>CM033476.1:140759042-141072922 GCA_019447015.1 Hymenochirus boettgeri | reverse complement strand
GCACCTCCCGACGCGCGTGCACTATTGTGCGCATGCGTGCAAAGACACTTCCGTAGTCGGAAGAAACTGACCTTAATCATTGCTCCGTCAGCCAATGGGAACAATCGCGTCATGTTCCCATGGCTACCGGCTATAGAATCCGCGTCCGAGTTCGGCATCCTCCGGGGGGAACAGCCAGGGGTCCACGCTCTGCAGCTCAAACAGGTCTTGGTGCCTTAGACATCTTACCAGAACTAGACGCTACCATGCTGTGTTACACTATACGGTGTGTGTTCTGTGCTCGTAGGTAGGAACTGAGGGGGAAGGAAACGGAGCTTCAGGAACTCCAGGAGCTGCTGGAAGGTCAGAACCCGATACTGTATCTATCTAATTCTGCTATCTGTCTATCTATCTATCTAATTCTGCTATCTGTCTATCTATCTATCTATTCTAATTCGCTATCTTCTATCTATCTATCTATTCTGCTATCTCTATCTTCTATCTATCGATCTAATTCTGCTATCTGTCTATCTATTCTGCTATCTATCTATCTATCTATCTAATTCTGCTATCTATCTATCTATCTACTCTATATCTAATTCTATCTCTATCTTCTTATCTAGCTATCTATTCGCTATCTATCTATCTATCTATCTATCTATATCGGCTATCTTCTATCTATCTATCTAATTCTGCTATCTATCTATCTATCTTATCTATCTAATTCTGCATCATTTTATTCCATCTATCTATCTATCTAATTCTGCTATCTAATCTATCTAATTCTGCATCTATCTATCTAATTTTTATCTATCTTCCTCTGCTATCTATCTATCTATCTATCTATCTCATTCTGCTATTCTATCTATCTATCTAATTCTGCTATCTATCTATCTATCTATCATTCCTCCTTGCTATCTATCTATCTATCTAATTCTGCTATCTCTACTATCTATCTAATTCTGCTATCTATCTATCTAATTCTTGCTATCTATCTATCTAATTCTGCTATCTATCTATCTATCTAATCTGCTATCTATCTATCTATCTAATTCTGCTATCTATCTATCTACTATCTTATCTAATTCGCTATCTATCTATCTATCTATCTATTCTGCTATCTCTATCTATCTACTATTCTGCTATCTACTATCTAATCTATCTATCTATCTATCTAATTCTGCTATCTACTATCTGATCTATCTGTATCTATCTATCTATCTATCTAATTACTGCTATCGCTATCGCTATCTATCATTCTGCTATCTATCTATCTATCTATCTATCTATTTTCTATCAAGATATTCTTGCTATCATGCTCGAAAATTCTAGCTAATCTGCTATCTATATCTTCGCATAATCAATTCTGCTATCTATCTATCTATCCCAGAAAGTTCTAGAGAGGATATGCGAGCTATCTATGCATATTTCATTACGTATCTGACTAAAAAAAAAAAAATCATATCTAGCAGTCTATAGTTACACTAGAGATCATAGTGTCATACTTCTGCATAGATCTATCTATACGTACAGATTCATTATGACTACAAATACTCTGTCATATTAGGTCTAGATAACTATACTATAGACATAGCTATATTGCAGGGCAGTGATCTGAGCGAGCGATATCGAATAATCTAATTCTGCTTCTATCGATATCTAGCTCCAGTCCAAATATCTATCGTAGATAGCATGACGAAGATTCTAGATGCCAAAAATGAAAAGGCGGATCAATACTAATGATACGTCGCTAAATTACGATATCGATCTAGATATTCGTCGGGAATCTAGATATCTTAGTTCATGCATGATCCCGATACATGGTTATAGACTATCTCTAGATCAGTATACGTAACATCGACAGCTAAGATAGTACAGAGATCATCTCTGAGGATTATCATAGCAGTATTCTAAGACTGACTATATCTACTCTTGATCTATCTCATAGCGGGCGTGCACGAATTTAATGCCGATCGGATGCTTGTTTAGCTTACAGGCATCTGAAGCCTGATATCATCGGATGCATTACACAGAGGAGGCTGAAACTTTGGGTAGGTGTTTAACTTAATTGATACTCCTATTTCACGCAATTTTAATTTTATCAGTGGAGATACCCTTTAATTAAAGAATGAGAGGTAAGACATAGCTTGTTGAGTATGTACCTAACAAAAAGAAATTTCCTATGAGTGGAAATGAACTAGAGTGGAAAGAGTACAAAGTCCCATGTTCTAAAGGACCTTGCTCTTAATGACATAGAAAAAACAGGACATTAAATCATTTGATGGTTGTATGGTTTGTGTGAAAGTTTTGAAAATAAGGATTGTTTGTGCTGATAGTGTGCTGTGTTAAGGACTGTGTGTGCAGTAAGCAGATTAATTTTTCTTCCAGTTAAAAGGGTGCACTTGGCTTATATATTCTAGTATTGCACCTGTTGTAATTGAAAACAGGTTGTGAAAGGGTTAATAAGTGTTTTGTTTTTTCCCTCTCTTCCTGGCTCTTGCACTAATTGGTGTGGGGGCTGGGGCCAGTTAGTTAAATAGGATGCACATTGGTTGGACCTGTGGTTTGGACCTAACAAAAAGAAGTTTCCTGTGAGTGGAAACAAACTAAAGTGGAACGTGTACCGGTGTTCTTAAGGACCTTGCTCTTAAGGACATAGAAAAAGAAGGACATTGAAACAAGAAGGGCAGTTAAACAAGGTTGGTGTGTCACTGTGCTGGTGTTATGTATTGGAAGGGACAGTTTTGTCGGTACCATGCAATGTGCATCCTGCCACATGTATAAGAACCTGGAGCAGACATTCCAGGGGACCTATGTCTGTGTCAGGTGTGAGTGGGTTGCCCGTTTGGAAGCTGAGGTGGAGAATCTAAGGGGGCAGCTTGCAGCATTGCAAGGATTGGCCAATCTTGGGGGACAGCAGGCACTGGCTGGGGCCAGTATAGAGGTAGGTGAAAGTGGGACAGGGAAGTTTGAGAGGGGAGGTACTTTTGTTAGGGTTACAAGGGGAAGTGGAAGATGGAAGGGTTGCTTCTTCCCAGCTTGCCCATCCCAACAGATTTGCCGACTTAGGTGATGAAGTGGAGGAGGACAGCTCGGAATTAGCGTGTATGGTGCAGGCTTATCCCTTGAGCACCCAGGGGACTGCCATCTTTAATAGGGAGGATGAACTTAGGATCAGGAATGCTAGGCAGGTGGTAGTGATAGGAGACTCCATTATAAGGAAGATAGATAGGGTAATCTGCTGCCAAGACCCTACATACCGGACTGTGTGCTGCCTGCCTGGTGCTAGGGTTCAGCATATGGTGGATCCTGTAGACAGATTATTGGGTGGGGCCGGGGTTTACCTTGCGGTCTTGGTTCACATTGGTGCCAATGACAATGTTAGAGCAGGAGGAGAGGTCCTTAAACATGATTTCCGAGAGCTAGGGGCCAAGTTAAAAGCAATTACTTCCAGGGTAGTGTTTTCAGAAATACTACTGCAGCCACGTGCTACACTAGGGAGACATCGGGAGCTTAGGAGCATTAATGCGTGGCTAAGAGGGTGGTGTAAGGAAGAAGGGTTTGCGTTTTTATAGAGAACTGGGCAAACTTTGCTGTCGACTACAGGCTCTTTAGTAGGGATGGGTTGCACCTAACTGATGGTGGTGCAGCTGTTTGGGGGGAGAAGATGTCTAGATGGTTGGAGGAGATTTTAAACTAGATTTTGGGTGTGGAGGGTATTAGCAGTATCACTGGGATAGATAGCCCAGGAAGAAAGCAGGGTGTAGAGAGGCCAGTGGTGGGTGAAAAGGGAGTGGGGCTGACATAGGGGGTAGGGAGGCATGTGTATTAAAGTGTATGAATAAATTACAGGATCATAATCTACAATGTATGTCTGCAAATGCGAGAAGCCTGGCTGACAAAATGGTTGAATTGGAGATAATGGCATTGAAAAGTATGATGTAATAGGCATAGCAGAAATGTGGTTGAACTGTTCTCACGACTGGGCTGTAAATTTAGAAGGATATGCCTTGTTTAGGCAGGACAGAGAAAAAAGAAAAGGGGGAGGGGTTAAAAAAGAATTGAAGCCAAATTTAAAAGAAAAGATAACTGGTGATATGGATGTTAAAGCGGAGGCAATATGGGTGGAATTAAAAGCCGCCAAATGCTAGCAGGAAGGAAATGAGTCGGCTTCATATGCAGTTGGCAAGGGCTGCAGGTTTGGGGGGTGTACTCATTATGGGGGACTTACATTACCCTGTCTAACTTAATCTCTGTTTTTCCCCTGCTTTCTCCTGCACTGAGCGTGAAAACGGTAAAGCTATGGAACTGTCTTCCAGTGGACCTTGTTATTGCAGGTTCATTGGTCAGTTTAAAAAAAAAAGCTGGATGAGTTTCTGCAAACAAGGAATGTTGCAAGTTACTGGTATTGATATATAAAGTAGAGTTGATCCAGAGAAATTTCCGATTGCCAGAAATTTGTCAGGAAGGAATTTTTTCCCCCTTCATAAATTTTTTTGGCACATGCTCAGTGCAGGAGAAAGGAGGGGGAAAAAAGAGACTACGTTAGTGACTGATACTAAACTATACCTCCCGTTTTTTAATTAATGCAAAAACAGAAAATATTGCAGGCAACAATGTAAAATAGGAATAATGGACTTTAAAATGGGTTTAACCTAAACAAAGTGGGTGTGGTCTTAACATGGGAATGGCCAAATTATCTCTTCTCCCCATGTGTCCCTCTTTTGCGTTTTAAAAAGTTGGGAGGTATGCAAGTCTGATTTGGTGCGTGTTATGGGGCCCAGAAAAGTCTGATGGCGGCCCTGTATATGGTAGCAGCATTCCCAGATCCACTGCACTTCCTGCTCTAAAACCATGTGACTCTCCAACTTGTTGTAAGCCCCCTCGGACTCCTCCTTCAGTCACTAACTTAATCTCTAGTATTTGTGACTGCTGATTCAGAACCTCCCACCACCTAAATTCAACTTGTTTGGAGACCACAGTTCCCCTTTGATACCTTCCACCCATGATTTGTATATAGAAATGATTACTTTACTAGGTACATTTATCAATCATTGTCCAAGTCATAATTACAATGACCAATCACATGCAGCCTTTGCATATTATTTGTATGTTAAAGGAAATAGTTATTTTATTGTCCCATGAATCTTGAAGCACACCTCTAAATGTGCAGTTTTGTTTTCTCTTTCTTTAAAATCCTAAGTAATTGATGGAAACATTGTGAATCTCTTTCTTTATTTATTCCTGGTTGCTGCATTATTAAGCAAATTGCAACATTTTGTAAATTTCTTTTTAGCTAAAAAGGCTAATGGTAGAAAGCAGAGAGCTAGATATTGCATTCCCCCATGTTGTGCCTTACAAGTGTGTTACATTATTATAGTAATGATAGACTCTCCCACACATTGGGCCTTCTTAGCTGATTAGTAGGAGTGTGGGCTCACAAAGATAGGAAAAAATGTTAACTATTTGTTGCAACTAAGGCTGGGTACACACATGCAGATATTTCGGCCTGGCCTCATGAATGCAACCGATTGTTTGGTCAATAGGAGAGAGAACAACTTCACTCAGCGGCAGGCAAAAAGTAAAGGGCAACTGTGGTCTCAAAGTAAGTTAGGGTTAAATGAAAGCCTGCAGTATATCCTTTACACTGAGCCGACAATCACATCTCTGGCTGGAGCCTGTGTGAAATTACATTGGGGTGAATGTTCAAACTTGCTTGCTCAGTTAAGACTTATTGCTGGGCAAACCAGGAAGTACCGGAGGAAAAAATTGACAGTTGAGAATGGGAGCCTATTAATGCAGACAGGCTGATCACATGACTACAAGCTGGTCACATAGTAACATAGTAACATAGTAACATAGTAATTAAGGTTGAATAAAGACATTCGTCCATCAAGTCCAACCTATTCACTTTTTTTTTTTTTTTTTTTTTTTTATTTATTTTTTTTAACCCTACCTAACAGTTGATCCAGAGGAAGGCAAAAAACCCCAGCTAAAAAAGGGGGGAAAAAATTCCTTCCTGACTCCAAACGGCAATCGGAAAGTATCCCTGGATCAACCAGATCTATATGCATTAATACCAGTAATTCTCAATATTTTTTAGTTTTAGAAACTTATCCAGGCCTTTTTTAAAGTTATTCAATGAACTTGCCATTACCACCTCTGCTGGAAGACAGTTCCACAGTTTCACCGTTCTCACTGTAAAGAAACCTCTCCTAACTTGAAGATGAAACTTCTTTTCTTCCAACCTTAAAGGATGTCCACGAGTCCTCTGATATGACCTATTAGTGAACAATGCACCAGAGAGTTCACTGTATGGGCCATTAATATATTTGTATAAGGTTATCATGTCCCCACGCAACCGCCGCTTCTCCAATGTAAACAGCCCTAACTTGTCTAATCTGCCTGCATATTCAAGCCCCTCCATTCCCCTTATTAATTTAGTTGCCCTTCTCTGAACTGCCTCAATTTCCAAGATGTCCCTTTTGTATATGGGATTCCAAAACTGCACCGCATATTCCAAATGTGGCCTTACCAGTTGTAAGAGGGAGAATAATATTTTTCTCTCTTGATTCCATTCCCCTCTTTATACAAGACAATATATTGCTAGCTCTAGCTGTTGGCTAAAAACAGGAAGAGAAGAACCTTTCCAGCAATAACTTCTCACAAATTGTATCTAGAGATGTGATTTAGGTTTTATTTTGAAGGTAAAATGGAAGGCTTTTTATATAATTATTACTAGTTTGGAAGAATTTGAGACCACAGTTACCCTTTAATAGCAAGGGTAGCTTGGCTCCTCGCTCCATGCAGTCAGTCAAGGCTGTGACATCACAGCCAATGATTGACTGCTCTTTTTCCGGCTGCCTCCTCTACTCACACTCAAGCTTATAAAAACTTCATTGAGCAGATGAGGGTGGCAGATACCTTTGCCAGAATGTAAGAGAACTTATGATTAAATTTATGGTTACAAATGCATGGAATAAACAGGTAAAAACACTGCAGATAGTCACCAGTTTTTTGTTTTAAGAGTGGACTTGGCCTATGAATTCATAGATCTATCCATTTAGAAACCCGATAAAATGTTCATTCGTATGCATGACATTGACGGACATTTTCTCATTCTTGATTATTGAAATCTTGTCAGGAAGAATAATTTTTTGCTTGATTCATCATTACCTAGTGATATTATCAGCTGATTGACAGATCGAGTATAAGTCGACCCGTGTATAAGCTGAGGTACCTATTTTTACCTCAAAAAGTAAGAAAACATGACTGACTCGTGTATAAGCCAAGGGCTGAAATTATGATCACTACTGACTTCTAATACTGTATTTAGTTGCCCTTTAAATGGACAGCAGTAGTCCCATACAGTAATAGCCAAATCCGGTATGGCTATTACTGTATGGGAACTCTGCTGTCCATTAAAAAGCCTCTACTCTGCACCAGGCAGTAAGTGAGACAGGCGGTAAGTATTGACATCAGCCTGCAGATCAGTGCAGAGTGCCAGCCGGATACCTGGATTCAAATGTGAGTTACCTTACATACATAGTGAGAGGCAGCCGAATTGTTGGGAAAAATGTACGATACCCTACTGTGACCTGAGTATAAACCTCTGCTTATACTCGAGTATATACGGTTTATATGATGACTACATATGATAATAAAACAGATTGATTCTAATGTATCTATTAGTGTTTTTTTGTCGTTAGACATCACAAAGGTTGATTATCACCTGATACTGCGTATTGGTGGATAATATTGATATAAAATAAGTTAGCAGTCTATTGATCGGAAGTGTAAACGGAATCGATTTTGGCCCTATCCAATCAAAGTCGACCGTTAAAAACTTCAGAGGATATGCAATCGTTGCAGGGGGATCTAGATAGTCACATTGGGCTGCTAAGCGGCAGATGAGATTCAATGTTGATAAATGTAAGGTGATGCATTTTGGACTTAAAAATCCTTGTGCTGCTTATACTATAAATAGCTCTGTGTTAAGTGAATCCCTGTTGGAAAGGGATCTTGGAGTTTTGTTGGATAACAAACTTAAAGGAAGCAAGTAGTGCCAGGCGGCAACAGCCAGAGCCAGCATGGTATTGTCTTGTATAAAGAGAGGTATGGATTCAAGGGGGGGGGGGATGTTATTCTCCCTCTTAACAAAGCATTGGTAAGGCCTCATTTGGAATATGCAGTGCAATTTTGGAATCCTGTGTACAAAAAGGACATCTTTGAAATGGTAAGGGTTCAGAGAAGGGCAACTAAATGAATAAGGGGATTGGGGGAGCTTAAATATGAAGAGAGACTGGAAACGTTACAATTATGTACGCTGGAGAAAAGGCGCTTGCGTGGGGATATGATTACTGTGTATAAATACATTAACGGGCCATACAATAAACTATCTGGGGCATTGTTCACCAATAGAACATGTCAAAGGACACGAGGACATCCCTTAAGAATTGAAGAAAAAAGGTTTAGGCTTCAAGTTTGGAAAGGTTTAATCACTGTGAGAACGGTAAAGCTATGGAACTGTCTTCCAGTGGACGTTGTTATGGCAGGTTCATTGGCCAGGAATGTTGCAAGTTACTGGGATTGATACATAAAGTAGAGTTGATCCAGAGATTGGAGTCAGGAAGGAATTTTTTCCCCTTCATAAATTTGGTGGGGGTTTTTTTTTTTTTGCCTTCCTGGATCAACAGTTAGGCAGGAAATGAGGATATTGCTAGATGGGTTGAACTGGATGGACATATGTCTTTATTCAACCTCAAATACTATACTATACTATACTAAAGTGATTGAATTGTTCTGCAAAGCTCTGATCATGCCTGATACTGGCTGGACATTCTGTATTTTTCTTTTAGTAATTTACAATCTAACCTAAACCACCAGGTCAGTTCCTTAGATTTGTAGATGTATAAGAGATTATGAGTAGCTAGGAATATGCAGGTGAATACATTGAATACATGGTATATGTCAGTCAGCTATTGGTTAATCCTGTAAAACCACCAAGAATGGTTCTCTCTCCAGTTTGTCCATGTAAATAAGTAATGTGCTATAAATAATCCACATTCTTTGTACTATCCAGCCCACTGAATATCTCTTTGCTCCAAGGGATTTATGGCATAAATTGTATATTTAAATATAGATGATGATATAATTCTTTAGAAGTTCGGAAACAATCACAAAGAATTTGTTACCAGGATTCCGGTTTCATTAAATATATCAGAGGACTGTGATGTTCTGATTTAGTACCTTGCATTATTAAGGCAAAAATATGTCATATGCACAAAGGGGACAATGTTCTGTGTATTTAAGCAATATATATTATTTATATTTTTCGTCTCTGCGTATAATAGGCTTTTTAACTTGAGCTGGTGTTGCCATGTGACTTTCCATGACTGAAACAGTCTTTGATGATGATGTTGGCTACTTCTGCTGAGGCAAGCAACATGGCATTTCCTTCTTAAGTTTTGTATTAGAGGGAAAGCTTTGTGAAAGCAAGCTAACACTTTATACGTTAGAAAACACAGTTTTCGTTATCAGTGCTTATCTTCACTATAGTTATATTTATTTATGGTACTAATATTATGACTTCTATTGGTAACTTGTAAATTGCTTTTTACTTTGTTGACAGAATCTTTTCCCCACAACCCCTTTGTGCCCATAGCTGGTAGCAGTTTTTTCTTGAACCTTAAGCTGGGTACACACATTAATGATAAAGGGATGATTCTGTGGGATCGCCCCTTTATCAGTAAAGTGTGTACCACAAACAAAATTGTTTCTGAGGCCGACGAACGCCCCCGAAGCCTAAGGAACTATTGCTACCTTCCAAAATTTTTCCTCAATCTTGGTCAGCCCCTATATAGGGAGTGGGCCATGGCGTACGGAGTGTCAGTAGGACTGTGTGTAGCCACATCTTACAGATTCTGTGTCATCTTTCATTTGGTAAAGTGGGGAAATCACATCACAAGTCACAAAAGGCTTAAAATAAACAATTCAATTTTTATTCATTATTATCTGGACAAAGTTTATGGTGGCTATCTAAGAGTTATGGGAAATTAAACTTTTTTGGGCAGGAAAAAAAATGTCCTTGTCTATTTTAACCCTACTTTTCCAATTAAAAAATATAATAAAAGGCCAATGTGCTTTGTTTGTACACACGTTGTACATAAGTTGTTTGTACATAAGCTACCTGGTTGTTACAGATTTGTTAAGGAGAAGATCAATGGAGGACAGAAATATTGCTTTCTTGTCTGGGCTTCTCATCTGGTCTTTTCCGGGTACAAATATTCTCCCGGGGTACAGGTATAGGAAATAACAGTCTCAGAGTTTACATTTTAATTATAGCTGGAAATCAACTAGCACATTGACATTGAGATTTGTTTATAAATAGATGGATATAACCTTCAAGAACAATTTCTTACTCATCCATATGAACAAACTGCGCTACATTGTTAGTTGTTCTACTGTGTCCAGCCCTGGTTTAATGCCCCTGACCGATTGTTAGTGACGGGATATTATAATTCAATGCCACTTTCTCTATTGTCGTATGGTTATATCCCCTCACAAACACCTTCGCCAGGGAAAATAAACCAACAGTCTAACCTTAAAGGGCAACTATAGTGAAAAAAAAACTTTGTCTGTATACAATGTATAGATCACTTAGTATAAGCTGCCTTACTTTCATGTTTCTGTGTGGCTTCGTTTCTTCACACTGGCAGAAGTTTGTACCAAGCTGTGTAGTCCCCCTCCCCTCTCTGTCTATTCCCCCTCAAGCAGTGACGGGCTGTATACAGAGTCCGAGCATTGTCAGTTGAAAGGACTTTAAATGAAGTGCTGACATCCTGTTGACCCCTCCCTTCCAGAGCTAGACTGCAAGCAATCAAAGTGTGGAATAAAGTAGCAATATGCTGAAGGGAGGGGCAGAGGGGGAGAGAGGACAAGTGGTGCTGAGATTCTTTACAAGTAAGTTACTGAACTCTGCCTGTTCTCTAACTTTGCTAATTGTTATTTACTTTTCACCTAAAGTTCATATCTCTCCCCTGCTTAGCTGAGATCATAATCACTGAAGAGAGAGTCAGTGTAACAACAGCTTGTAGTGAGAGACATTCACAAACACAGTGACACTGCTTGTTGTCCTGTTACATTTCAGTTGATTTAGTCTATATATTTCATAGATTGCACTGTGTATCTTGTTTGGTATATAGTCTGTATTACTGTATTATATATACTGTATTAGTGCTCCATTTGAGTCACTGGTTTTGTATGTATATAAGATTTTTTTTTGGGGGGGGGAGGGACTGTTTTATAGTGTGTTATGCTCATATTACTGGGTTAATGGTTTATTGATTGTGTTTAGCACTACAGCATTTGACTATGTTGCACATGGTACATATAGTGTGGGTGAGAGAGTGTGTGACAGTACTGCAGGGGAGCTTTGGATTGTGTGGGTGTGTGCCTTTGAGTGACAGATGAGGTGTAGCAGCTCCTACAAATCACAGCATATTCAAAGGCTTATATCTCGGGGGCTATGAAGAATTTAAAGAAACTAAAGGTATCCTGGTGGTTGGGATGACTTATAGGATACATTAGAAGAAATTAAAAAAAAACTATTTTCTCACTATAATTGCCCTTTAAGATTCAATTGCCCCATTCCTTCTAACAGTGTAGTCTCTGATTTCCATTCTGTGGACTGGTGCCTTAAAGTTAACTGCACATTGTACTCAATGGGGAGGATTCATTAGAGACCTATAAAGAGGCAGGATTCTACTTTCCTCCCTTATTCAGTACCTGACTGACTGAATAGTAGTTCAGACCTGCAGTAGTTCCCACATTGGGTAGGCCTGTGAGTGAATAGTGCTCCACAGCATGGGGTGCTTTTAAAGAGTTTACTAGACATCCACATGTTATTATCTTTCTATGTAGCCTCACTTAAAATATTAATTATGACAGTTACTACAATTCTGCCTGTGGAAACTACTAACCTAAAGCAAGTGTTGTTTTTCAGAAACACCCCAATCAAATACCTATATGTGGTGCTAAACTCATGTTAAGGTTTATTTCTCAGTCAAATTACCTTTGTTGGATCTATAGAGGGTAATACCTTGCATTCTAGTTACATATTAAAGTGGTAACAGATTAACCCTCACTGCACAGGAAGTTGTAACTTACCTAGTGTTTCATAGTGTCTGCCACATGACAAAATATGATGAGAGATTTAAGAGAGACACAAACACTTTTGGGGACAGACTGCCAAATGTTCATTCAACATTCAGCATTGATGGCTAACCTGTTTCTTGTTATGTAATGTATCCTTATAATTTTATGAGTTGGCAGAGCCTACTCATAAAAACTACCTCTCCTATCTCCCAAACAATGTAATGTGTGCTTTAATGTATTCAGTAAACAAAACTACAACAGTTACCATTGCTATTCCGTTTTGCTGGATGTTTGCTTTGATAAAGTGTATAGAAGATTTGTCTGTAGCTGTAGTACAGTGTACTGTAGTGTTCCAGCTCTGAGAGAACTTAAAAAGCTGACTTCTAATTGTTTGCTATAAATTAAAAGCCCAGGCAAACACTTTTATACATCTTATATCTCAGCCCCAGTCTGTTGCCCTCAGGTATCTTTCCTGTTGATACTCCAATGACAATGTCCACTGGGTTTTTTGTCAATGGTGGGGAAATTGTGTGTGTGAAATTCCTCTGTCTGCCTGCAATGTAAAATTATTTCTCAGAAATTAATTCTTTTAAAAAGAAAAAAGACCTTTCTTCTTTGTTCATCACAACTAAAACAATCGTCCTTACAATATTATTACGGTATGTATAACTATATAATGTATAACTGTTATACATTTTTCTGTTTTAAAACTTTCAGGGGTTGATACAATAAAAGGTACAAATGGTCCTTGCTATTAATTTACAGCAACCAATCTGATGTTAGCTTTCTACTAGGATGCCACAGTTACGGAAAATCTGATTGGTTACTGCAGATCACAGTGAATTATATGTGTATTTATAATAGAGCCCTTTTGTTTTTTGGGTGTTACTAGTTGTTCCAAGTTTCCAACCGATTTCAGTCTTTCTGCATGTGTACTAGGGAGATTAGATTATAACCAAACTTGGTCAGAGGCTGATGATTAAAAGAGAACTACAGTATACTCCCTTTTTTTTTTTTTTAATTTAAAACCGTTAAAATAAAAAACCTGGGGAAGGGAGGTAGGATTGGTACTATTTTGTCTCCCAGTATCCTTTCTGTAAGGAGTGGCAGCACAAGAAAACAGTCTTCCTGACTTCAGCATTATTGTTAACACAGGAAGGCCTAGGGCCATAACCTGACAGATAAAAACTGGATGTGCTGGGGCTCCTCGGTAAAACAATATTGGGAGGTAGGAATAATCAATCCTACCTCCCTGATCTAGGTACTATTAATTTTTATAGAATAGTTTTTCTTTAAATATTCTCTGTAAAACACTGTAATATGTTGGCAATCATCCTGTGTATGATTGCATAGAGAGGCTGTTGGGATGGACAAGGGTATAGTTTATAAAAGTACAATGTAGATTTTACCATAACGCTCACATTTGCACATGAGTTCACCCAGTTCAATCAGATTGCGCTTGAAACCGCTTCAGTGTGGCCTAGCCCTTAGTCTGGAAGGATTTGAACACTAGCCTGTTGCTTTTAATTAAAGGGCATGCCCACCCCCCAAACTGAAATTCAACCCACTACTGGCCCCACTGTGTAGTTTGAAAAAATCCTTACCTTACTTCTCTGCTCATGGTTCTCCTGCAGTGCTTGTCCAAAGTCCACGAAACTGAAGAGTAGGTGCTGTCTTCCTGTCCAAAAGGTTCCCGCTTACTCCCTGTGCTCCATCCATCCGGATCCATCCTCTGCAGCCGTTGCACCTAGCAGGTTTGCTATAGGTTCCCACCCCTTACCGCCGAGTTATTTTTTTGTTTAAAAAAAAATCAGAATGCTACTTGCAGACCTTCGTTCCTGCGGTGTCTCCATTGATGTCAGCCGCATCTGTGATTGGCTGCCGGTCCGGCCCCCTGCTTGCAAGTTCTGGGGGTGGGCAGGGGGGGGGGGTTCTACCATAGAGCAAAAGTTTAGTTTAAGGGTGGACATGCCCTTTATGCATTTTTCATTAGGATTATGGGTAGAAATGGAGCATACCATCGAAAGCTGGGGGGAGATCTAAATGGTAAATGTAAAAGCCCAAGTTTACCTTTCTCCTGACAGATAAGACTATTGTATTGTACATGTCCCATGCATTTCCTGAATGCTGTGCTATTTAAGGACTTTAAAAAGTTAAAAATATTCTCCCTATTGTTAAACATAAGGGTTTTCAAAGCCACCAAGGAAAAACACAAGGCCAAAGGCTGAGTGTTTATATACCAGAAGCCTAGTGCACATCCAATTAATTGCTTATATTTTACTTTACCATTGTATTGTGACTTAAAAAGCCCGCCCTTCTCTCTGGATAAATTAAAGCAATTCGTTATAACTTGGCCCAATTATTTTAAGCCCAGCAACGACTTCATGGTTTGCTTTATTCTGCTGGGTCCTAAATTTTAACCTTTTTTACCTTCGTTACTTTTTACCTTCCTAGGAGACTTAATTCTCAAACTTTGTCTTTATATCAGTACCTGCCTTTTATGAGATGAAAGTCCCTGCTGCTCTTTCGCTTGCTTTCTTGGGACTAACTCTCCAGCTCTAAGTACTTGAACACATGTCCCACTGAAGTTACACATTTCCTAGAGGCTTGGTCAAACCCCCAATGCAACAAGCAATATATATTGAAATGGGATGCTTTATATACCTGATATAGAACTCCAAGGAGACTTCTAATATGCTTGCATTATACATAATTTTCATGAGTCACATGACTGATGACATAGCTGAGCCCTGTTTATAAGGAAATAATTTGCTGGATATTGCTGGCTTTTGGATTTATAATTTAAATGAATAGGGTAAACAGGGCAGCTCTTTTCTGGCATTAGATTCTCTGCTTAGTGGGGATTGTTCCATAGAGTAGCACAGAAAAAATATTTTGGGGTTCAATAGTTAATCATTTGATGACATTGTATTACCATTAAAGAAGGCCCATGTAATTTTAGGTGTATTGGAGGTAGGCACAGTTGCATGTGCAGATCTGGCACAAGGCTGTCTATTTGGGGGCAATGGATAGCACTGTTTGCTTGATGTATGTGTGGACTAAGTAAAGGCAATCGGTTTCATAGTGAATGTGTGTTCTTGCTTGCAATAGTTAATTTGTGTCTAACAATAGATGAAACCTGGTTACATAAAATGTTTTCTATTTTTAGGTTAATGGTTCTATAAATTGATGTATTCACATTGCATTATGTTTCCATTGTGTAAGGAGTAGTCGAGAGGGTGACACCTAGATAGATGTCTTTCTTAATTTGCTGATGTCATTGGTGTGTGACAGGGCGTTTCTTTTTTTTCTAACTATCTCCAAGTCAGTCTGCTGATTTCGGTTCATTACAGCCATTGCCTCCCTTGGGTTCACAAGCATCTCCAAGTAATGGAACAGGTTTGTCTTCTAGCAAATTACTAGGATTATTTCCAGTAAGAGCCCATAAAATGTTAACTAGCCAATATTAACCTCTCCCAGCCAACATGCTCTACAGCACTTTCTCTTTTTATTGTAGTAGTGTCCTTTTTTATGTATGGAAATCAGTTAACTTGTTCATAGAGGGCAACCATCTTTTTGCACTACAATGTCCAAGAAATATGCTGCTGTCTTTTAATACCCATACAATATGAGTCCAGGAACAGCTTCATTTAATATGCCCTAAAAGTGTAACTTCTATCAAACAAAATGACTTCCCTATTGGATTTGCATTCATGCAAGCTATATTCTAAATACATTAATTTAAATTAATTTCTAAATACTGTTTAGCTTGTTTGGTGAACAGAATATTTAGGATGATGTTTCGGTAAAAGGGAAATAAGGAACAATTAAATGTAAACTTACATGTAATAAAATTATTCATTGATTTTGATTGGCTAGTAAGGTTTTTCTACATGGCCAGATGCACCAAGAGACAAATGGGGTAATTGCCAAGGGCCCAAACAAAATAATTTAGATATGTAACCATGTTTTTACCAGGGGTCCCTTTAAACCAGATGCTTTCAATTGGTGGCCCCCTATGCCAGCCTTGGACTAACCACAATGGATGTTTATCTTTTATTTACTCATGGCTATAATATTATTTTTTTATACATTGTATTGTTATAAATCTAATTGTTCTATCATCCCTATCTAGCACAAGCTGTATAATAACAGTTGCTTTATATTCCAAGGATGATGTATCAGAATTCCTTTTATTCTTTGTGATTAATAAAGTAATTGACCTTCAATGCAGAAAGCTCACTTTCCAATATTCAGTATGGTACTCTATTTCTATTTTTTTAATTGAAACATCTTTTCAACACAGACATTTTTTGTTGACAATGTTATAAAAGTTCTATTTCTGTTTTTATTATAATAAAAGTTCTCTTTGTTTACTTTGGTTTCTCCCATAAGGCACCTTGTGCCTGAGGTGGATCAAAACAAAAACAGTTATTAGAGGAGCCGGGCAGGGCTGGGAGAGGGGAGGAGCTGTCTTAGGTGTTTGTGTGAACTCCTTAGTGATGGGTTATGACTTAATCTCAAGGAGCCACTGCACTTTAGCCAGCTTGTCTCTCTGTTACCTACTGCTGATTAAATGCTGCAGGTGCATGGGTTGATGAGAGTGATTGTGCTTGCCTGGTCTTGCCCTGGTATCTCACAATGAAGATGAGAAAGAAGAGAGGGGCTCAGCGGAAACATTTACCTGCCCGTGCCGCCCTTTACATGTGAGTTCTGTATCTTTAGGTGGAAAGTGGGCTGGGTATTTGGTGGGTGATGTCTGCATGAGGTATGTAACCTGTAGTTGGTATGTAACATTGACATTTACATAGGGGGTGTACAGATCTTCCATCACCTGTCCTGCCCCACCTATAGGAGCACTGACACAGACATCCCTGTACATCTGATTTGGTTTTTGGTGTCTTCCACCCATTGTATTGCTGTTTAATGTCCATATAGTTTAGCTGTGTGGTGTACAATGTTAGTTTGTTTGGGAAGATATTGATTTTCACAGACTGTAACTGTCTCACCCTCGCATTGCATTTCACTTTCACTTCTCTTCTTCCCTTTCACATCCGTTTCCCTTTAGATTTCTGTATATTATACTGTAGGTACATTCTGCAAGTTTACACTTTATTATTCCCAGAACTGCTGCTAGACCACAGAATCCAGAGCAATGGCATCTTTACCCTACACTCTGAGGTTTCCCTCTCACCCTCTAAATTGCTATCCACACTCTTTTTTTGCCTTTGACAATAGAGGTGTCTCTATTATCTTATCACTTTTGTTTACATATCCTTTGAAAATACTTTTTGTCACCTTGCTGTCCCATATTACTCTGTAGTAAGCGGAGGTGCTTTTGATTTGCTGGTGTAATGGGTGTAGTTAGAATTTATAGCTCACATGCTCATCCCATTTTTTACTCCTAGCCTGTTCTTTCTGTTAAACTCTTTCCCACCAGTGCTTTCCACTGATTCTCATTATCCCCCGTTTGTTTTAGTGTTGAAGGTGGCGACTCTCTCGGCAGCGAATCTGGAACCATTGTGGACAGCCCTGGCCAACACCCTCCTTACCGTGGAGAGGTGAAAAGCGACCACTACGATCTGCCCTCACCTACTCGCCATCCCGCACACCCAGGACTCCAGTGGAGTCAACGGGCCAGACTGCAACCAGCAAGCGTCGCACTGCGCAAGCAGGAAGAAGAGGAAAATAAGAGATCGAAAGCCTTGTCTGACAGCTATGAATTGTCTACTGACCTGCAGGATAAAAAGGTACTGTCCCCATCAGAATACATTGTGTTTCTAGAATTAAATAGTTTCCCTGCCTTCATTATTAGACATTCTCTGCTCTGTCTCCCCCCTGCAGGTGGAAATGCTGGAGAGAAAATATGGGGGTTACTTCCTCAGCCGACGTGCTGCTCGTACCATCCAGACAGCATTTAGACAGTATCGCATGAACAAGAACTTTGAACGCCTGCGCAGCTCTGCTTCAGAGAGTCGCATGTCCCGTAGGATCATCCTATCCAACATGCGTATGCAGTACTCCTTTGAGGAGTATGACAAGAGCCATAATGCTCCGTACTTCCAGGGCAAGCCTGTTTCATTGGATGAAGGGGTAGCAGCATGTCGTGGCCAGGGGGATCATAGTCTACAATATGGGGGTTCGTGCAGTGGCATGGATGGAGATTCAATCAATACCTCCGGAGAATTCTCCAATGAGATTACAGAACTGGAGGATTCCTTTTCCAAACAGGTGAGATATTTTGGACGTAGGGGCCTTCAGGAGAAAATTGTTGGTCATTCTGTACATTGCGTAATAAACAAACAAAGTGTTTGTCACAGAGAAACGTTTGTTTCTTGCAACACAATAGTCCTTGAAAGCTCTTACACTAAAAGGTTGTGTTCAACCATAACAGATGTGCGTCATTGTTCTCCTCTTTACCGTTCCACTGAATGGAAAAGACAAATGTGTCACAGGCACTAATGAGACACTTGGGAGATTTATTCATTACCTGGTGCTTGGATGGTACTAGACTAAAGGGAGGTTTACTTTGGTATATTCCATTGAATTCAAGGGGAATTCAATGTAGTCATAAAGATGAACTAAGACTATAAATTACCTTGAATGAATTCTATAATTGCTAACTTAAAGCTGTATCTCCATCTGCTGAAATCTGCAGGAAATCATCTTACAACTGACCCAGAATCATTATTGCACATGCTCAGTGAGTTCTCTAGCCCCATCTCTATCAGTCAAGTACCTATTGGGTGATGTGCCCAGAACCTCTTTGTAATCAAGACTGCAGCCAATTGTTCCTCACTAGGAAAGGTGGCTGCAGAAATGCTATAAACCTGCAGAATTACAGATGATTTTGCATTAAAAGTGCTAATTTGCTATTTGCTAATTATGTATTGCAGAATCCATTCTGTTATTTCTCCGTTAAAATAAAATGACTGCAGTTTGAAATAAAAGAGGATACTGATTTTGGTTTTGACATGATGATAATAAATGTTAAAAGGTATCTCCACTCGTAATAACACATTTTTGTCATTTAATTTTATAGAAGAACAGGAGGTAAAGAAGTTGTATCTTACCTCCTGTTCTTCAATAAAATGATCAGGAGCCAGGAGAGAAGGTAACTTACCCGCTCGCTCATTCCCCCGACGGACTCTGTCTTCTATGCGCATGTGAGATCCATGCGCATAGAAGACACAGCCCGTCGGGACCTGTCAGACTACACGCCGGGGGAGCGAGCGTGCAGGTAATTTCCTTAACTTCTCTCCTGGCTCCTGATTGTTTTATTGAAGACCAGGAAATAAGACACAGCTCCTTTACCTCCCTTTTAATGTAGGTTATTGAACTCACTGGATCCATAGTAATACTGTACCCAGGAGAGCCACCATTAAAACCATTAGAAATAGACAGTGCTAGATATTATACAGGTATTATATAGATGTATAATAAACATTAGAAAAGCCTCCAATCCTCTGAGCAACTTGGGGACTTATCTGGACTCCCAGTATCTCTTGCTTTTACTAGACTTACCTCCCAAAAAAACACCTGGTTGGGTGAATACACATTTCTCTGTTTATCCTAGCAGGGATTTGTCATTTGACTGAATATTTCTGTTACTTTGTGCATTAAGTAAATTGGAGCCAATATAGATTGTTGAAATGGTATTCACCCAAATGATTGGTCCCCACACAGAGTGTAGGAAGGTTGATTGGGTGAGTGTGTGTTTGCCAGTCATGCATATTAACAACAGATTCTTACATGTAATATCTAATGATTCTGGGATGTGTGTACCCAGTAGTGGCCAATGGAAATCTTAATGCCAAAAGCCATGGTTAGTCAAATATTAGACGCTATCACATCAAATACATGGCTCATCACCAAATCTCGTCAATAATATAATAAATCTCAGTTCCTGTTGGCAGAGAAATCGATTGTTTTGACTTTACCCTTCCTATGGTTAAAAAGGATCATACCTAAAACAGCCTATAAAAGCCTATTTCTCAAGTAAGGTAAGCTGGGTACACACAATGAGATATTTCAGTCCGATCGACCGATAGTTCAGTGTATCGGTCGATTGGGCCGAAATTATCGCAGCCAAATGCTCCCATGTCCGACCGACCGTTCGTCCTAATCGGACGAAAGGACGATCGGACATGGTGGAAAACCTTGTCCGATCGTGCAGTCCTCTATGGACCGCATGATCGGTCGCGGCTGCTTTTGACGCGACCGACAGTCCTTCCTCCTGGCCGACCGGTCGAAAGTATCGAACGGTCAGTCAGGAGGAAAAATTGCTAGGTGTGTACCTAGCTTTAGAGATATGGAAGATAGTCATGGAGGGGGCACACTGAAGTGTGCAAGGAGCTGTCAGCCAGTGCACAAGTGGTAATTTGACAGTTCACTGCTAGTGGGAATAGGATTATCTCATATTTCCCTGAGAGTAATGTGAAAAGTTTTTTGGTGGCATTGTTGCCCTTTAAAGACTTATTTTGATTTCCTTGTGCACTATTCCCTATGTGTAATTTTAGCTCAGTTGCACCCCTAGCCAGCTGATTTGCTGAACAATACTATTATTAGTAAAGGCGGGGCAGATCAGCATTCCTGAATACGTCACTGCATGGTTGTCCTGCAAAGTGTTTACAAAAGGCTGAGAGCTAGGGAGCCATTCCCACCTTCTCATTTTTGGCTGCTGCGTAAGTTGCTTTGATAAAATGACAGAAATGCTCTCAGGTGGAAAGTCCTCCCCCTAGCAAGCTGGATGAAATATGCCAGCAAAATAGTAATACATTAAGGCTGAAAATCCCAATGGAAAAATCTAATAAAAAACATTAATTACCGAGGTGAAAACATAGCGGAGAATTTTAATTACCTCCCGCTGAACTGAGATGTACTAATGACAATGCGGGAGTGAGATGTCTATTGGCTCTCTGTTTCAGGTGTACAGTTATTCCATAATATTCCATACAGGACTTATGTGTGTTTTTTTTCCTTAACTAGGGAGCATTTAGCTTTAGGTCAACTCCCCTTGATTTGAGGTTTCTAGAAAATAAGTGTTATGACAGGATACAAAGATGCAGAACTGTGCACACAATTAGCTACATTTTCATACTATGCAGTCTGTTGACATTTAAATTTTCCATATAAATGAGGTATACTGGAGTGTAGGTCCGTGCAACTGCACCACTAAAAAAGGCAGGCATGACTAATCTATTGCAAACAGATTTAGGTTTCTTCACTTATTTGTTTGCTCTCTGTCAGGTGAAATGTCTTGCGGAATCAATAGATGATGCCTTAAGCTGCCGATCAATGCACTGCTCAGATCCTCGGGATGAGAAAGGGAGCTTGGAGAAAGGGGAAAGCAGAGAGCAACACGGAGACAGCACAGCCACTTCCTTCAGTGATGTCACACTCTATATGGACGAGGGTGTTCCTGTTTCTCCTATTTCTCTTGACAGGCCACCAAGCTCTGACCAGGACACTCCTCAGGGAACCAGCTCAAGGCAAGAGTACTGGGCCACTTCCTCTTCTAGAGAGGATAGCAGGGAAAATGGCAGTCGTAGGAGTACCCCTTGCATGGAGTGCAGAGACTTTCGCATGCGTGGGGCACACCTTCCTTTGCTCACTATTGAGCCCCCAAGCGACAGCTCTGTAGATTTAAGTGACCGCTCAGATCGAGGGTCTCTTAACAGGCAGATTGTTTATGAACAAGAGAACTGCAGCCCCCATGGGACGCTTAAGCAGGCACCTCACAAAGGACCTATCCGTTCGCCAAATCCTCACCGTCATTACCACCCTGAGCCTCAACCTCCCCCCACGGACTCTGTAGGAGGCAACAATGAAACACAGGGTGGTATGGTTGGTGGTATGGCTGGTGTTAGACATATGCATCATGAGAAACAAGAACTTGGTGAAAACTCTGATGGAGATAATGAGAGCCTAAACAGCACCACCAATTCTAATGAGACAATTAACTGCAGCTCAGGCTCCTCATCCCGAGACAGTCTACGGGAACCCCCCAACACCCTCTGCAAACAGACCTACCAAAGGGAGACTAGGCATAGCTGGGACTCTCCGGCATTCAACAATGATGTGGTACAGAGGAGGCAATATCGCATTGGACTCAACCTCTTTAACAAGTAGGTGGTATGGGGAGGCCTTTGTGGGGGGTGCAGGATTTACTGGCTTTAAAATTTGTGTTCTTTATTATGTTCGTGAGTAGGGCACTAACACTAAAATTAAAATATAATGTATAAGAAGCGTGTTACAGACATATTCTTGATCATACAATATTAGATGTGCCTGAAAATGTTCCCATGACATTCTACTGGGCCGATCAACTTGCAGTAAACATTGCTGATTGTAAATAATGATCTGCAGGGGAACATCTGCAGTCTTTAATGCAGCTCAGCATTATGATGTAATGTTGAGCCAAAGCAACCAACTTTGCTTACAACTGAATGGTACAATTGATGTCCCCATTGGTAATCTCTGTCAGCTGTGCAAATGTGTACGGAATTGGGCTGTGTATTGTACTTTGCTTGATCATTCATACACATGGTAAAATTTGTGCTTCTGATTATTTGTTACCATCAAGTATGATTGGTCCACACAAGAAGGAAAGTGGTTCAGTTGGCTGTTGATTGCTTTCAGATTCCCAAGTATTTTCAAATTGTCTGACAGGATTGCTGGGACCTTCTAATCTGCATGTTTGTAACCAGCCTAAGATTTAGAACACATCTTTTTAAAAATTACCTTTTGGACAGGGTAAAGCGGATCGGTTTAAATTGACAGGAAATATTTGATATAAAAAAACCTAGAAATATATTTTGTTTAACCTATACTATCCAATCCATTTAACAAATACACAGTATAAGATTTCTATGTAAGCCGCATGCGATACACAGTACAGTTACAATTCTTAAAAGTTCAACTATGCAACAAAGTTTTTTAGGTAACCTAAAAAACTTTACAAATCCTAGTGTACCTTTCCAGGGAGGTAGCAAAACTATTCCTACCCCCCTGGGTGGCCCCTGGGAGATGGTCACACTCTGGACGCAGAGCATGTGAGTGGCGAGCTGCCAGCCACAGCACAAACAGAACTTTGAAAGCTCACTGCACCTGTTAGTTGGCCACAGAGGGGTGAAAAGAATACAATTTACTACCTCCCTAGGAAAGAGATTTTAAAAAGGATTTTTTGTTTGTTTTGTGGCATAGTTGTCCTTTAAAAACATCCTGCAGTTGCCATGCTACATCATGGCATTGTCTATTCTTTTTAAGCTTATATAGAGTTGCTTGGAACTGCATTTCCTAAATACATAAAATGGGTTAGCAATAGATTTTATTTAAGCCTAGCTACAAAATTCAATCCGCAGCACTTTGGGTTGGCATCTATCCTTGTTTTTTGGTAACATCTATTGTGTACAACACTGAGCACCATGAAAGAAAATCAACAATCTGTTTTTCGCAGACATTTGGGTTAGTTCTCCTTTAATTGTTTAAATGGCTGAGTAGTATACATGCCTGCTGGAAATTCCCATATTTGTGTAGATAGCAAAGATAAGCGGTGACCTCTGCTGGCCTGTATAACTAACATGTTAACAGAAAAGGTTCAAATGAAAACTTATGCAACAGGATTTCCAATATCTTATGTTTGAAATATAAATAAAATAATCCTTATTAATTAGGAAAATTGAATTGCAGGATGGAGTGTGTTTGTAACAGGCTGATGATTTGATTGGATGATCAAGTCTTTGTGTTCACACGTTTCTATCTAATTGTTTACCAAGAAAAATACAGTTTATCTTAGAATAAACCTATCTATACATATATAGTAACATTCCATTAAATCTCATGCAGCTGCATACAAGGATTTCTGTTACGTTTTGCCCTTATTTAATTACAGGGTAGCCAATTAACTTTTATATGATGATGAAATTTGATTGGTACTTCACAATCCAGTTTTTTCGGGAAAGTAACGATTGGCTGCACCATCTTTTTAGCCATCTCGTGGCCAGCTTTCCACTTTATATATCTAAAGACAGAAATACTGGTACATTTAATTGGTTGTCTAACAGAAAAGAGGGTACATACCCTTGTATGAATTGTATATGGTGTTCCAAGATCATTAAGGGGGACACCTTTATACACCCTATTACTAAACATCTATTTCCAATAAGGGGATACCACACTTGCGAATCGCACTTTGTGGTATATCTCCTTATGTGTCCGTGTGGTCTCCTGTATGTTGGGGAGACCACACAGAAGCTTAAACTGCGATTAACGCAGCATAAATCATCTATTCAGCTTATAAATGTATCATTACCTGTACCTAAACATTTTCATGACCATAATCACAGTGCCACTGAATTATGATTCATGGTGCTGGAACATGTTAAGTTGATCCAATGAAGGGGGGTGACAGACAATTGAAACTCAAACAGCGAGAAGTTTGGTGGGTTCAGAAACTGGGTTCATTAACGCCCAATAGACTATGATCTCTATGTATTTCTAAAAAAAATTGTTGGGCGCTGTAGTTCACCTTATATACCAAGGGAGGGCAATGTGCCACTTTGTGTCAATTAATTGTTATTCAATGTATCAATTTCCTGCCTGAGAGTCTACAAGTAGCTCATTAATTAACATTGTATAGTTTTGGAGTTTTTTGCTTGAGAAAGGACTGCTGCCCGGAACAGATTTTTTAACACAGATGCCTGTTATTTAATAAAAGTTTTTACTTGCAATATTCGTACTGCTGTAGTATTGGAAGAAAATATACACCTGATTGTATACAGCTTTGCACAAAGACACGTGGAGTTGAGGTGCTGTGTTGTGTATATATATGTAGATGGTCTATTATTTAGCAATTTGCTGTGTTGTAACTGGCCCTATGATTGAATGAAGGTCTTCTCCAATCAGATGGCAGCTCAGTTAGATCAGTGTGGTTGCAGTGTGAAGGGCAGAACAGCATAAAAGGAAGAAAACAAATCCATAACTTCTCCTTATCATGAGGGTTTATTGTTATGCATTTTCCTTGTCTGTGATTTTATGCCTTCCGGCAGCTGGTGGTGGCTTGATGGACACCCACTTCTAATGAATCACAGGAATCATGGTATTCCTGCTTAGAATCTGCACAGCAAGACCACAGTTCCTGTGATTCATTATTGGGGAGAGTTTTACTGACACAGGGACCGTTAACTAACTGTATTGGGGTTGTGATGTACACAATGATGGTTTTTTAAAAGGACTTATAAAAAAAAATGTCTGTTTTGTTAGGAGGAAGTGACAAAAACCTAATCCTTTGTCATGTTATTAGTAGCTCCTACCTCTCACCTACCCCACGTGTCAGTATTAACACTCACAGGATTGTTGTTCCTGGAGGAAGCAGTGTTACTAAATGCATCACTAATCCAGATTATGAATGAAAATTAAAGGGATAATCATTTTAATTCTTTTTTTTTTTTGCTAAACTTTTTTGCTTATTACAATGAAATACCTGTAGCAGTCCTAGTCTTATGTTGTCTAAAAGCAGGTTTGAAAGATGTGACTGCTAAATCTGTTGTATTCAATTAGATCAACTGGACTTGAAGTTTAGTTCTTGAAGACGTTTCGCTAGTCATCCGACTGGCTTTCTCAATTCAGAATGACTTGTACAAGAATCTGTGGCATTATGTACCCTGGAAAATCCCAATTAGCATATCACAGCCAGTTGTTAAGGGTGTGATTGGATAGTGGCTAAGAGGTGTTATAGGAACCCAGAGTAAGGTGTCAAAACAGCATTGTACAGGCAGACAGATGGTGTCGAACCCCCCCCACCTCTATTTAGGCTTGGTTTCTTTATTTTCACATAAATGGCCTCCTTAACACCTCTCTTGAACCAGTCACGTTCCTTTGCCAATATGTTAACATTACAATCTTCAAAGGTATTGTCCTTTATCCTTAAGATGCAGGTACACGGCGAGTCCGACCGAGGAATTGGCTCTCTGTGCTGGGCCATACGTTGATGCAGTTGTGGTTTGTCTCCCCCACATACAAATCAGAGCATTCTTCACTGCACTGCACTGCACTGCGTATATGATGTCGCTTTTCTTGTGTTTCGGTATTGGGTCTTTCGGATGTACCAATTGCTGCCTCAGCGTGTTGCTCGGTTTAAAGCAGACAGGGATACGGTGTTTTTTGAAAGCTCTTCTTAATTTTTCAGAGACCCCTGCTACATATGGGATGACCATGTTCTTTCTCCTGTCTTGCTTTTCCCCTTCACTGTTGGTATTCGTGTTCTTTTCTTTCCTTCTGCTCCTTTCTTTCCTTCTGCTCACACCATCTGTCTGCCATGTACAATGCTGTTTTAACACCTTACTCTGGGCGTTCCTATAACACCTCTTAGCCACTATCTAATCACACCCTTAACACCTGGCTGTGATATGCTAATTGGGATTTTCCAGGGTACATAATTGCCACAGATTCTTGTACAAGTCATTCTGATTTGAGAAAGCCAGTCAGATGACTAGCAAAACATCTTTAAGAACTATCTTTTAGATTTAGCGCCATTTTTTCCTCTGCATGCATTACAGTAAAATACACGACCAACAAACTGTCTTTTCTTTTTATGTTTCCAGACTAACCATAAAGCACTCTTTGCACTTAGTTGTCATATGATACAATCAGGTACCCTTTTTATTTGAAACTCAAAAAAAACAAGTCAGTCGGAAAGGCACAAAAAAGTTTGGATGCTGCCATAATCTGTATTTAAATCTCATCCAATCATCACCTGTTGAGGTGAACTTAGTGTCTCTCTACCAATCCTTACCATGTAGGAACATTCCAATCTTATATAATATTCTCTTGTAGCTGGATTTTCGGAGTTTCTTAAAGGGTGTGAAGCTGGGTGCCTTCAGAGAGCTAAAAATGTAAATATGTTCACTGTTAACTTTTATTTGTGTTTTTATAAATCTTTATCAAGGAGATCAAATTGTTTACAGCCTAAATATGGTTTTACTTTTCAGCTAGTTATTTGAAAATAACTTTTTCCTCTACATAACACTATCTTAAATTAGGAACTATCTTCGCTCAAATTAGTAGTGGGAAAGCTTGGGGTCTCAGAGTTTAGATTTTATTTCAGTGTTTGTGTGCTAAAGGGAACATCTAGTGGTCGAAACTAGAAACTGCATTACAAAGAGATCAGCCATTTCGTGGTTTACATTTAAGGATTCATTTTGAAGGAAAAAAATAAGATTTTCCTGTTTTTTTATATAAAAAAAGAATTTCCTGACTAAGCCCAAACACTGCTGATTGAAGGATGCAATACTTTGTCATAATTCCTACACAAGGATAGAGTAGTGCAAAGACAGGACATTCTCTACTTGAATCTGTCTGTACAAGCTGTTCCCCTTTGCTCCTTATAAGAGAATCTTATTCGATAGTGGCTCTTTCTCTTTGTGGGTAAAGCACAACTGTGTGTCTGAATCTACTGATTGGGGAGGGGGAGCAGGGCAGAGGGAAAGTGACTACAGTTCTTGTTTAAGGCACTATTATGGGACTAATACAATTGCTATTAATTTGCACCTTTTATTTCATCAGCCCCTTAGGCTACACAGAAATTATACTAAGGTTGATTATCATGCAGCTTGGCTACAAATAAGGATATTCAAACTGATTGTTATCATAGTTTAAGTGGAAGAATTTCACAGTCTGTAAAAAGTTCATATTCTGCTAGATGAAATAATAATATTTACTGATAATCTTGGATAGTCAATCGAGGAGTGTGTCGGTTTTCTAGTTGGTAGTTTTTTTGTTTGTTCCCAAAAGCAGACACTATATTTAACAATAGAGCCCCACACTACCACTGTGTAATCACAATATGAACTTCACAGTGTCTGGGATAATTTACTCACTGAACTTGCAACTCTGTTTACTTTCCAGGAAGCCAGAGAAGGGAATCCAATACCTGATTGAGAGGGGGTTTCTATCTGATACACCTGTTGGGGTGGCACATTTCATTCTGGAGAGGAAAGGTCTGAGTCGTCAAATGATTGGCGAGTTCCTGGGAAACCGTCAGAAGCAATTCAACCGGGATGTGCTGGAGTAAGGAATCCTCAGCTGTACAGATCCTTAAGTGTACAGTAGTGAATGAGTAACTGCTGAATGACTGAAAGCTAGAGTAATTAACCTTTCAAATTAATATCAGCAAAGTCTACACCTGTCTACAGATAGCATTCAGATTATGATCTCTGTTTATGTAAGGCTGTGTACACACAGTCCAACATTTTGGGACAATCAAGTGGCATGTTGAGATTTCTGTTGATCTCGGGCCAATGCTAGTCGTAGGCTTTATCCCAGTCAGACTAAAGATAGTTTAAAGGGCATGTCCACCCCCAAAACTATAATCCCCCCAACTACTGGCCCCACCATGTAGTGTAGTTTAATCCTTACCTCACATCCCAGCTCCATAGGGTTCTCCTGTAGTCCCCCCCCAAAAGTCCCAAAAAATGACTACCAGGAGGCTAGCAGAGTCCATATAGGACACTGCTGCTAGCTGGCCCCAGGTAGATTTTGCCATGCGTACTGCAGCCCTTCTCCCCCCTCCCTCCCCTCCCTCTCCTCCCCTCTCCCTCCCGTTCTACTATCCCTCCCCCTAGCATAAAACCCCTTCAGTAATGATTTCCCATGTCTCCCTGCCCCAACCGCATATTTTTTCTTTTAGAAAGCTCCCCAAACTCTTACTTACCTCTCCTCTTTCCTCCGGCGAAGTGAGCTGCCGGCAGCCGCGTCTGTGATTGGCTGCCGCTCAGCCAATCACAGACGCGGCTGCCGGTCCGCCCCTCTGCTTGCATTTCCTTGCAAGCAGAGGGCCGGGAGCGCGGGGAGGATCGAGGGGAGGTAAGTAGAGTTTGGGGGGCTTTCTAAAAAAAAAAAATATAGCGGTTGGGGCTGGGAGCCCAGGGGGGATCTTATATGAAAAAATAAATTTTAGGGTGGACATAGCCTTTAAACAGTTTGGTGGATCGCAGGATTAATCACGTCAAAAGTGAAATGACCTTCAATTTTGGGGCGTGAAAGAGCAGAATCATGTAGTAATGAGGCCACAGTATAATGTAACCTTCAGTTAAGAGGTTTGGGAACAAAGCATCCTGAAGGAATACAGACTTTACTTAAGTATTTGTGTTCTGTGGGAGTGGTATTGAATGATAGATGTTTGGGGTATATCTGAAATGAATGTGTGATTAACAGTATGGAATAAAGTTTGCAGTTGACTAAGGGGAATAAAATTCCATATTATATCTATGTAATGTGAAACCTTAATGGGCATGTCTACCCCAGCACTAAAATCTATACGTAAAGGGCATGTCCACCACAAAAACTAAAATTTAACCCACTACTGGCCCCACTGTATAGTGTTAAAAAAAAAATCTGTACCTTACATCTCTGCTCCTTATGGTTCTCCTGCAGTGCCCGTTCAAAGTTGCAAAAAGTGAAGAATAGGTCTGTGAGTCATCTGGTCCATGCTGCTTCCTTGTCCTCTTAGAGGTTTCTGACATGTGCAGGGGAGCCCTTTCCTCCCTCTCTCCTGATTCCTAATGGATGCTTCTATCCCTACCATTAAAAGGTATTTTCTGTGTGTAGCCAACCCCTAGCTGCCAATTTAGACTTCTAAAAAAAGCCCCAGAAATTTACTTACAGTCCTTTGTTCCCTCGGGTATGCGCATAGTGAATCACATACACGGATTCCAGTCCCACCCCTCTCTTCTGCTTCAGGCTAGCAGAGAGATGGGGAAAAGTGGGTCTGTGAGTATGTTTCTGGGGCTTTGTTTAGAAATCTAAATTGGGGGTGGGCTAGGGTGCTCTACACTATTTTAGGGGTGGACTAGAAACCACAATACCCCGAAACCTGAAATCATTATACTTACTTACCTCTCTATGGTCCCTGAAGCTCCTAATATTTACTTTTTTCCTGCTGCAGACTTCCCTTGCTGCCAGCTGCCTTTTGGGTTGCAGCCTTCAGTCTTGGCTGTGACAGTAACGTCCACGCCCAATGACCGACACTGCATACTGGCACACCTCTTCTGTAGATGTGTGAGCTCTCACAGAGTGCATTGAGCTTACAGAAAAGTGTGAACTGGAGAGGTCAGTGCAGATAAAAGATCTTCATGGAGCCTGTGGAGGTAAGTATAACATTCTCGGGGTTTGGGGGGTGGGCAAGGTGAGTATAGATTTTAGTGCTAGGGTGTACATGTCCTTTAATAATGCAGACTATCTTTATAAAGGTATTGTATTTTATCACAATGTCGTGGTATTCCTGTACCGATGGAAGAACATATTTGCCCCCAAATAAAATTTTATAGAAGATTTATAAATGACCCAGAATTTCTTTCTACTTCTCTTTCCTTGCTGCCTATTGACACTGGTGATTTTTTTTTTTTTGTACAGCTGTGTAGTAGACGAGATGGATTTCTCCAACATGGACTTAGATGAGGCTTTGCGTAAATTTCAGGCTCATATCCGAGTTCAGGGGGAGGCCCAGAAAGTGGAGAGGCTCATTGAAGCATTTAGGTGATTTGTCTTTAGCATTTCCTTAATAACCATGAATCATTTTTTTCTCCTTCCTAGAAATTCCAAAATGATAAACACTGTGTACTGAAATCAGGTTGCCCTATATAAAATGCATTATGGGCTCAATCATCTGTACAAAAACACATTAATGGCACAGAGAAGGATATATTTATGTTTACAAGAACAGTGGATAAGATACGGCAAAGGAAATACATCAACTACCAGCTCAATAGGGGGAAGTAGATATTTAAATGTTGCATTAATATTCAAGGCAAAACAGCACCTCTGATCAGGGGACTGCAAGTATTATTCTAGGGTTCCCAGTAGCCAAAGCCACTAAGTAGAGTCCTTCAGACACAGTACTTAAGCTGATCAAGAATGGCCCTTTTATAAAAGATTCTAATGGTAAATATCAATGTATCATAAAGATAAGAATAAACTCAATTGTTTTATTGAAACTATTAAATTAAAATGAAATATTGACATTGGAATGTAAATACAAATTATTGTTTTTCTATTTATTTGTCATTTCATTCTGCTACTCTGATTTGGTATTAAGATTTGGGTCCCTCTGCTTCAACCACATTCTCATTCTGTTTTTATATAGGGTAGAGCTCTGTGCACTGTTTCTGAATGCTGCAAATAAAAATGATTTAAACACCTATTTTACTGATAATGAAACATGGTTTCTCCCTATCTTGGACTTTACAGTCAACGTTACTGCGTGTGCAACCCAGCACTAGTACGACAGTTTAGGAATCCAGACACAATCTTCATCCTGGCGTTCGCCATCATCCTGCTGAACACAGATATGTACAGTCCTAGTGTTAAACCTGAACGGAAGATGAAACTCGATGACTTCATCAAAAATTTGCGTGGTAGGGATTCCATATTTGTGGATATTACCATATGTCTTATTATAGTATTTGAAGTCCAATCTACTCAGCAATACCCACATTATGTCCTCTGACATATTCTTTTGGTGAAATATGCCCCATATAGTGTATTTTATGGCCCATTAATGTATTTATATATGGTAATAATATCCCCACATGCCTTTATCTGGTGTACTCAATTGTAACTTATCCAGTCTTCATATTCAAGCTCCCCTATCCACTTTATTATTTTAGTTGCCCTTCTCTGAACCCTTTCCATTTCCAAGATGTCCTTTTTGTACACAGGATTCCTAAATTGCACTGCATATTCCAAATGAGGCCTTACCAATGCTTTGTAAAGCATTGGTATGCATTAAAAAAAATGTTTAGGGTTAGTGATGCTTTGTTTTGCTATACTAACTTAGTATAGTATAGTATTTGAGTTTGAATAAAGACATACCTCCATCAAGTCCAACCCATCTAGCAATATCCTCATTTCCTGTCTAATTGTTGATCCAGAGGAAGGCAAAAAACACCAAATTTATGAAGGGGGGGAAAAATTCCTTCCTGACTCCAAGTGGCAATCGGAAATTTCCCTGAATAAACTCCACGTTATGTATCAATACCAGTAACTTGCAACATTCCTTGTTTGCAGAAACTCATCCAGATTTTTTTTTAAACTGACCAATAAACCTGCCATAACAACCTCCACTGGAAGACAGTTCCATAGCTTTACCGTTCTCACAGTGAAAAACCCTTTCCGAACTTGAACCCTAAACCTTTTTTCTTCAAGTCTTAAGGGATGTCCTCGTGTCCTTTGACATGTTCTATTGGTGAACAATGCCCCAGATAGTTTATTGTATGGCCCGTTAATGTATTTATACACAGTAATCATATCCCCACGCAAGCGCCTTTTCTCCAGCGTACATAATTGTAACTTTTCCAGTCTCTCTTCATATTCAAGCTCCCCCAATTCCCTTATTAATTTAGTTGCCCTTCTCTGAACCCTTTCCATTTCAAAGATGTGCTTTTTGTACACAGGATTGCAAATTGCACTGCATATTCCAAATGAGGCCTTACCAATGCTTTGTAAAGAGGGAGAATTACATTTTCCTCCCTTGAATCCATACCTCTCTTTATACAAGACAATACCATGCTGGCTCTGGCTGTTGCCACCTGGCACTGCTTGCTACCTTTTAAGTTTGTTATCCACCAAAACTCCAAGATCCCTTTCCAACAGGGATTCATTTAACACAGAGCCATTTATAGTATAAGTAGCACAAGGATTTTTAAGTCCAAAATGCATCACCTTACATTTATCAACATTGAATCTCATCTGCCACTTAGCAGCCCAATGTGACAATCTATCTAGATCCCCCTGCAACGATTGCACATCCTCTGAAGTTTTTAATGGTCGACAAAGTTTTGTCGTCAGCAACACAGAAACCTTGCTGACAAAACACACTTCCAAATCATCAATAAATAGATTAAATAGAAGCGGCCCCAACACAGAACCTTGTGGCACCCCACTTAGCACTTTAGTCCATAATGATGAAGCCCCATTTACAACTACTCTCTGCATCCTATTCATTAACCAATTTTCTATCCATGTACAAATGTGCCTCCCCAGACCAACAGACCTTAGCTTATACATTAGTCACCTATGGGGGACTGTATCAAAAGCCTTTGCAAAATCCAAGTAAACTACATCTACTGCTATTGAGAGAGAGAAAAATGACATTCAAAAATACAGAAGGTTGACAAAGAAAAAGAAAATGTGGTGAATTTACTTCCTAACTCACTTTTCCCTTTCTAGTTGATTTCTGCTTTTCTATTCTCCTTCTCCCCGCTCTTCTTTCTCCTTACCCCCCAACGACCCCCAGGTCCTTGTTGCTATGTTGGCCAATTAAGAACGACGTAACTAATTATTAACTGTAGAGATTTGGAATTAATTCTGGCTAACCACTATTTTACAAATTTCATTGACCTCCCCCCTTCCCCCAACAGGGGGCCGAGGAATCCGCGCCGATTATCACACTGGTGTCCCCAAGGGTTTCTTCCCTTATGATGCCTCCCTTTTCATTACATTTGCCTCCCTCCCCCTCCCCACCTTTCCTCACATTTTGATTGGTTACACTTTTTGAGAAACCATTTCATCACAATCGCTGCTAAAATCATATGTTTCATTGCAGATCTACTACACCCTATTGTTTCTGTAAGTTAAATATTAGATATTAAATATACAGGGACTGTTGGAGGGTGCAAAAAATAAATACATTACTCTGCCTTAGTGGTATGGGAAGGTGGGACCAGTAGTTCAACAAATTGCATTGAGTTTTGAGATACTTTTAAGTTATGGATGGTAGAACTATACCTTCCAGCATCTCATACTGAACAAAGTAATTCAAGTGATAGGGCAGCAAAAATGTCACAACAACACACATGGTTAAAGGTAACTGTGGTCGTCCAATTCTTCCACTTTAAGGATTAATAAAAGCTTTCCATCTTACCTTCACAATAAAACCGAAATCACATCTCTAGATAAATTTGTGACAAGTTTTGCTGGAAAGGTTCAGCACATATATTCTCTACGCTTGAACCTACACTACGTTTTTCAGCCATGTGGACCAGCTTGTAGTCATGTGACCAGCCTGCTGCATTAATAGGCTCCCCTTCTCAACCGGTCTCTCCCCCCCCCCCCCCCCCGTACTGAAGTAAAAGTTGATAATATGGTTTGTTGAGACATTTTCCATCTGGACTTATCCTCCCCAAAAAAGATTTTTTTAAAGCTGCTGCTTCCATTACACTTAACTGGTTTTACACATACTTATTCTTTAAACTCAAAATGCACCTACATTTATCAACAATGATCTCATCTGCTCTGCTGCCCATTTTGATCATCATCTAGGTCTGCTTGCAGCAATTGCACATCATTTAAGTCTCCAAAGCTCGCAGTTTATGTCATCTGCAAACATAGGGCCCGATTTATGCCGTACATTTACGCCAAATGTTAGTCAATTAATGAACGTTGGTTTGCAAAATACCAGTTGTGGGTTAACTTAGCCATGGTATTCTATACGGATTGTAAAACTCTTGATGGCGTTTCATAGATTTACATCGTCTTTAAGATTAAAGAAAAGAAGTTCCATCTTCAGTAGAAAGGTTTTCGTTACAAGAACGGTGAAACTTAGAATGGTCTTCCAGCAGATGTGGTTAATGGTAAGTTTCAATTGAATATCTTTAAATGTGGGCTGGATAAGGATGTGGTCTTTTTTCAACCTCCATTACTATGTTTACTAATGTATGTTGCATTAAGCAGAAAGTATGTTTACAGTCAATAATCTTATCTTGAACTGACAGAAGGGTTTAATCATGTACGGTATAAAGGTTGGACTAGAGGGATGTATGTTTTATTCAACTCCATTACTATGTAAATCCTTGGAGACTTCTAATATCACAAGTTAGCTTTGAAGGATTGTCACTGTTTTGTTCTTGAAATTACCTCCACTCAATCCCCTTGTTTCCTTGTCTTCATGCCGCGTACATGTGTTCCCATGCACTAGCAGCAGCAGAAGAGGCATCGCTATAACGGCCCAGTTATTTGCTGTGATTCAACTCAAGGCTCATACGGAGCATCTTTATCCTAGTATTATTAATTAGTTAATAATATTTATTAATAAGTTCAAATTTTAATTTGTAGGGTGACAAGCTCTTTAAAACTTAAAAAACCTAAAAAAAACTTAACATTCACACTCCACACTCCCTATCTTGCCACACCCACAGTGCACAGCAACTGCAGGAAACCCCACTTGTTTTTTCCCCCACGTTACTGTCGCTTGCACTGTAATTTGTGCAATGTTGTGCAATTGTATTAGCAAAAAATGGGTGATTGCACGTGTTTTGAACAATCGCAGGGAGCGCATATTAACGGCCGGTCATATTGACATGCACCGCTCTGCGTTTCTCATGGCGCAAACGTGTAAGAAAATCCAACCAAATGTCAACCCCAGTGACTGATCGAGCGAAATATGTACCACCTTAAGGAATAGTGCGCTAAGCTAACAAACACACTAGAGCAGAATTCTCAAGTGGTGTGCCTCTAGATGTTTAAAAATACAACTCCCTGCATTCCCTCAACTACGAGAGGAACAGGGAATGCGGAAGTTAGTAGTTTTCAAACATATTGATGCACAGTTTGAGAATCCCTGCACTAAGGCACCTTTATTTTACTGAAATTTACTTAGTCCAATTGAATTTGTTATTCATAGTTTTGGAGATTGAATAAAGTCCATCTAGTCCAACACATTTACCTACCACCACCCAACCCTAACAAAACTGCAACATATAATCAAACAAGGCCTTACCAATACAGACCCATGGGTGGACAGCGTTCGGTAAACCGGGAGAAACTGAGAGGGCACAGAGACAGAATTTATACCAGCACCTTTAAAAAGCTTTCAGCTTATTCCTAGTGGAAATGTTGAAATCCTGTGAAATGATGCAACCATCAGATAGCATTATAGCAGTAAAGACTGATAGGCTGAAATGATTAAATAGTACACGGCAAAAAAAAAACCCTTTTAAATATAAACTATTTATAATTGCATTAACCACTGTCATGATTTATATTTGCAATTTATATTTACAGTATTAGCAAGTTTAGAGTTAAAAATGGCTGGTAACATCACTTGTTAGATACCCATGATAACTTTTCATTTAGTTTTGTGCGAAGTCTGGGAGGGGTCATTATGTCATCTAATGAAATTAATGCAAGTAAATGGTGTTGGCTCCTCCTTTGGAAGCCCTGAATGTTCCATTGAGATATAATCTGTGTAAACGTGTGTTTTTAGTAAATTACCCTCTTTAACAAGTAGAAATAAAAACCCAGTAATGGGCTTCCCATATTTTGTAGTACCTATTTAAATATCCATCCTGCAATTTAGCTGTAGAGCTGTTGGGAGTTGTGTGTGCACATGGTAATCAACAGCGGGCAGAAATGTTAAATAAACAGACACGCTTTGTACACACAAGTAACAGACTTTTGTTTTTTTTTTTATTTCTGAGCATTAAATATACACAATATATACATCTGGATTCCTATTTACTTCATAGGCTTTAATATCCCTTCCCACCCCCCTTTGACCAATGCTCGACACAAAAATAATTCCATCCCCCAACGGGTGTAAAAACAACAAAGAGGATAATGAAAAAAATCAGGACAGATACCTGTCCCAGCGAAAAAAGCTACTTCCCCAAACCCCTCCCACCCACCCACTTGGCACAAGCTGGATTACCATTCCATAGAAATATTTATAATATATATTCTATACACACATCCAGATCTGTACAGAAGTGCTGTGCTTGCAGGCAGCACCCCAACGAGCATGCTGGGAGCTTACAAAAAAAGGGGGAAAAGCCATTTATAAGAACAAAACAAACTGTGGAGAAGGAGGGTGTAAATTCTGTGGTCCACCCGTCCTTTGTTATAATACAACTCAGAACTCTGTTTCATCATTGCATATGGAACATAGTCAAGGCTAGCTGGTGTTTTGCAGTAAATACAATAGGATGGACCACTCCCTCTGTATTACAGCCTAACTATCCCTTTTAGGGACACTGCCTATTTTTACATTAAATACAGGTAAGATCTCTATCAGTTTTGAATATATCAAATATAGAATCAGTTGTTCATGAATGGACACAAGCACCTCCATTTTGTTTTTGACCTAGCCTTGATCCTTTAAAATAAGAGTTTGTCAATTGCTTTCATTGATATACCATTGAATTGTTCCAATAACCATTAGATGTTAGAAGTGCAGATCCTGCAATATCCCGTCACCAAGATAAGGCCCAAAACAAAAAAAAAGGAATGTGTGAATAGTGTATAGCTGTGTTAACGTTATGTGTACGTAGATGTTGCACACCTTGCCAAGATTAACAGTCTGCATGCACATTCATTCATTCACATTATGGCTGCCTTATTTACCTGGGCAGCAGTGATATTATTTAACCTACTGTGCAAACTAAAATGTTATATACGGTTACACATTTTAAACATTGTGAGGAAGCGAAACAAATACTTCTGGTCTGATTAAAGGTAGACTATATATTTTATCACATTAGCACGCCGCATATGAGAGTCACCAACATTGGCCACTAAACCTTTATCAAAGTATTGGAATGTCAACAAAAATACAGTCCCCCAATGCGAGTAATTGGTTGCTGAGGTCTGTTAAAGCCTGGAGGATGGCTGTGATGCTGGGAGATTTAGTTTAGGATCAGGTAGGTTCTTGCTCAAAGCGGGTGAGTAATGGTACCTTTCTTAGCATACCATTGGGCCCTTTATAAAGCCCAATGTATTTATTAGCGATACCTTTAACATTTTTAGGAGAGATCTCATAAATTTAGATACCTATCGTATAAGTACGACCACATCACAAATCTGAGGCACAACAATTACAAGTAAGATAAGGAAAACCAATTAGCGTAGTAATTACTACTCATGGTTTTCTATAAACGAGAACATATAAGTCTACGATTGCGACTGTACAGTAACAAAAATATTCCCATTCAGAAGACAGGGTGGATTATTACAATAACTCATAGCACAGCAGTTGGGCAATTTATCACATATCCTTTTAGTTATTTCCCATTAGCAACTCTTAAATAGGCTCAGATGGTATTCAGTCTGGTAAAATGCAGGTTCACACTGATTTATTATTTGATGTTCAGGGTTCCTTCGTAACAATATTCATTTCCATGTAATCTGTTGTTGAGTCACTGGCATATACGGCTTAGCTTACATCGATTCGCCTTTTGATTGTGTCAAATCAATCCTAACATTACCACATAAGTGGGTTTTGTCTGCCAAATTTTCCAGACAGATATGATTTGCATGGTTACAAGCATAATGTCTGTTGCAAAATTATGGTATCAGGGGTTTTAGGGACATTGATAGGAGCATCGAATAATGATTGGCATATCCAATTGGCTGCCCTGTCAAATTAGAATGGCGTCTTGTATGCTGAATACAGCAATAGGCCAAGAATTCAATTATAAATGCAGCCAATTAAAGTTTTGCCCCCATACATCATATTACTTTCTAATAATGATTAGATTTTTTTAAACATTTTTCTAGATTATAACAGCCATAGAAAACAAAGGGCCTGTATTTCTAAAATCGACTTATTCTTAAATACTCTGGTAAAACTCAGCCGCAGTGACACTGAAAATAGCTCTTGTGGTGTTTAGGAAAACCGCACTTTATAAAATATTCCCCAGAACCATTCCTAAATAATAATGTCTCAAAGTAAAAATATTTTATAAAGTGCAGCAACAATAGGACACTTACACAAATTTTTATGCTTCCATTGTGTGGATAATTGAATGGTGGCCATAAGCCTAGCAATATTATACTGGCAATACCCTGTATCGGCCTATCATCACCCCCATGCACAATCAATAGACAAATGGCCATTTTTTGTTAACGACCAACAAAAGTTTTGTTTATCGATATTTATCAGACATGATTACTAAATAATATTGATCTGTATCTGGCCACCATAAGATATTCCTGCCCACAGATGTTCCAATGTATTGATTGAATTACAGAATTAAAATGGATGCAGCAGTATTTTGACCGCCGTAGGACGTCCAATAAAAAACACATGATTGGTCCTGATTTAATTACATGTCTGCTCAATTGCTCGGACCTACCCATTCTGCTATAAAATCAACCAAGAGGGATTGTTAGGGTTGAAATAATAGACTGATCAACACAATATCAGTCTATGCTGTTATATACTGGTTGTGTGACCTGCCCTAAGGGAAGAACTATGATGTACTGATTGCTTTTAGGCCAATGGCACTTTTGGATTGATTCAATGAGGTGATGTTTGTCCCATCCCATAACAATGTTAAGTCTGTAAAAAAACTCATATGGGAATAGGGACTGACTCTATCCAATCAAAGCACACAGTACTGACTGCGGCTTGCTTTTGAAAAACAAATTCTACCTGCAACATCCCCTTCAATAGTTACTGAAATAATATACTACATCCAATAAAAAACACCCCTCCATTCATCTTGGTGCATAAGTTTTAAAATTAGAATATTGTCTAATGAAGCAGAAAGTCAAGCAGCTTTCCTTACCTTACATTCTTCAATTAATATTACAGGACCAGAAACAAAGCTTAAAAATTTAGCATTTGCGCGATAACCACCACCGGCTCCTCTGACAATTTCCAACTGCTTCTGATTCACTTAACTATAGCGCACATAGCATGCATATGTGCTACAGTTAGAAAAGCCGGAAACAACGGGACATGTCAGTGGAGACGGCAGTGGATCGCGAGCAATGTAAATTTTTACAGTTAAAGGGTATGTACACTGGGATTTCCCTTTATCAGAAACTAATAATACTCCATGTATTATTTTCGTCCATTATTTCTTTTGATATCCAATCTGAAAAATCCTACATTTTATCTGTCTTATCATATTCTTCTGCTGTGTGCAGTTTTGCTCTAACTGGAATAGTGACAGTGACAGGTATGTGTGAATTGCATGGTGGGAAATTACATTTTCCCAGTGATGTCTCATAGTGATGTTTGAGCATGCTTGCCCTCACTTTTAGTCTGATACGGGGGGCGTTGGAGGGAGATACTGAGCCTGCTCAAATAAGTACTGTATGAAGGCATGCAGCACACACCCCAGACATGCTACTTCACACGTATTTAATTACAATTAATATATGGCTATATTTTTTTCAGTATACATACCCTTTAAGCCAGGCGGTGTTTTCTGTGTGCGCAAACAATTCTCCCTTTTTAAAGATGTATTTATAAAAACTGGATGACGGAGAGCTGCTATTCTGTTTGCTGATGCTGTTATGACCGTTGTGTGTCACAGTCACATCCGTAGGGGGACTCTAGTGTAGAACAGGTTTGCTTCCGTTACACAAGGCTGGTGTATTAGGTAGAGTGTACTGTAGCTCTTTCTGATGTCCAGTATGTCAAATGCAGAATAAATTATCATCAGCTATGTCACAGTCGAATCAATACTAGATATAACAAGATACTAAAGGTTGTAACACAAGTGAGCGAGCCATGACCGCGGACACCACACTACACACGCGGCGAACGGCCATTTTAGCCAAGACATCCGTGTGTATACGTTCGGTCGGGGGTGTTCGTCAATCCGCCAGGCGGATCAACGAACGGTGCCCTACCGAACGCATACCGGACGATTCGCGCCAGAAACGGCCATTCGTCACGTGTAGCACTCGGTGTCGGGGGTCGTGAATCGTTGGCAAAATGTACGTGTACGAACCTTAAGGGGCTGATGCCATAAAAAATGCTAAATTAGTAGGCAAACTCTATTCAATCAGCCCCTACATCTTACTTGCCCTTTAAAATCCAAAGGTAAAATTCTTGACTAATGTACATCGTTTAAAAAAAATCAAATCTGTGCACGCATGCAAACTTAACTGGCTTAGATCGGCCTTGGAAAGGCTCGGAAAGAAAGTCCAATTTGAGGACATCACAGAACAGGATGACCACATGCAATCTTCCAGTTGTTTGAAAAAAATAACTCCCAGCATTCCCTGCTATGCAAACTACAACTCACAGCATTCTCTTGAATGCGGAGAGTGTAGTGTGAACTAAAATAATCTAACTGTGTGTTATTTTTTTCCACTCGGCCTACATTCATAAATCCTGCCTCATACAGGGGTTACACACTTTGAATATATTAATATATAGAGATATCTTAGTATAATTTTTTTACACACACACACACACATATATATATATATTATATAGATATATATATATATCCACTCTGTATATAGATCTGTAAAGAAAGCAGCATTCACTTTTGTTGTGCTAGGTATTAGGACAATTCAAGGAACAATAGGAGGGGATTGTCTTATTCTGATGGTTCATTACATCTCTGTCCTAACATCTATGTATATAATATATATTGGGGAAACCCAGATAAAATTAAATTAAGTCTCTATAAACAATAAATACAAAGGCCCCCCACTGAGCATTGACACCAAACAGGAGGACATCCCCATTCCCCCATTTAAGTCAATAAAGTTCTGTTGTGGTATTTCAGCTAAGGGTCCACAGTCATTCTGCACTCTCTCACTTGCTTTCATAGCAGCAGAAGAACTGAGCTCCACCCTTAATGCACGCACACACAGACACACACACACACAATCTGCACTTCCGTATCCACTCACATTGCAATAATTAGGGAAAAGGATCTACTAGACATATATTAAAATCAATCACCTTACAAAGGTCTCCCTTTCCCTAGATGGTGCAATGAGACACCGGATATCACCTTTCAGTACAAAACCATCCCGCGGACATTGAGTGGAGGAGCTAAGAAACTAGTTGGGAAAACAGGCCCTCTTCCCATGCACGTTGCTTTAAGATGGTTCCCATGCAGAGTAGACAGAGGATAGGAGAGAGCTTAGAATTGACAACATCACATTTGGCCATATCATATCGAGGAAGTTTCTCAGTATGCAGAGTCCCTTGTCCTGTATGTTGTGGAACAGTGTAGTTGCAGCCACAGGACAAAAACAACGCAAGGATCCTTGTGCTGTGTAGCATGCTCTTTGCCTTTAAAGCTTGCCCCTCGGTCCTGCGCTTTCCCCCTGGTGCACAGGGGACCTTGCTGGCATATCACACCACTGTGCTGATTCTGTTAACTGGCTTCTGTTTTGGGTTTCCAGGAGCTGTGTTTGTCCCCATCGGGTGATGTGAAGCATGTTGGGGTAGAGGGGAAGTAGGGGGCAGGGGTGAATGTGGAGTGAGGGTGTGTGTGCGGTGTGTGAGGAGACGGAGGTGGGAGAGGAGGTATATGGGTGGGAGGGATTGGAGAGATGGGAGAACAAGGGGACTGCTGATTATATTGGGATGGGGAGGGGGCGTTGTGGTTGGGGGGGCATGGCACAGGTGATGGCTAAACACAAAATGTTTTGGGGGCTGCTGCTTCTGCATTGTGTGTTGGGCCTGGTGAGTGTTTGGGGTAAGTGTGACTCATTGTGTGCTGAGGCACAGAACCATACATGGGCAAAGGAGACTGAGGCTGGTTTGTGCTGTGGTCTGCCATGTAGTGTGTATTGTGGGTGAGGGGAACTAGGTGTCATTGGTTCCAGGGGGTTGCTCTTCTGCTGGCCTGGGCGCTGCAATGTAAACTGTGCTGAGGATGGTGGTACATGGTAACGTGGGAAGGTGGTGGAGGGGGCTGGTGTGGGGGAGGTGCAGAGACGTGTTGCTGAGAGTGATAAGGAGGAGGAGCTTGGCAAGAACACCCTGATTATGGCAATACTGGGCGTGCAGTGCCTGAATTTTGGACTGCCCTTCAGAAAGCCCTGGTGGAGTGTGCGGATGAGGGGGCAAGGAGGAAGAGGCATGTTCTGGAAGGGGCCCTTTCCTCGCTTGCTTCCAAACAAAGAACCCAAATGAGGAAGAGTTGGAAACTGGTCTGGGTGCTTTGTATTCCTCTGAGGGACAGGTGGAGGAGCAGTTACTCTCTGGTGAGGGCGTGGGCTGCTAATGATAGACCCCTGGATTGAAAAAAACAAAGAAAGTAAATTACCTCCTTCCAGTTAAGACAACGTCCCCTTTACCCAAACTAACTAGCCAACACAACAAAAACAATGGGGACAAGCAGAAGAGGGTCATTTACAAGGAGGGTCTCATACCAGATAAGATATGCAATTGACCAATCACCACTTACTTCAATGGTACTGTCCAAAGATCCAGCGCTGTTTCTCCCGCCCTCTCTTACCTAAGCACCAGTTAGTAAAAAGCAGGCATTAAGGACAGGCAAGGTAGAAAGTTTGGTGAAATGGATGAAATATGGATTTTGGTTGTGGGAAAAATTTTTTGTGAAGAACAAGGGCATGCAATAGAGAGACAGTAGAAGAGGGTTAGGTACCATAGAGGTGGTGGAAAGGCAGGAAACAGCATGTGATTGGAAAGACAAGCAAAGAAAAAGTATGAAAATCTTTAATGCAAAGCAGCAGCCCTAACCACCAAGCGCTGCTCTGTATTTAAAGGACACATATAAAATAAATAACATCACCCCATTACATGCCCACACTTCCAGCAGCTGAAATACCTTACTCCCATTTACAACCATGCTGCCGTCCCTTAGATATCACACAGCATAGATGAAGCTAAAAGACCCCCTCCTAGGGGCCCAGGCCCTGGTTAACATATCACTTTGTCATTGGATGGTGAAATGTCTGTTACAACCTCTCTCCTCTCTCTGCCAGTCAACAAACTAGAAATGTCTTGTTGCTAGGATACAGCCTACATAATCAAGCTGTGTTGGTGGAGGTGTTTTCTAGCATGCTAGCTTGTGATTGACAGTTCGAGGTAGACAGAATCGTTACGCCCCCTTCACAGCATAGCTAATTGAGGCAGGGAGCTCGAAATCAGAAAAAATGTATGGGGAGGGCTGCATACCTATACTCTTTTTAAAGCAATTTTTTAAAAAAATGCATTGAGGCAATAACATTATCCTTTAAGACCTGTCCATAGGAGCACTGCCATACTGGTATATGATCAGCAGTTAGCAGTAATGCCAAAACTCATATTCTTTTAGTTGGTTCTAATTTACAGTAAAAGTTCCAACAACGTACATAGAGATAATAATAAGGAATTCTAACAGTTACGTTGTACCCATGCTGTTAATGTGCTATGCACGCAATGCATGCTAACATTTACCCCTTGAGCTTCCTACAATAAACATTGCATTTCTGAGCAGTAATCTGTGACCCTCCAGAAATACATTCCACAAGACCAGATCATGTGACCTGTGGCACACTATAGCACGCACTTGGCATAAACAAACCATACACACCTTTTTTGAGTGCTAAGCACATAATTGTAAGCCATTTATAGTGATTGTACAATGTGTACCATGTCACATGCTTCCTATTCTCTAAACTCATTACTTATATGCGGCTATATGTCGCTTGTCCTTATATAGGTATGCTAATAATGGAGACAGGTTGGGAGGAATAGGGAAAATTAACTCACCAGCTTCAGATAGATCTCTTAGGGAGCTACTCAGTGCACTTCTCTTAAGCCCTTCCCCTAAAGCATAGGTGTCATCTAGGCTGGGTCGACCTAATGTCCCATTAACAGCTTCTTTCATCTCCCAGGCCCAGGTGATGTATTGGGCGCATGACTCCCTTCTGCTTCTCCAACTCGGCTAAAAAGAAAAGAAATGAAATATTGAAATACCCACAGTTTGGTCAAATGTTGGAGGATCACTGTTAGCATCTGACTTACACTCCACTCTGTATTTCTCCATCTCTTGCACTTCTGCAATGGACTCTCGTAGATCGCTGGTGAAGCGCAGTCGGTCTTGCAAGCTGGGGGCATTAAATATTATTAGACTTTCCTCTCTCCCCCAGGGACAGCCGAGCAGTTTAATGGCCATTCTGGTAATCGTAATGTAGAAATAATACACCACTGAACCCTACAAACACTACTCATTTATTTATGTGCTAAACAGGTTGAAATCTCACTCACAGGAGTTCTGGAAGAGCTGCATTTGCATGTCCCACAGTGGGAAGGACTGTCGGAAGCTGTACGTCACAGGATTTTCTTTTCTGGAAAATCTTGTTTACCTAGAGGTAAAGAGTGGACGTTTATGTTGATGTGAAAATAGAGCATCAACCCAGGAAAGTCAATCTGTTTAAACTTACCACCAACAAATCGTTAAATAGGAAGACCTCTCTCTGGTGCAAACCCATCCTTGGCGGGCGGTTTGGATCAGGGACCTCATACTTTGACAGCAGCAAACAGACGTCGATGTGGAAGAGACAGGACCTCCCGTCACACATGGAAAGGCATAAATAAGAGGGGAAGGGAAGGAAGTAGCTCATGCTGTTATGGAGTATAGGAACATGTATGAAAGAGTGAATATAGGTAATAAGGGAGAATAAAAAATACATGAGAAATTAGGGAGATGGAGACTTTTCATGGAGACACAGTAACCACAGGGAGGAAGAGATGGAACAGAGGAGGTATCTACACCGGCTTCTTTCCACATCATCCTCTCTACTCCGCCTGCCCACCTGAGAAACATGATCATCATTTGTTCTTAACTTCGACCTGTGATCCTTTGGTAATCCCAACCAAAAGGTCCCGGGAATGTCCTCTCCATTATCAACCCCTGTAATTGCCAGACACCATAGGAAAAATCAGAGAAAGACAACAGATAGAAAAAAACTAATCAGCCAAATAATAGAATATCTAAAATGTTTGTTCATAAAATGTTCAAATCATCTATCTATCTATATATCTATTTTTGTCACTTCACCACTTAAGTTGTTTATATCTAATGTCCCCATTCACATTTCTAATGATTTGATTGGCTTCTGTTTGTTTACCATTCCCATATCATGTGGGTGAAAATGCAATTCCAACTATTGTCTACACAAAGATAATGGATTATCTGTGCCAGGACCCTGCATGCCGAACTGTGTATTGCCTGTCTGGTACTAGGGTTTGGCATGTGTGCATAGTGTAGACGATCATGGGTGGGGCTGGGTGTGACCCGGCAGTCTTGGTTCACATAGGTGCCAATTAAAGGAGGAGGAGAGGTCCTTAAAATGATTTTCGAGAGCGAGGGCCAAGTTAGAAATACTACCGCAGCCATGTGCTAGGCTTGGGAGGATGGTGTAAGGAAGAAGGGATTGGGTTTTTAGAGAAACTGGGCAAACTTTTCTGTCGGCTACAGGCTCTTAGTAGTGATGGGTTGCACCTCACTGATGATGCAGCTGTTTTGGGGGAGAAGGGGGTTGAAGGAGATTTTAACTAAGTTGGGGGTGTGTGTAGATTGCCAGTGGAAAGGTGTGTGTGGCTAGCATAGGGAGGCATATGTATTAAAGAGATAAATAAACCACAAGATTACATCTAAAATCTATGTTTGCAAATGCGAGAAGCTTGTCTGACAAATGGAGAATTGGAGATAATGGCGTGTACCGAAAAATATCATGCAATAGGTAAGCAGAAACATGGTTGAACAATCTTACGACTGGGCTGTAAATTTAGAAGGATAGAGGCAATATGGATGTTAAAGGCGGAGGCAATATGGGTGAATTGGGCAATAGGAAAGGGGGTTATGTCATTGTTGGTGTCTGCTACAAGCTGCCAAATGCTAGCACGGAGGAATTGAGTCAGCTTTATTTGCAGTTGGCAAGGGCTGCAAGTTTGGGGAGTGCTCTGATTATGGGGAACTTTGATTGGCGTATAGGAACTGCCAACACAGAAAAGGGTGATGGGTTCCTAAATTTGCAGGATCATTTTCTCTCACAGATGGTTTCACATTGGTTGGGCCTGTGGTTTGGACCTAACAAAGGAAGTTTCCTGTGAGTGAAACAACTAGAGTGGAACGTGTATAAAGTCTCTTAAGAACCTTGATCTTAAGGACATAGAAAAAGAAGGACATTGAAACAAGAAGGGCAATTAAACAAGTTTGTGCGTCACTGTGCTGGTGTGGTGTATTAGAAGGGACAGTTTTGTCAGTACCATACAATGTGCATCCTGCCACATGTATAGGAACCTAGAGCAGACAATCCAGGGAACCTATGTCTGTGTCAGGGTGAGTGGGTTGCCCGTTTGGAAGCTGAGCTGGAGAGTGTAAGGGGCAGATTGCAGCATTGCAGGGATTGGCAGAACTGGGGGGTCAGCAGGCACTGTCTGGGGCTAGTATAGAGGTGGGTGGAAGTGGGACAGGAAGGTTGAGGGGGGAGGTAGTTTTGTTAGGGTTACTAGGGAAAGTGGGGGACGGAAGGGTAGGGTTGCTTCTTCCCAGCTTGCCAACCCAACAGATTTGCCGTCTTAAATGATGATGTGGAGGAGGACAGCTCGGAATTACCTGTATGGAGGGGGTCAAAGTTAGAAGAGGAGGTGAAGTCCTTAAACATGATTTCCGAGAGCTAGGGGACAGTTAAAAGCAGGACCTCCAGGGTGGTGTTTTCAGAAATACTACTGCAGCCCACGTGCTAAGCCAGCGAGACAATGGGAGCTTAGGAGCATTAATGGTGGCTAAGAGGTTGTAAGGAAGAAGGGTTTGGGTTTATTGAGAACTGGGCAGTCTTTGCTGTGGGTACAGGCTCTTTAGTAGGGATGGGTTGCACCTCAATGATGGGGGTGCAGCTTTTTAGGGAGAAGATGGCTAGAGGGTTGGAGGAGATTTTAAACTACCGTATATACTCGAGTATAAGCCGAGGTTTTTAGGTTTTAAAATAAACCTAAAAACCTTACCTCGGCTTATACTCGAGTCAAGGTCCACGAAGCTGCACTCCAGGATGATCGCCGTCTCCTTATGGCCAAATCCGGCTGCCGCACGCTGGGTACGTCCTGTGGGTTTGCCGGCTGATGTCACTACTCTGGCGCCAGGCTGTGAGAGGCGCCGAGTAGTGACGTCAGCCGGCAAATCCACAGACTTATCCAGCATGCGGCAGCCGGATTTGGCCATATTAGACGCGATCATCCTGGAGTGCAGCTTCGGGTAAGGACCAACTGGGGGACTCTCAGGGGAGGGAGGGAGGAGGGAAGGGCTATATAGGAAGTGTCACTACATGCACTCACATGAGTAGGCAGCTTCGGGGTAAGGACCACTGGGGGGACTCTCAGGGGAGGGGAGGAAGGGGGCTATATAGGAATGTCACTACTGCACTCACATGAGATTTATAATATTATTATTGTACACTTGGAAGATTTTTATATGTATGTTATATGCACTTTATAGTTATGAAAAGGCACTATGTTAAAGGGCAACTTAAGACTCAAACAATACTGAAGGCAGTAGTGTGTCATAGTTCCTAACCTCGGCTTATACTCGAGTCAATCAATTTTCCCTACTTTTTTAGGTAAAAAGGGTACCTTGCTTATACTCGGGTCGGTTAACTCGAGTATATACGGTAGGTTGGGGGGGAGGGTATTAGCAGCCTCACTGGTATAGATAGCCCAGGAGGAAGCAGGGTGTAGATAGGCTAGTGGTGGGCGGAAAGGGGGGTGGGGCTAGCATAGGGAGGCATGTTTATTAAAGTGTACAAATAAATAACAGGATCATAATCTAAAATGTATGTTTGCAAATGCGAGAAGCCTGGCTGACAAAATGGGTGAATTGGAAATTATGGCATTGAATGAAAAGTATGATGTAAGGTATAGCAGAAACGTGGTTGAACGTTCTCACATCGGGGCTGTAAATTAGATGGATATGCCTTGTTTAGGCAGGACAGAGAAAAAAGAAGGAGGGAGGGAGTATGTTTTTATGTTAAAAAAGAATTGAAGCCAAATTTAAAAGAAGAGACATTGGCGATGTGGATGTTAAAGTGGAGGCAATATGGGTGGAATTAGGCAACAGGAAAGGGGGTAATGTAATTGTTGGTGTCTGCTATAAGCCGCCAAATGCTAGCAGAGAGGAGGTGAGTCAACTTCATATGCAGTTGGCAAGGGCTGCAAGTTTTGGGAGTGTGCTCATTATGGAGGACTTTAATTACCCTGGTGTAGTGGAACTGCCATCACAGAAAAAGGATAAAAGGTAAATTTTGGTTGAGGTTCCTACTAGAAAAGGAGCTCTGTTGGATCTGGTATATCTAACACCGTGGAGCGCATAATGATATAAAGGTAACTGGAGGCTTAGGGAATAGTGACCATGAAATAGTGGCGTTTGGACTTTGTTATCGAAAGGAAAAGTGCGCTGGGTTAACAAAGACTTTTAATTTTGGGAACGCAAATTTTCCCAGGTTAAAAGCAGCTCTTCAAAATGTCAACTGGGATAATGATTATCGGTAAAGGTACGGAACAGAAGTGGACTGTGTTCAAGGGGATTTTAAGCTTTTAATCTAAATTTATACCATTGGGAAATAATGTAAAAAAATAAATCCGCGCCCATGTGGCTGAATTCTGATTAAACAGTCAAATGGAAAGAAGAAAAAGGCATTTAAACCTTTAAGGCAGAGGAACGGAAAGGGTTTTAGGGATTATAAAAACTGTAACAAGGAGTGTAAGAAAGCAATCAAACTAGCTAAAATTAATAATTTTTTTAAGTATATTAAGAGTAAGAAGATGAGGACTGAGAAGTGGCACCATTAATTAATGGGGAATAGTTAGTTACAAGGATGGCGATAAAGCAAATGTCTTGAATACTTTTTTCTACCTCTGTATGCACTATAGAAGATCCAAGTACAGATATAGTATAGTAACAATAATGGTACAAAAGATTTAAGTGCACTTTGGTTAACTGAGGATATGGTACAGAAAGAACTAAAAAGGTTAATATTAATAAATCTCCTGGACCAGATAAAATAAATCCTCGGGTACTTAGGGAGCTAAGTTGCCGGGTAATTACAGGCCTGTAAGTTTAACTTCAGTGGTGGGGAAGATTCTGGAAAGTTTAATGTTGTTCAAGAGTATGTTTCAAGGACATTATAAGTAGTAACCAGCATGGATTTAGGAGGAAGAGATCTTGTCAAACCAACTTGCTTGGCTTTATAGGAAGTAAGTAGAAATTTAGACTCTGGCATAGCTCATATCCCCACGCAAGCGCCTTTTCTCCAGCGTACATAATTGTAACTTTTCCAGTCTCTCTTCATATTCAAGCTCCCCCAATTCCCTTATTAATTTAGTTGCCCTTCTCTGAACCCTTTCCATTTCAAAGATGTGCTTTTTGTACACAGGATTGCAAATTGCACTGCATATTCCAAATGAGGCCTTACCAATGCTTTGTAAAGAGGGAGAATTACATTTTCCTCCCTTGAATCCATACCTCTCTTTATACAAGACAATACCATGCTGGCTCTGGCTGTTGCCACCTGGCACTGCTTGCTACCTTTTAAGTTTGTTATCCACCAAAACTCCAAGATCCCTTTCCAACAGGGATTCATTTAACACAGAGCCATTTATAGTATAAGCAGCACAAGGATTTTTAAGTCCAAAATGCATCACCTTACATTTATCAATATTGAATCTCATCTGCCACTTAGCAGCCCAATGTGACAATCTATCTAGATCCCCCTGCAACGATTGCACATCCTCTGAAGTTTTTAATGGTCGACAAAGTTTTGTCGTCAGCAACACAGAAACCTTGCTGACAAAACACACTTCCAAATCATCAATAAATAGATTAAATAGAAGCGGCCCCAACACAGAACCTTGTGGCACCCCACTTAGCACTTTAGTCCATAATGATGAAGCCCCATTTACAACTACTCTCTGCATCCTATTCATTAACCAATTTTCTATCCATGTACAAATGTGCCTCCCCAGACCAACAGACCTTAGCTTATACATTAGTCACCTATGGGGGACTGTATCAAAAGCCTTTGCAAAATCCAAGTAAACTACATCTACTGCTATGCCAGAGTCTAAATTTCTACTTACTTCCTCATAAAAGCCAAGCAAGTTGGTTTGACAAGATCTCTTCCTCCTAAATCCATGCTGGTTACTACTTATAATGTCCTTGAAACATACTCTTGAACAACATTAAACTTTCCAGAATCTTCCCCACCACTGAAGTTAAACTTACAGGCCTGTAATTACCCGGCAACTTAGCTCCCTAAGTACCCGAGGATTTATTTTATCTGGTCCAGGAGATTTATTAATATTAACCTTTTTTAGTTCTTTCTGTACCATATCCTCAGTTAACCAAAGTGCACTTAAATCTTTTGTACCATTATTGTTACTATACTCTATCTGTACTTGGATCTTCTATAGTGCATACAGAGGTAGAAAAAAGTATTCAAGACATTTGCTTTATCGCCATCCTCTGTAACTAACTTATCCCCATTAATTAATGGTGCCACTTCTCAGTCCTCATCTTCTTACTCTTAATATACTTAAAAAAATTATTAATTTTAGCTAGTTTGATTGCTTTCTTACACTCCTTGTTACAGTTTTTATAATCCCTAAAGACCCTTTCCGTTCCCTCTGCCTTAAAGGTTTTAAATGCCTTTTTCTTCCTTTCCATTTGACTGTTTACATCAGAATTCAGCCACATGGGCGCGGATTTATTTTTTTTACATTTATTTCCCAATGGTATAAATTTAGATTAAAAGCTTAAAATCCCCTTGAACACAGTCCACTTCTGTTCAGTACCTTTACCTGATAATACATTATCCCAGTTGACATTCTGAAGAGCTGCTTTTAACCTGGGAAAATTTGCGTTCCCAAAATTAAAAGTCTTTGTTAACCCAGCGCACTTTTCCTTTCGATAACAAAGTCCAAACGCCACTATTTCATGGTCACTATTCCCTAAGCCTCCAGTTACCTTTATATCTATAATGCGCTCCACGGTGTTAGATATTACCCAACCAGATCCAACAGAGCTCCTTTTCTAGTAGGAACCTCAACCACTGAAGAAAATTTATCCTTTTATCCTTTTTCTGTGATGGCAGTTCCACACACCAGGGTAATTAAAGTCCTCCATAATGAGCACACTCCCAAAACTTGCAGCCCTTGCCACTGCATATAAGTTGACTCACCTCCTCTCTGCTAGCATTTGCGGCTTATAGCAGACACCAACAATTACATTACCCCCTTTCCTGTTGCCTAATTCCACCCATATGCCTCCACTTAACATCCACATCGCCAATTGTCTCTTCTTTTAAATTTGGCTTCAATTCTTTTTTAACATAAAAACATACTCCCTCCCCTTTCCTTTTTTCTCTGTCCTGCCTAACAAGGCATACTCATCTAAATTTACAGCCCGATGTGAGAACTGTTCAACCACGTTTCTGCTATACCTATTACATCATACTTTTCATTCAATGCCTAATTTCCAATTCACCCATTTTGTCAGCCGGCTTCTCGCATTTGCAAACATACATTTTAGATTATGATCCTGTTATTTATTTGTACACTTTAATAACATGCCTCCCTATGCTAGCCCCACCCCCCTTTCCGCCCACCACTAGCCTATCTACACCCTGCTTTCCTCCTGGCTATCTATACCAGTGAGGCTGCTAATACCCTCCCCCCCAACCTACCGTATATACTCGAGTATAAGCCGACCCGAGTATAAGCCAAGGTACCCCTTTTTACCTAAAAAAGTAGGGAAAATTGATTGACTCGATTATAAGCCGAGGTTAGGAACTATGACCACTACTGCCTTCAGTATTGTTTGAGTCTTAAGTTGCCCTTTAACATAGTGCCTTTTCATAACTATAAAGTGCATATAACATACATATAAAAACTTCCAAGTGTACAATAATTATTATAAATCTCATGTGAGTGCATGTATGACATCCTATATAGCCCCCTTCCCCTCCCTGAGAGTCCCCCCAGTTGGTCCTTACCCCGAAGCTGCACTACTCATGGAGTGCTGTAGTGACATTCCATATAGCCCCCTTCCCTCCTTCCCTCCCTCCCTGAGAGTCCCCCCAGTTGGTCCTTACCCGAAGCTGCACTCCAGGATGATCGCCGTCTACTTATGGCCAAATCCGGCTGCCGCATGCTGGATAAGTTCTGTGGATTTGCCGGCTGACGTCACTACTCGGCGCCTCTCACAGCCTGGCGCCGAGTAGTGACATCAGCCGGCAAACCCACAGGACGTACCCAGCGTGCGGCAGCCGGATTTGGCCATAAGGAGACGGCGATCATCCTGGAGTGCAGCTTCGTGGACCTTGACTCGAGTATAAGCCGAGGTAAGGTTTTTAGGTTTATTTTAAAACCTAAAAACCTCGGCTTATACTCGAGTATATACGGTAGTTTAAAATCTCCTCCAACCCTCTAGCCATCTTCTCCCCTAAAAAAGCTGCACCCCCATCATTGAGGTGCAACCCATCCCTACTAAAGAGCCTGTAGCCCACAGCAAAGACTGCCCAGTTCTCAATAAACCCAAACCCTTCTTCCTTACACCTCTTAGCCACCCATTAATGCTCCTAAGCTCCCATTGTCTCGCTGGCTTAGCACGTGGCTGCAGTAGTATTTCTGAAAACACCACCCTGGAGGTCCTTGCTTTTAACTTGTCCCCTAGCTCTCGGAAATCATGTTTAAGGACTTCACCTCCTCTTCTAACTTTGACCCCCTCCATACAGGCTAATTCCGAGCTGTCCTCCTCCACATCATCATTTAAGACGGCAAATCTGTTGGGATTGGCAAGCTGGGAAGAAGCAACCCTACCCTTCCGTCCCCCACTTTCCCTAGTAACCCTAACAAAACTACCTCCCCCCTCAACCTTCCCTGTCCCACTTCCACCCACCTCTATACTAGCCCCAGACAGTGCCTGCTGACCCCCCAGTTCTGCCAATCCCTGCAATGCTGCAATCTGCCCCCTTACACTCTCCAGCTCAGCTTCCAAACGGGCAACCCACTCACACCTGACACAGACATAGGTTCCCTGGATTGTCTGCTCTAGGTTCCTATACATGTGGCAGGATGCACATTGTATGGTACTGACAAAACTGTCCCTTCTAATACACCACACCAGCACAGTGACGCACAAACCTTGTTTAATTGCCCTTCTTGTTTCAATGTCCTTCTTTTTCTATGTCCTTAAGATCAAGGTTCTTAAGAGACTTTATACACGTTCCACTCTAGTTTGTTTCACTCACAGGAAACTTCCTTTTGTTAGGTCCAAACCACAGGCCCAACCAATGTGAAACCATCTGTGAGAGAAAATGATCCTGCAAATTTAGGAACCCATCACCCTTTTCTGTGTTGGCAGTTCCTATACGCCAATCAAAGTTCCCCATAATCAGAGCACTCCCCAAACTTGCAGCCCTTGCCAACTGCAAATAAAGCTGACTCACTTCCTCCGTGCTAGCATTTGGCAGCTTGTAGCAGACACCAACAATGACATAACCCCCTTTCCTATTGCCCAATTCCACCCATATTGCCTCCGCTTTAACATCCATATTGCCTCTATCCTTCTAAATTTACAGCCCAGTCGTAAGAATTGTTCAACCATGTTTCTGCTATACCTATTGCATGATATTTTTCGGTACACGCCATTATCTCCAATTCTCCCATTTTGTCAGACAAGCTTCTCGCATTTGCAAACATAGATTTTAGATTGTAATCTTGTGGTTTATTTATACTCTTTAATACATATGCCTCCCTATGCTAGCCACACACACCTTTCCACTGGCCAATCTACACACACCCCCCAACTTAGTTTAAAATCTCCTTCAACCCTCCTTCTCCCCCAAAACAGCTGCATCATCAGTGAGGTGCAACCCATCACTACTAAAGAGCCTGTAGCCGACAGAAAAGTTTGCCCAGTTCTCTAAAAACCCAATCCCTTCTTCCTTACACCATCCTCCCAAGCCTAGCACATGGCTGCGGTAGTATTTCTAACTTGGCCCCTAGCTCTCGAAAATCATTTTTAAGGACCTCTCCTCCTCCTTTAATTGGCACCTATGTGAACCAAGACTGCCGGGTCACACCCAGCCCCACCCAATGATCTGTCTACACTATGCACCACATGCCAAACCCTAGTACCAGACAGGCAATACACAGTTCGGCATGCAGGGTCCTGGCACAGATAATCCTATCTATCTTTGTGTAGACAATAGTTGGAATTGCATTTTCACCCACATGATATGGGAATGGTAAAACAAACCAGAAGCCAATCAAATCATTAGAAAATGTGAATGGGTACATTAGATATAAACAACTTAAGTTGGTGAAGTGACAAAAATAGATATATAGATAGATAGATGATGTGAACATTTTATGAACAAACATTTTAGATATTCTATTATTTGGCTGATTAGTTTTTTTCTATCTGTTGTCTTTCTCTGATTTTTCCTATGGTGTCTTGACAATTACAGGGGTTGATAATGGAGAGGACATTCCCCGGGACCTTTTGGTTGGGATTTACCAAAGGATCCAAGGTCGAGAGTTAAGAACAAATGATGATCATGTTTCTCAGGTGCAGGCGGTAGAGAGGATGATCGTAGGAAAGAAGCCGGTGAGATACCTCCTCCTGTTCCATCTCTTCCTCCCTTGTGTTACTGTGTCTCCATGAAAAGTCTCCATCTCCCTAATTTCTCATGTATTTTTTATTCTCCCTTATTACCTATATTCACTCTTTCATACATGTTCCCTATACTCCATAACAGCATGAGCTATTCTCTCCTTCCCTTCCCCTCTTATTTATGCCTTTCCATGTGTGACGGTAGGTCCTGTCTCTTCCACATCGACGTCTTGTTTGCTGCTGTCAACTGTATGAGGTCCCTGATCCAAACCGCCCGCAAAGGATGGGTTTGCACCAGAGAGAGGTCTTCCTATTTAACGATTTGTTGGTGGTAAGTTTAAACAGATTGACTTTCCTGGGTTGATGCTCTATTTTCACATCAACATAACCGTCCACTCTTTACCTCTAGGTAACAAAGATTTTCCAGAAAAAGAAAATCCTAGTGACGTACAGCTTCCGACAGTCCTTCCCACTTGTGGACATGCAAATGCAGCTCTTCCAGAACTCCTGTGAGTGAGATTTCAACCTGTTTAGCACATAAAATGGAATGTAGTGTTTTGTAGGGTTCAGTGGTGTATTATTTCTACATTACAGATTACCAGAATGGCATTAAACTGCTCTCGGCTGTCCCTGGTGGAGAGAGGAAAGTGCTAATAATATTTAATGCCCCCAGCTTGCAAGACCGACTGCGCTTCACCAGCGATCTACGAGAGTCCATTGCAGAAGTGCAAGAGATGGAGAAATACAGAGTGGAGTGTAAGTCAGATGCTAACAGTGATCCTCCAACATTTTGACCAAACTGTGGGTATTTCAATATTTCATTTCTTTTTCTTTTTTAGCCGAGTTGGAGAAGCAGAAGGGAGTCATGCGCCCCAATACATCACCTGGGCCTGGGATGAAAGAAGCTGTTAATGGGACATTAGGTCGACCCAGCCTAGATGACACCTATGCTTTAGGGGAAGGGCTTAAGAGAAGTGCACTGAGTAGCTCCCTAAGAGATCTATCTGAAGCTGGTGAGTTAATTTCCCTATTCCTCCCAACCTGTCTCCATTATTAGCATACCTATATAAGGACAAGCGACATATAGCCGCATATAAGTAATGAGTTTAGAGAATAGGAAGCATGTGACATGGTACACATTGTACAATTCACCTATAAATGGCTTACAATTATGTGCTTTAGCACTCAAAAAAGGTGTGTATGCCTCATTGTTTATGCCAAGTGCGTGCTATAGTGTGCCACAGGTCACATGATCTTGGGTCTTTGTGGAATTGTATTTCCTGGAGGGTCACAGATTACTGCTCAGAAATGCAGGTTTATTGTAAGGAAGCTCAAGGGGCTAAACTGTTAGCATGCATTGCGTGCATAGCACATTAACAGCATGGGTACAGACGTAACTGTTAGAATTCCTTATTATTATCTCTATGTACGTTGTTGGAACTTTTACTGTAAATTAGAACCAACTTAAAAGAATATGAGTTTTGGCATTACTGCTAACTGCTGATCATATACCAGTATGGCAGTGCTCCTATGGACAGGTCTTAAAGGATAATGTTATTGCCTCAATGCATTTTTTTAAAAAATTGCTTTAAAAAGAGTATAGGTATGCAGCCCTCCCCATACATTTTTTCCTGATTTCGAGCCTCCCTGCCTTCAATTAGCTATGCTGTGAAGGGGGCGTAACGATTCTGTCTACCTCGAACTGTCAATCAAAGCTAGCATGCTAGAAAACACTCCTCCACCAACACAGCTTGATTATGTAGGCTGTATCCTAGCAACAAGACATTTCTAGTTTGTTTGACTGGCAGAGAAGGAGAGAGGTTGTAACAGACATTTCCACCATCCAATGACAAGTGATATGTTAACCAGGGCCCTGGGCCCCCTAGGAGGGGGTCTTTTAGCTCTCATCTATGCTGTGTGATATCTAAGGGACGGCAGCATGGTTGTAAATGGGAGTAAGGTATTTCAGCTGCTGGAAGTGTGGGCATGTAATGGGGTGATGTTATTTATTTTTTATATTGTTGTCCTTTAAATACAGAGCAGCGCTTGGTGTTAGGGCTGCTGCTTTGCATTAAAGATTTCATACTTTTTCTTTGCTTGTCTTTCCAATCACATGCTGTTTTCCTGCCTTTCCCATCCATCCTCTATGGTACCTAACCCTCTTCTACTGTCTCTCTATTGCATGCCCTTGTCTCTTCACAAAAAATTTTTCCCACAACCAAAATCCCATATTTCATCCATTTCACCAACTTTCTACCTTTGCCTGTCCTTAATGCCTGCTTTTTACTAACTTGGTGCTTAGGTAAGAGAGGGCGGAGAAACAGCGCTGGATCTTTGGACAGTACCATTGAAGTAAGTGGTGATTGGTCAGCCTTGCATATCTTATCTGGTATGAGACCCTCCTTGTAACATGACCCTCTTCTGCTTGTCCCCATTGTTTTATGTTGTGTTCGGCTAGTTTAGTTTGGGTAAAGGGGACGTTGTCTTAACTGGACAGGAGGTAATTTACTTTCTTTGTTTTTTTCAATCCAGGGGTCTATCATTAGCAGCCCACGCCCTCACCAGAGAGTAACTGCTCCTCCACCTGTCCCTCCAGAGGAATACAAAGCACCCAGACCAGTTTCCAACTCTTCCTCATTTCTGGGTTCTTTGTTTGGAAGCAAGCGAGGAAAGGGCCCCTTCCAGAACATGCCTCCTTCCTCCTTGCCCCCTCATCCGCACACTCCACCAGGGCTTTCTGAAGGGCAGTCCAAAATTCAGGCACTGCACGCCCAGTATTGCCATAATCAGGGTGTTCTTGCTCAAGCTCCTCCTCCTTATCACTCTCAGCAACCGTCTTCTGCACCTCCCCCACACCAGCCCCCTCCACCACCTTCCCACCGTTACCATGTACCACCATCCTCAGCACAGTTTACATTGCAGCGCCCAGGCCAGCAGAAGAGACAACCCCCTGGAACACCAATGACACCTAGTTCCCCTCACCCACAATACACACTACATGGCAGACACAGCACAAACCAGCCTCAGTCTCCTTTGCCCATGTATGGTTCTGTGCCTCAGCACACAATGAGTCACACTTACCCCCAACACATCCACCAGGCCCAACACACAATGCAGAAGCAGCAGCCCCCAAAACATTTTGTGTTTAGCCATCACCCTGCTGCCATGCCCCCCCAACCACAACGCCCCTCCCCATCCCAATATAATCAGCAGTCCCCTTGTTCTCCCATCTCTCCAATCCCTCCCCACCCATCATATCCTCCTCTCCCACCTCCGTCTCCTCACACACCGCACACACCCCTCACTCCACATTCACCCCTGCCCCCTACTTCCCCTCTACCCCAACATGCTTCACATCACCCGATGGGGACAAACACAGCTCCTGGAAACCCAAAACAGAAGCCAGTTAACAGAATCAGCACAGTGGTGTGATATGCCAGCAAGGTCCCCTGTGCACCCAGGGGGAAAGCGCATGGACCGAGGGAGCAAGCTTTAAAGGCAAAGAGCATGCTCACACAGCACAAGGATCCTTGCTGTTGTTTTGTCCTGTGGCTGCAACTACACTGTTCCACAACATACCAGGACAAGGGACTCTGCATTACTGAGACACTTCCTCGATATGATATGGCCAAATGTGATGTTGTCAATTCTAAGCTCTCTCCTATCCTCTGTCTACTCTGCATGGGAACCATCTTAAAGCAACGTGCATGGGAAGAGGGCCTGTTTTCCCAACTAGTTCTTTAGCTCCTCCCACTCAATGTCCGGGACTATTGGTTTTGTACTGAAAGGTGATATCCGGTGTCTCATTGCACCATCTAGGGAAGGGGAGACCTTTGTAAGGTGATTGATTTTAATATATGTCTAGTAGATCCTTTTCCCTAATTATTGCAATGTGAGTGGATACGGAAGTGCAGATTGTGTGTGTGTGTGTGTCTGTGTGTGCGTGCATTAAGGGTGGAGCTCAGTTCTTCTGCTGCTATGAAAGCAAGTGAGAGAGTGCAGAATGACCCTGTGGACCCTTAGCCTGAAATACATCACAACAGAACTTTATTGACTTAAATGGGGGACTGGGGATGTCCTCCTGTTTGGTGTCAATGCCTCAGTGGGGGGCCTTTGTATTTTATTGTTTATAGAGGACTTAATTTAAATTTTATCTGGGTTTCCCCAATATATATTTATATACATAGATGTTAGGACAGAGATGTAATGAACCAATCAGAATAAGACAATCCCCTCCTATTGTTCCTTGAATTGTCCTAATACCTAGCACAACAAAAGTGAATGCTGCTTTCTTTACAGATCTATATACAGAGTGATATATATATATATATATATATAATATATATATATATGTGTGTGTGTGTGTGTAAAAAAATTATACTAAGATATCTCTATATATTAATATATTCAAAGTGTGTAACCCCTGTATGAGGCAGGATTTATGAATGTAGGCCGAGTGGAAAAAAATAACACACAGTTAGATTATTTTAGTTCACACTACACCTCTCCGCATTTCAAGAGAATGCTGTGAGTTGTAGTTTGCATAGCAGGGAATGCTGGGAGTTATTTTTTTCAAACAACTGGAAGATTGCATGTTGGTCATCCCTGTTCTGTGATGTCCTCAAATTGGACCTTTCTTTCCGAGCCTTTCCAAGGCCGATCTAAGCCAGTTAAGTTTGCATGCGTGCACAGATTTGATTTCTTTAAACGATGTACATTAGTCAAAGAATTTTACCTTTGGATTTAAAAGGGCAAGTAAGATGTAGGGGCTGATTGAATAGAAGTTTGCCTACTAATTTAGCATTTTTTATGGCATCAGCCCCTTAAGGTTCGTACACGTACATTTTTGCCAACGATTCACGACCCCCGACACCGAGTGCTACACGTGACGAATGGCCGTTTCTGGCGAGAATCGTCCGTGTATATGCGTTCGGTAGGGCACCGTTCGTTGATCCGCCTGGCGGATTGACGAACAACCCCCGACCGAACGTATACACACGGATGTTTCTTGGCTAAAATGGCCGTTCGCCGCGTGTAGTGCTTGGTGTCCGCGGTCATGGCTCGCTCACTTGTGTACAAACCTTTAGTATCTTGTTATATCTAGTATTGATTCTGACTGGTGACATAGCTGATGATAATTTATTCTGCATTTGACATACTGGTACATCAGAAAGAGCTACAGTACACTCTACCTAATACACCAGCCTTGTGTAACGGAAGCAAACCTGTTCTACACTAGAGTCCCCCTACTGGATGTGACTGTGACACACAACTGGTCATAACAGCATCCAGCAAACAGAATAGCAGCTCTCCGTCATCCAGTTTTTATAAATACATCTTTACAAAGGGAGAATTGTTTGCGCACACAGAAAACACGCCTGGCTTAAAGGGTATGTATACTGAAAAAAATATAGCCATATATTAATCTGTAATTAAATACGTGTAAGTAGCATTTGTTCTGGGATGTGTAGTGCTGCATGCCTTCAATACAGTACTTATTTGAGCAGGCTCAGTATCCTCCCTCCAACGCCCCCCTGTATCAGACTAAAAGTGAGGGCAAGCATGCTCAAACATCACTATGAGACATCACTGGGAAAGTGAATTTCCCACCATGCAATTCACACATACCTGTCACTGTCACTATTCCAGTTAGAGCAAAACTGCACACAGCAGAAGAATTTATGATAAGACAGATAAAATGTAGGATTTTTCAGATTGGATATCAAAAGAAATAATGGACGAAAAATAATACATGGTAGTATTATAGTTTCTGATAACGGGAAATTCCCAGTGTACATACCCTTTAACTGTAAAAATTTACATTGCTCGCGATCCACTGCCGTCTCCACTGACATGTCCCGTCTGTTTCCGGCTTTTCTTAACTGTAGCACATATGCATGCTTATGTGCGCTATAGTTAAGTGAATCAGAAGCAGTTGGAAATTGTCAGAGGAGCCGGTGGTTGATCGCGCAAATGCTAAATTTTTAAAGCTTTGTTTCTGGCTCCTGTAATATTAATTGAAGAATGTAAGGTAAGGCAAAGCTGCTTGACTTTCTGCTTCCATTAGACAATATTCTAATTTTAAAACTTATGCACCAAGATGAATGGAGGGGTGTTTTTTATTGGATGTAGTATATTATATTTCAGTAACTATTGAAGGGGGATGTTGCAGTTCAGAATTTGTTTTTCAAAAGCAGCCATCAGTCAGTACTGTGTGCTTTGATTGGATAGAGTCAGTCCCTATTCCCATATGAGTTTTTTTACAGACTTAACATTGTTATTGGGATGGGACAAACATCACCTCATTGAATCAATCCAAAAGTGCCATTGGCCTAAAAGCAATCAGTACATCATAGTTCTTCCCTGTAGGGCAGGTACACACAATCCAGTATATCAACAGCATAGACTGATATTTTGGTTGATCAGTCTATTATTTTCAACCCTAACAATCCCTCTTGGTTGATTTTTATGCAGAATGGGTAGGTCCGAGCAATTGCACATGTAATTAAATCAGGACCAATCATGTGTTTTTTTATGGACGTCCTACTGGCTGGGTCAAAATACTGCTGCATCCATTTTAATTCTGTAATTCAATCAATACATTGGAACATCTGTGGGCAGGAATATCTTATGGTGGCCAGATACAGATCAATATTATTTAGTAATCATGTCTGATAATATCGATAACACAAACTTTTGTTTGGTCCGTTAACAAAAAATGGCCATTTTGTCTATTGATTGTGCATGGGGTGATGATAGGCCGATACAGGGTATTGCCAGTAATATTGCTAGGCGTATGGCCACCATTCAATTCATCCTACACAATGGAAGCATAAAAATTTGTGTAATGTTCCTATTGTTGCTGCACTTTATAAAGTATTTTATACTTTGAGCACATTATTATTTAGGAATGGTTCTGGGGAATATTTATAAAAGTGCGGTTTTCCTAAACACCACAAGAGCTATTTTCAGTGTCACTGCCGGCTGAGTTTTACCAGCAGTATTTAAGAATAAGTCGATTTTAGAAATACGGCCCTTTGTTTTCTTGATGCTGTTATAATCTAGAAAAATGTTTAAAAAAATCTAATCATTATTAGAAAGGTAATATGATGTATGTGGTGCAAAACTTTAATTGGCTGCATTTATAATTGAATTCTTGGCCTATTGCTGTATTCAGCATACAAGACCGCATTCTAATTTGACAGGGCAGCCAATCTGGATATGCCCATACATTATTCGATGCTCCTATCAATGTCCCTAAAACCCCTGATACAATAATTTTGCAACAGACATTATGCTTGTAACCATGCAAATCATAATCTGTCTGGAAATATTTGGCAGACAAAACCACTATATTGGTTAATGTTAGGATTGATTTGACAATCAAAAGGCGAATCGATGTAATGCTAAGCCAGTGACTCAACAACAGATTACATGGAAATGAATATTGTTTACGAAGGAACCCTGAACATCAAATAATAAATCAGTGTGAACCTGCATTTTACCAGACTGAATACCATCTGAGCCTATTTTAATAGTTGCTAATGGGAAATAACTAAAAGGATATGTGATAAATTGCCCAACTGCTGTGCTATGAGTTATTGTAATAATCCACCCTGTCTTTCTGATATTTTTGTTACTGTACAGTCGCAATCGTAGACTTATATGTTCTCGTTTATAGAAAACCATGCAGTAGTAAACTACCGCAATGGTATTCTATGGGCGATTGTAAATCTTTGATTGTGGTCCTAGATTTGTGACTGTGGTCGTACTTATACGATAGGTATCTTAAATTTATGAGATCTCCATAACAATCGTTAAAGGTATCGCTAATAAATACATTGGGTCTTTATAAATGTGGCCCAATGTATGCTAAGAAAGGTACCATTACTCACCTGCTTTGAGCAAGAAACCTACCTGATCCTAAACTACATCTCCCAGCATCCACAGCCATCCTCCAGGCTTTTAACGACTCAGCAACCAATCTACTCAGCATTGTGTGACTGTATTTTTGTTGAACATTTCCAATACTTTGATAAAGGAGTTCTAGCTGGCCAATGTTGGAGACTTCCATAGTCGGCGTGCTAATGTGATAAAATATATAGTCTTACCTTTAATCAGACCAGAAGTATGTTTCGCTTCCTCACAAATGTTTAAAATGTGTAACCGTATAAACATGTTTAGTTTGCACAGTAGGTTATAAATAATATCACTGCTGCCCAGGTAAATAAGGCAGCCATAATGTGAATGAATGAATGTGCATGCAGACTGTTAATCTTGGCAAGGTGTGCAACATCTACGTTACACATAACGTTAACACAGCTATACACTATTCACACATTCCTTTTTTTTTTGTTTTTGCGTGCATACTCTTGGGCACGGGATATTGCAGTATCTGCACTTCTAACATCTAATGGTTCATTGGAACAATTCATAATGGTATATCAATGTAAAGCAATTGACAAACTCTTTATTTTAAAGAGATCAAGGCTCAGGTCAAAAACAAAATGGAGGTGCTTGTGTCCATTCATGAACAACTGATTCTATATTTGATATATTCAAAACTGATAGAGATCTTACCTGTATTTAAGTGTAAAAATAAGGCAGTGTCCCTAAAAGGGATAGTTAGGCTGTAATACAGAGGGAGTGGTCCATCCTATTGTATTTACTGCAACACCCCAGCTAGCCTTGACTATGTTTCCCATCATGCAATGATAGGAACAGAAGTCTCTTGAGTTGTATTATAACAAAGGACGGTGGACCACAGAATTTACACCCTCCCTTCTCCACAGATTTGTTTTTTTGTTCTTATAAATGGCTTCTTCCCCATTTTTTTGTAAGCTCCCAGCATGCTCGTTGGGGTGCTGCCTGCAAGCACAGCACTTCTGTACAGATCTGGATGTGTGTATAGAATATATATTATAAATATTTCCTATGGAATGGTAATCCAGCTTGTGCCAAGTGGGTGGGAGGGGTTTGGGGAAGTAGCTTTTTTCGTGGGACAGGTATCTTGTCCTTTATTTTATTTCATTATCCTCTTTGTTGTTTTTACACCCAGTTTGGGGGATGAATTATTTTTGTGTCGAGCATTGGTCAAAGGGGGTGGGAAGGGATATTAAAGCCTATGAAGTAAATATGGAATCCAGATGTATATATTGTGTATATTTAATGCTTCAGAAATAAAAAAAAAAAAAAAGTCTGTTACTTGTGTGTACAAAGCTGTGTCCTGTTTTATTTAACATTTCTTGCCCTGCTGTTTGATACCATGTGCAACTACAACTCCCAACAGCTTCTTACAGCTAATTGCAGGATTGGAATTTAAAATATGTACAAAAATATGGGAAGCCCATTACTGGGTTTTCATCTATTGTTAAAGGAGAAGTTTAATCTAAAACACACGTTTACACATATTATATCTGCAATGGAACATTCAGGGCTTCCAAAGGAGGAGCCAACACCATTTACTTGCATTAATTTCAATTAGATGACATAATGACCCCTCCCAGACTTCGCACAAACTAAATGAAAAGTATCATGGGTATCTAACAAGTGATGTTACCAGCATTTTTAACTCTAAACTTTGCTAATTACTGTAAATATAAATTGCAAATATAAATCATGACAGTGGTTAATGCAATTTATAAATAGGTTCATATTTAAAAGGGTTTTTTTTTGCCTGTACTATTTAATCATTTCAGCCTATCAGTTCTTTACTGCTATAATGCTATCTGATTGGTTGCTATCATTTCACAGGATTTCAACATTTCCACTAGGAATAAGCTGAAGCATTTATTTAAAGGTGCTGGTATAAATGTCTCTGTGCCCTCTCAGTTTCTCGGTTTACCCGAACAGCCTGTCCACCCATGGGTCTGTATTGGTAAGGCCTTGTTTGAATTATATGTTGCAGCTTTTGTTAGGGTTTGGGGGTAGGCTAAATGTGTTGGACTAGATGGACTTTATTCAATCTCCAAAACTATGAATAACAAATTCAATTGTACTAAGTAAATTTCAGTAAAATAAAGGTTGCTCTAGTGCAGGGATTCTCAAACTGTGCCTTCAATATGTTTGAAAACTACAACTTCCAGCATTCCCTGGATTCCCTCTGTAGTTGAGGAATGCAGGGAGTTGTATTTTTAAACATCTAGAGGCACACCACTTGAGAATTCCTGCTCTAGTGTGTTTGTTAGCTTAGCGCACTATTCCTTAAGGTGGTACATATTTTCGCTCGATCAGTCACTGGGGTTGACATTCTGGTTGGATTTTTCTTACACTGTTTGCGCATGAGAAACGCAGAGCGGTGCATGTCAATATGACCGGCCTCGTTAATATGCGCTCCCCTGCGATTGTTTTTCAAAACACGTGCAATCACCATTTTTTGCTAATCCAATTGCACAACATTGCACAAATTACAGTGCAAGCAGACAGTAACGTGTGGGGAAAAACAAGTGGGGTTTCCTGCATGTTGCTGTGCACTGTGGTGTGGCAAGATAGCGGATTGTGGAGTGTAAATGTTTTGTTAAGTTTTCCCTTTAAAGAGCTTGTCCACCCTACAAATTAAAATTTGAACTTATTAATAATAATTATTAACTAATTAATAATCACTAGGATAAAGATGCTCCGTATGAGCCTTGAGGTTGACATCACAGCAAATCACTGCAGGCCGTTACTAGTACTGCCTCTTCTGCTGCTGCTAGTGCATGGGAAACACATGTAGCGGCAGCAGAAGACAAGCAAGGGATTGAGTGGAGGTAATTTCAAGAACAAAACAGTGACATCCTTCAAGCTAACTTGTGGATATTAGAAGTCTCCAAGGATTTACATAGTAATGGAGGTTGAATAAAGACATACATCCCTCTAGTCCAACCTTTATACCGTACAATGATTAAACCCTTCTGTCAGTTCAAATGCATAAGATTATTGACTGTAAACAATTACTTTCTGCTTAATAGCAACATACTTAGTAACATAGTAATGGAGGTTGAATAAAGACACATCCTTATCCAGCCCACATTTAAAGCTATTCAATTAACTTACCATTACCACATCTGCTGGAAGACCATTCTAATGTTTCACCGTTCTTGTAACGAAACCTTTTCTAACCTGAAGATGGAACTTCTTTTCTTCTAATCTTAAAGACGATAGTAAATCTATGATAACGCCATCATAGAGTTTACAATCCGTATAGAATACCATGGCGTAAGTTAACCACAACTTGGTATTTTGCAACCCAACGTTCATTAATTGACTAACATTTGGCGTAAATGTACGGCATAAATCGGGCCCTATGTTTGCAGATGACACTAAACTGCAGAGCTTTGGAGACTTCAAATGATGTGCAATTGCTGCAAGCAGACCTAGATAGATGATCAAAATGGGCAGCAGAGCAGATGAGATTCATTGTTGATAAATGTAAGGTGCATTTTGAGTTAAAAGAATAAGTATGCTGTAAAACCAAGTTAAGTGTAATTGGAAGCAGCAGCTTTAAAAAATCTTTTTTGGGGAGGATAAGTCCAGATGGAAAATGTCCAACAAACCATATTATCAACTTTTACTTCAAGTACGGGGGGGGGGGGGGGGAGACAGTTGAGAAGGGGAGCCTATTAATGCAGACAGGCTGGTCACATGACTACAAGCTGGTCACATGGCTGAAAACAGTTAGTGTTCAAGCAGGAAGTAATATTGCTGAACCTTTCCAGCAATAACTTGTCACAAATTTTATCTAGAGATGTGATTTCGGTTTTATTTTGAAGGTAAGATGGAAAGCTTTTTATATAATCCTTACTAACGTGGAAGAATTGGAGACCACAGTTACCCTTTAACCATGTGTTGTTGTGACATTTATTGCTGCCCCTATCACTTGAATTACTTTGTTCAGTATGAGATGCTGGAAGGTATAGTTCTACCATCAAACTTAAAAGATATCAAAACTGCATTTTTCAGAAAATAATATGTAACAACAAAAATGTCAAATTTGTTGAACTACTGGTCCCACCATCCCATACCACTAAGGCATAGTAATGTATTTATTTTTCTGCACCCTCCAACATTCCCTGTATATTTAATATCTAATATTTACACTTATAGAAACAATATGGTGCAGATCTGCAATGAACTTGATTTTAGCAGCGATTGGTGAAATGTGTTTCTCAAAAGTGTACCAATCAAAATGTGAATGTTGGAGGGTAGGCAAATTCATACATGGAGGACCTTTCAGCCAGGGGAGTGTTGGACTTTGTGATGTCACTACATTTTTTAAAATATTGTTAGCCAGAATTAATCCAAATCTCTTACATTTTTAATAATAGTACTGTAATTTGCCAACAAGCAACAAAGGACTGTGGGTAAGGAGAAGAGAAGCAGAATCAACTAGAAAGGGAAAGTTAAAGTAAAAACATTGAATTTGTCTTGAAAGGCTGCATTTTGGAAGGCAATTTGTGCGTCTATGCTGCAGGTTTGAAAACTCAAACTTACTATGACGATCTAAAAGGGTGTTTAAATTTTAGAACTCATTCTGATTTAAATACATGTATTTTATTATTGTGTGGATGGTTGCCTTTAAAACAGAAAGGTGCATGGGTGTAGGAGTGCATCAGTAGATGTGTGTACCTGTCTCTGTGTGGGGGTAGGTTTTTGAAATACAAATGATACAATGGCGGAGAGAGGTATACACTCAGGAAGGGGGAAACCCTGAAACGTTGTGTATGCATCATCTATACTAATAAAAGGCAAAGCACTCACTCACTCATCACTAATTCTCCAACTTGCCGTGGAGGCAGATGGCTTAAATTTGGCAGGCTCATTCATTGCACCTTACTTACAAAAGTTAAGCAGGTTGTTGTTTCGAAATTCCACCTGTAACGCCCTCACTCACTCATACACTAAGCACTCACTCATCACTAATTCTCAACTTGCCGTGGAGGCAGATGGCTTAAATTTGGCAGGCTCATTCACTGCACCTTACTTACAAAAGTTAAGCAGGTTTTGTTTCGAAATTCCACCTGTAACGCCCTCACTCACTCATCACTAAGCACTCACTCATCACTAATTCTCCAACTTGCCGTGGAGGCAGACGGCTTAAATTTGGCAGGCTCATTCATTGCACCTTACTTACAAAAGTTAAGCAGGTTTCGTTTCGAAATTCCACCTGTAACGGTGAGTATCTGACATTGCACAGACCAAATTTTGTATGCATATACTCCTTTACCAGTAAAAGGTTAACAAAATATTTTTTTAGGGTGGGGGTGAATGGGGGGGGAATAGAATTTTGAACTCCTGCAGCTGGACCGATTTTTACCAAAATTTCAGGGTGTGTGCGGGGACTGGCTGAGGTGTAAGGGGAAGGGTTTGGAGGGTGGACAGAGAGGAATAGTGGGGGGTATTGGCGGCGGACGGCAGCTCATTCATTGCTCCTTACTTACAAAAGTTAAGCAGGTTTCGTTTCGAAATTCCACCTATAACGGTGAGTATCTGACATTGCACAGACTTATGGTTACCTAGCTTACAAGCTATACAAATCTATATGGTTGGTCCGATTTCAACCAAATTTCGTATGCATATACTCCTTTACCAGTAAAAGGTTAACGAAATATTTTTTTAGGGTGGGGGTGAATGGGGGGGGGGGAATAGAATTTTGAACTCCTGCACACTAACGGCTGGACCAATTTTTTACCAAAATTTCAGGGTGTGTGCGGGGACTGGCTGAGAACCAACATTGCAGAAAGCCACAAACCAACTCCGTTGTTGCAATTAGCATAGTCTCCACTGTCACATCCCCGATTACATGCTGTCCCAGCCAAGAGCATCCGTTACAATTAACAGCGAAACATAACAGATTTTTTCTGTGGTTGTTATTAGAATTACAGCAATCTTGATACATTATTGCTTTCTTACTAAAAAGGTTATTTCAATACATCTCCGCTGCGAAGCACGGGTATTTTGCTAGTGTCACAATAAAGCACTATTATGAAAGTGTGTGCGTCTCTGCCATTGTATCATTTGTATATAGAAGATACTGTTATGTGGTTATCAGCTTTGAAGATTCAGCACCACAGCAGTTATATACACAGGAGTGTGAGGAGAAACATAAGCTATGTTTTTGCATTGTAGATCATAAAACTTTTTTAAAGGTTTATGTATAGTTGCCATGGAAGTATAAGGATAGGTTGGGTGAGGGTGTATAAGTAGATGTGTGGGGTTGGGGGTATGTTTTTGCATTTTAGGCCATAAAACTTTTTTGATGGTTTATGTATGATCGCCATGGAAATGTAACAGTGGGTTGGGTGAGGGTGAATCAGTAAATGTATGTACCCGTGTGGTGTTAGAGGGTATGTTTTTGCATTTCAGACCATAAAACTAACTTTTTTGATGATTGATCAACATTTTTTTTTTACTATAGTAACCCTTTAAGTATGGCTGCCATAGGTCAGTAGGTGTGTGTACCTGTGTTAAGTTGGGAGTTGTGTGTTTTTGTGTTTATGATCAGTAAAATAAAATTTTTTGATCATTCTTAAAAAATAGTTTTTGACTATAGTTACCCTTTAAGTATAGCTGCCACGGAAATGGAAGGTAGGTCAGTAGGTGTGTGTTGGGGGGAATATATTTGCATGAATGACCATAAAACTAATTTTTTGGATGACTGATCTAAATTTCTTTTTTAATTTAGTTACCCTTTAAGTATGGCTGCAATGGAAATGGACGGGAAGGTCAGTAGGTGCTTGATGGGGGGTATATATTTGTATGTATGACCATACAAATGACTCAGTGGTAACTCTGATGCCTTGCAGTACTGAAGTCCTGAGTTTGATTTCACCCTTGGACACATCTGCAAGGAGTTTGTATGTTCTCACCGTGCTTGCGTGGGTTTCCTCCCCCACAATCATACAGACATACTTATAGGTTGTATGTGTCAAATAAATGTGCTTAGATTTTAAGCTCTTTGGGGCAGGGCCTGATTTGAATGTATACATGTAATTGTAAAGCGCCACAGAATATGCTGGCGCTATATAAATCTTTAATAATAATAATACTAACTTGTTTTGATGATTGATCAAAATAATTTTTTGATTATAATTACCCTTTAAATATGGCTGCCACGTAAAGGGAAGGGTAGGTCAGTAGGTGTTGTGTACCTGTGGGATTTGCAGGGTATGTTTTTAAGTTTTTATGACCATAATAAGTTTTTTTTTTTGACGATTGATCAAATTTTTACTATAGTTACTCTTTAAATATGGCTGCCATGGAAGGGTAGGTAAGTGTGTGTGTTTTGGAGGGTATATATTTGCATGTATGACCATTAAACTAGCTTTTGGGCGGGGGGGGTCCAAGATGGCGGAGTGAAAGGACGTGCAATTCTGAGATCCCGAAAGACTGGGAGAAACACAATGCCGACAACTAAGCAAATTTGCCCACCACGCGGTGACCGACTTGAAGGCCCCTAATGCAGCTCCCACACCACGCACTACTCCAGCATTTACTTCATCGGCCTCAAATGAGCTGGTGTTGGGGGAACACTTGAGTATGTGTGTATGTATAGTTCATTTATAAAATGCCACTTGGGGACGCAGCGATGTACAGTAACAACATACAATAAAGTCATACAAGGGGGACAAATACATAGATAGTTCAGTACATAAATATATAAATAGAAGTGCTAGAGCTTTGCCACAAGAGGAAAGGAGTTCCATGCCCTGTAGAGCTTACAATCTGCCCCATAGAGCTTACAAGTGCTGGAGTGAGATCAGAGCAGGATTATCCACAAGACAACCCTAGGCAACTGCCTAGGGCCCAGGAAACTTCTGGGGGCCCAGCTTCAAAAGCAGTAACAATATTATAGTCAATACAATATATTTAACAAAAAAGGGGCCCTAAATGATGGCCCTGCCTAGGGCCCTACATGATATTAATCCATCTCTGAGTGAGATGTATACAGTGCAAATAAAACAATCATAGACTGAGATAAGAATGAAGGGGAACAACCTGAAATAACACTGCTACATTTCTACTGCATGCTATAGGAGAGGTCACTACAGTTCTAATTGAGGAGGTACGCATTGATGTCTGTACACTCCAACAAGTCTCACACAAAGTTTGGCAGTGTATATATCTCCAATGCAGAGGCACGTGTGCAAACGCTGGAAGGTATTTTTCAACTAGCACCAGATACACTGTCCACCATACAGCAACTTAACACTTACAGAGATAAAGCAGAGGATCTGGAGAATAGAGCCAGGACTCCAGGAGACAAAATATTTGGTTGGTTTTCCAGAGAGAGCAGAGGAAACCTGGTTAGTTGTTTGGTAGGGCTGCTATGTTATTTCCAGCCTAGCTTCACTTCATCTACAGAAGCCAATAACTGTCTGGATACCCGTGCCGACTAGAGGGTGAACATCTGTAGGTATGTTTGTTTGCTTGTTTTGATACCGGAGGGCCTTACCTATCACTACACTATTGAAATGTATTTCTATAAATGCTAACTGAAGTGACTCTATGAAGAATATCAAGTCATATTCATATCACCAATATGCATCAGTATTCTATATGCCAGTATTTATGACTATATATCCCATGCTAAAATGACAGTCAGGACAGCGGGAGCCAAGCGGAGCGTGAGGGAGCCAGCCCATGAGATCTGAAGAGAAGGTGCGTCCCTGCAGCGGGTCCCGTAACAACAATCTCAATTTAGAGGGACAGATGGGAGCTGTGATCGATCGCACATGCCAAATCTTCCTTGGCTGGAGTTCGCTTCGCTTGTGAGACCAGACTCAGGTGCAGTATGTGATCCGGACAATGTGATGCCTTAATATTTGACACTTTAACACATTAGGTTATACAGCAAGCCGGTTATCTAAATATGGGATACTTACCTGCAATTTGGGCCATGCTATGGTCACAATCACTGACATATTCCGAGCTGCTGTATCCTATATATTCACGTTGGAGTTCTGCTCTTTTGTATCTTATATAGGTATTTGCATCTGTGGATGTGGACGCCCTTCTGATGTGTTACTTATGTGGTGTTTGTTTTAATAGACATACTGTTGTGATGTATTGATTTTTATTGTCTATATGAAAGGGCATCTATAACGAAAAATAGGTTATATTAAATTGACCATAACAGGAAACTATAATTCTTCCCAACCACCACTGTATCATTTTTTTGTTGATCTGCCCCCTATTTCTTCAGATATCCAATCTAATACTTCTTATATTTCAGCTGTCAATCAAGTTCCTAGCTCTCAAAAACTATTCTTCTGTGAGTAGTTTTACTGAAGCTGGAATGGTGACGGAGTTTTGACAGTTGAAATTCTGTGTGCAGGTGTTTTGGTTTGTGGGGAAAAAGTCAGGTCGGATGGAAGTGGGAGTGGTTAAAAGAGGGAGGGGGGATACTGCTTCTAAACTAAATCAGGCTTATTTACCCAGACTCGATGGGCAAATAAAGGGAGTTAAAGTCACGCTACTTTAACTCCATATTAGCGTCGGATGCACGGGTTACGCAAAAATCACCCGCCCATCCGACGCTCGCGATTCAATATTGCATTTGCACTAGATTTAGCAAATAGCTGTTGTTAAAATCCCGCAGTGGGTAAATCCCTTTCCGGGAGAAGCGGCGGTTGCGTGGGGACATGATAACCTTGTACAAATATATTAATGGCCCATACAATGAGCTCTCTGGTGCATTGTTCACTAATAGGTCATATCAGAGGACACGTGGACATCCTTTAAGGTTGGAAGAAAAGAAGTTTCATCTTCAGGTTAGGAGAGGTTTCTTTACGGTGAGAACGGTGAAACTGTGGAACTGTCTTCCAGCAGATGTGGTAATGGCAAGTTCATTGAATAGCTTTAAAAAAGGCCTGGATAAGTTTCTAAAACTAAAGAATATTGAGAATTACTGGTATTAATGCATATAGATCTGGTTGATCCAGGGATACTTTCCGATTGCCGTTTGGAGTCAGGAAGGAATTTTTTCCCCCTTTTTAGCTGGGTTTTTTTGCCTTCCTCTGGATCAACTGTTAGGTAGGGTTAAAAAAAAAAAAAAGTGAATAGGTTGGACTTGATGGACGTATGTCTTTATTCAACCTTAATTACTATGTTACTATGATTTACCCGCAATTGCAATATTGAATCGCGGTAGGTGAATTTACCTCTGGGTAAATGAGCCTGAATGTGTGCTGGATTGAAGGCATTCAGCAACACACGCAAATCAGAGTAAGTGATACTTACATGTATTCAATTATAGATTAAGATGAGGCAAAGTCATTTTTTCAATATAGTGTCCCTTTAATAAATGTGAAAATTTAACGACGCTGACCATTCTATATTATTTTCCATGAGTCATAGCGGTTTGTAAATAGGTGAATTCCATGTGTGCTCGTTAAGGATACTTAGGCATCCCTAGCCACTTTTGTTATTTTATAAATATTGTTTATCTTGAAGCACCTTCGGGTAAGTCCAGTAGAAAGGAACCCTGCAACCATTGTTGCAGATACATGTCCTGAGTCCACTCCCTTTGGGTATATTAATTCGATTAAATGCTTTCCATAAAGTTGGGGGGAAAATTGAACGGTTGCTTATTTTGTTTTGGTTTACAAATGTTAATCATATTATTTCTGATTCAGGAAATATTATCGTCTAGGGATTCCCCTCTTCATCCTCCCCCTTCACACCGCTCATTTTAAATTCCAAACAACATGGCAGCCGCCATAAAAAATATTGACATGGAATGTCAGAGGATTGGGAAACCCACATATAAGAAGAATTGTAATTAAAATACTGGGCAAACACTCCCCAGATCCCAGATATAATATGCCTCCAGGAGACACATCTACTAAATGATAAAACATCAGTTTTACAGAACGATTGAGTTGGCCGGTCTATCCACAGCTGTTACTCAGCATTTTCGAGAGATGTCACTATTCTAATCAAAAATACTGTATGTTACAATTATACTCACCTTCCTTCCGCTCCTCTTCTTAGTTCATTAGCTTTTACCCAGGGCGAGGACCTGAACTGCTAGGTCCTTACCCCTGGGTTCACGTAACTTACAGCAGAGTCTTAGAGCAACGCTTTTCTGGTAGGCTCCGCCCCCTCCTCCCTGTCGGCGATGAGGCCAATAGGAAGGCACGCTTGTTGCAGAGTGTGCCTTCCTATTGGCCTCATCGCTGAGGGGGCGGAGCCTACCAGAGCAGCATTGCTCTAAGACTCTGCCGTAGGTTACACGAACCCAGGGGTGAGGACCTAGCGGTTCAGGTCCTCGCCCTGGGTAAAAGCTAATGAACTAAGAAGAGGAGCAGAGGGAAGGTGAGTATAATTGTCCTTTAAGACAAAAACAGACCCCAAAGGAAGATATGTGTTTATAGTGTTGGAAACTGACACGCATAAATATTTGCTACTAGGTTTATACAACCCACATTCCGCTAATATAACATTGCTGTCACAAGCTTTAGCATTTCTGGCTCAGTTCCCTGGAGCACATAAGTATGGGTGACTTTAAAGGAATAGTTCACTCAAAAAGTGAACTATTAGACCGGAAGATTAAAGGAGCCAAGAAATTATGCCTTACCTCCCATTCTTCAATCAATTCACCAGGAGCGACAGACGAAGAAAGAAGATATTTACCTTACACGCAGTCCTCTGCAGAAGCAGTGGAAATTCCCGAGCACTTCCTGTTTAGAGTAACAATAGCGTGCATTATCATGCATGCACGCTATAGTAACTCTGTACCAGAAAGCGGTTGGGACCTGTCACTGTTGCTGCTGCGGATTGCGTGTAAGTTTCTTCTTTCTTCGTCTGTCACCCTTGGTGAAATGATTAAAGAACGGAAGGTAAGGTACAGCTCCTTAACCTCATGGTCTTATCTTATCAATCAATACATTAAGGAATAGTTTTTTTGAGTAAACTATTCCTTTAATTTGGTGCTAGACGAGACAAGAAGCCATTCACAGTTACAGCGATTCAGTAAGGAGTTGACATGGAAATATCTTCATCCTCTAACCAAATGTATCCCTGTCATTCGGCTACATTCCAAACATTGTCTAGAATTGACTATATATTTATATCACCCTCTCTTGCGCCTCTAGTGCAAGGTATAACAGTATTGCTGAGAGGCCCATCTGATCATACTCCCAAAAAAGAACTATGTGCCATTCGTTTCTATTATTCACAGGGAGGTGAAAACTCTAATTCTCACCTCCCTGTGAATAATAGGACGCTCGGGGGACCTGGAACTTACCTTACCGCCGGTCCACTCGCAGCCTCTCCTTCACTGACAGCCGCTCTGTCCCAACCGCGCGCCCTATCTTAGGCACATGCGCGCCAATACAAAAGATAGGGCGCATGATCGGGAGAGAACAGCTGTTTAGTGAAGGAGCGGCGGTTAAGGTAAGTTCCAGGTCCCCCGAGCGTCCTATTATTCACAGGGAGGTGAGAATAAGCGTTCTCACCTCCCTGTGAATAATAGAAACGAATGGCACATAGTTCTTTTTTGGGGTTTAGGGGAGTTTACAGTCCCTTTAACCCATTTTGGATTAAATTGTTCCCAGAACCTGACTGGATTGAACAGCAACTATAGGATTACTTGAGTATCGATCAAGGAGAAATTTCTATCCTGACATAATAGGATGCACTAAAAGCATACCTAAGTGGAACTATAAGATCTACAATCTCTTATATCAAAAAGCAGAAAAGACTAGCTGAAAAAGAACAAGCAGTTAGACCATACCATACTATATCCCACTCCAAACACATATGCAAGCTGGATGGCAGAACTGGATGGCAGAACAATGAACATTTAATGTCTTACTACAGGAAAAGGGGAAGACAACATTTTTTTTGAACTAGGTAACCAGGCTGCTAAGCTACTGACATATATAACTAAAGGACAGAACTCCCCCAGCAAAATCATAGCTGACCCAAAGGACAAACTTGAATGGTTCCGAATTTTCTATATTACCTTCTAAACCTCACAATCAATGGGTACTCTCCTGGCAATCAGAGACTACTTGTTGGAGATTCCAGCTCCACATCTAACAACAGAGCAAGTTAATAATATGGAAAAAGAAATAACACTGGAAAAAATAAAAGATGCATTAACGCAACTACAATCAGGCAAGACATCCGAGCTGAATGGTCTGCTGATAGATGTGTTCAAAAGATATATTAAATAACTATATATCACAAATCATTTGAAACAGGAATACTCCCACCCTCTATGATGGAAGCTAATTAACTATTCAAAGTTTCCAAAGACCAGCACACATTTCGAATTAGTTAAAAGCTTATTATATTTTCTGCCACTATCAATGGCTAAATTTTCGCAGAGCTAGATGTGCAATGTTTCGGATCCCCCAGGTCCTTTGTCAAGCTAACAAGAATGTCATGCAAGTGTTTCCTTTTGTAACCATTCATTGTATGCCCTCTAGTGGCCATAAAAATGTAACATAATAACAAAAATACTAAAAACATTTTCTTTATATACAATATAACAAAACACCAATTAAAAACATATCATACCAGAGACCTCATATTGTATTCTTTATTCAAACCTTTAGGTTGGGGACTATCTAGTTTTCTAATCCATCTTGCTTCACTAATTAGAAGATCCCTTTTCCTATCTCCACCTCTCCTTTTTGGGACAAATTCCAACACCTGAAACCTAACTTGTGAAACTGCGTGGACCTCCTTATTAAAATGTTCTGCCACTGGGTTAATATGATTTTTATTCCTAATATCACGTTTGTGCTCGTTCAAAAAATTTTCAATTCTCTGGACATTTGGCCCACATAAATTTTTTCACATGGACACTTCAATGCATAGAAGCTAATTAACCCTCTATGATGGAAGCTAATTAACCCTCTATGATGGAAGCTATTATTCTTCTATTAAGTCTACGTCAATCATTATTAGAAAAACGCATATCCAAACGAAAGGCATCCATGACAACACTGGACATCGTATTCTACAGGCTCTTGACGCCAGAAAAGCATTTGACTTTATTGAGTGGACGTACTGGAAGGTACTCAACTGCTAGGATTCGGACATAGATATATAACATGGTTAAAACCACAAGCTAGATTTTGATACCAGGGGAACTGTCACAACTATTTGTATATACAGAGGAATGCAGCAAGGCTGCCCACTGTCTCCATCTTTATTTGCTATCGCCATTGAAATTCTGGCACTCAAAATTAAAACAAACACAAATATAAATGGACTATGTCTGGGCCCATATGAAGAAAAAATTGGATTATATGCAGATGATCTTATACTATTTAGATGCCTCTAAAAGCTCACTCTTAACAGCAATTAATATCAATGAGCTTGGTCCTAAGTCTGGATTGTATATAAACTGGGAGAAATAGTACAGTAGAGTATTGAGGTTGAATAAAGGCATATCCAATCCAACCTACTCAACAATACCCACATTTCCTGCCTAACTGTTAGCCAGAGGAAGGCAAACATAGTAATTGAGGTTGAATAAATGCATGCGTCCATCAAGCCCAACCTTTTCATCTTCCTTTTAAACCCTACCTAACAGTTGATCCAGAAGAAGGCCAAAAAAACCAGCAAAAAAAAAGGAGGGAAAAATCCTTCCTGACTCCAATGGCAATCAGAAAGTATCCCTGGATCAACCAGAACTGCAGTATATGAATTAATAAATAACTTATCTAGCTCACTTTTAAAACTATTCAATAATCTTACCCTTACCACATCTGCTGGAAGACCGTTCCACAGTTTTACCATTTTCACTGTTAAGAAACCTTTCCTAACCTTAAGATGAAACTTCTTTACTTCCAATCTAAAAGGATGCCCAAGTGTTGTCTGATATGACTGATTAGTAAACAATGCACCAGAGAGTTTATTTTATGGCCCATTAATATATTTGTATAAAGTGATCATATCCCCATGCAAACGTTGCTTCTAACAGCCCTAACTCGTCTACTCTGCCTGCAAAGTCAAGCCTCTCAATTCCCTTTATTATTTTAGTTGCCCTTCTCTGAAATGCTTCCATTTCCAAGATGCCCCTTTTGTATATGGGATTCCAAAACTGCAACGCATATTCCAAATGAAAATGTAAAGGCAAAAAAATTCCCCACCAGAATTATGAAGGGGAAAAAAATTCCTTCCGGACTCCAAGTTGGCAATTAGAAATATCCCTGGATCAACTCTACTTAATGTATCAATGTCCCAGTAACCAGCAACATTTCTTGTTTTAAGGATCTTCCATAAATTACTCCTGTGAGACCCCCTCTGTACTCGGAATCTAAGTGCCTGACGGTCTTCCCCAGAGTCTCTGATTGTATGGGAAGTTATGTGCAAAAGCAGGCAGCAGGTTGCGGCTCCAGAGGAGAGCCCCACAAAGGCCAATCCCACAATGTGGTGAAGGCAGCAGGACAAAAAGACCAAGTAAGGCAAACAAGAGATAATCAGGCAGCAGATATGAAGAACCGGAACGTACCGGAAGCAGGATACAACTGGTAGACATGGAGACCAAGGTGTAACTGGAAGCAGGAGCAAACTGGCAGGAATAAAGGCCAAGGTGTAACTGGAAGCAGGAGCAAACTGGCAGGTCTGGAGACCAAGGTGTAACTGGAAGTTGGAGCAAACTGGCAGGAATGGAGACCAAGGAGTAACTGGAAGCTGGAAAAGACTAGCGGGCGTAGAGACCACAAAGTAACTGGAAGCAGAAACAACTGGAAACAGGGTAAAAAAGGCAAACCAGAGCAAGGAACTCTGAATTGGAAGAAGAGCCAGAACAGCATGGAGGGTTTAAATAGGGCAGGCTGCGTCAGCTTCCCATGACATGCTTGTGCGCACGCAAGAAGAATACCGGAACTGTCAGAAGGACCAGGAAGATGACGGGGCCTGCGGCGTCCGCGCCTGTGCGTGAACGCTGGTGCTCATACATGGACAGGTAAGTCTAGGAACATAACGCCTTGTTTTCAGAAACTCATCCTGCTTTCTTTTGAAACTATCCAATGAACCTGCCATCACAATGTCCAATGGAAGACAATTCCAAAGTTTTACCGATATCACAGTGAAAAACACTTTCTGAACCTGAAGATTAAACGTCTTTTCTTCAAGTCTTAAGAAATGTTCGCGTGTCCTCTGACATGTTCTTTTGGTGAACAATGCCCCCATAGTAATGTATGGCCCGCAATGTATTTATACACAGTTATCATATCCCCACGTAAGCGCCTTTTTTCTAGTGAACCTAATTGTAACTTATCCAGTCTCTCTTCATATTATTTTAGTTGTCCTTTTCTGAACCCTTTCCATTTCAAAGATGTCCTTTTTGTACACAGGATTCCAAATTTCACTGCATATTCCAATGGGCCATTACAATCTTTGTAAAGAGGGAGAATAGCATTTTTTTCTCTCCCTTGAATCTATACCTCTCTTTATACAAGACAATACAATGCTGGCTCTGGCTGTTGCTGCCTGGCACTGTTACCTTTAAGTTTGTTATTTACCAAAACCCCAAGATCCCTTTCCAACAGGGATTCACTTAACACAGAGCCATTTATAATATAAGTAGCACAAGTATTTTTAATTCCAAAATGCATCACCTTATATTTATCAATATTGAATCTTATCTGCCACTGTGACAATCTACCTAGATCCCCCTGCAACGATTGCACATTATCTGAAGTTTTTAATGGTCAACAAAGTTTTGTGTTGTCGGCAAACACAGAAACCTTGCTGACAATACCCACTTCCAAATCATTAATAAATAGATTAAATAGAAGCGTCCCCAACACAGAACCCTGTGGCACCCCACTTAGCACTTTAGTCCATAATGATGAAGCCCTATTAACAACTACTCTCTGCATCCTATTCTTTAACTCATTTCCTATCCATGTACAAATGTGCCTCCCCTTAGACCTTAGATTATACATTAGTTGCCTATGGGGGACTGTATCAAAAACCTTTGCAAAATCCAAGTATACTACATCTACTGCTATGCCAGAGTCTAAATTCCTTCTCACTTCCTCATTAAAGGCAAACAAGTTAGTTTACAGTAGAATATACATACAACGAATATTCAGAAAGAATGGTAGGGTAGGTCGGTAGGAGTAGGTACATGTGTCTGTGTGGGGGTATCAGTGTTTTTGCATTTATGGCTATAAAACATAACTTTTTGATCAGGTGACCCTGAAACCTACGAATGTTCATGTTTGAGGATTGTAACCGTTATAATCAATAGGGGGAAACATTTTCGAAATTCGACCAAATTCCTTCACTTCTCCAATGTGTCCCGCACATCTTTAATGAATTTCAAGTCTCCAGCTCAAAAACTGTTGGAGGAGTTTCAGGTCAAAAAAGCATAAAAGGAAGAAGAAATAGACAGAACAGGAATTTGTCTCTTCAAGCCAAATTAAAGGGTATCTCCACCCCCAAATAAAAAAAAATCATATGTAATATAGGGGACCCAACCCTAACCGCCAGGTTTAAAAGTATAAAATCTGTCAAGTGTACTTATCCACCTTTGTTCCCTCAGTACCAGCCTCTTCTGTTACTTCCAGGATCAGAAGTAACAGAAGGGGCTGAACTGGCAGCTGGCAATCACAGATGTAGGTAGGTACACCTACATCTGTGTTTCACAGCCTGGTAACTATAGACCTGTAAGCCTAACATCAGTGGTAGGGAAGGTGATGGAAACTTTGTTAAGGGATCATATCCTTGACTTTGTCTCCAGAGATTATCTTATTAGTAGTAGTCAGCATGGATTTATGAAAAATAGATCATGCCAGACAAATTTAATTGGTTTTTATGAAGAAGTGAGTAAGAAGTTAGATTCAGGCACAGCTGTGGATGTGGTATATTTGGATTTTGCGAAAGCCTTTGATACTGTGCCACATAGGCGACTAATGTATAAACTGAGGACTGTTGGCCTTGAAGAAAACATTTGTTCATGGATAGAGAACTGGTTATTGGATCGCAAACAGAGAGTGGTGGTTAATGGAGCTACATCTATGTGGGTAAAGTTCTAAGTGGGGCCCCTCAGGGTTCTGTACTGGGGCCGCTTCTGTTTAATCTGTTTATAAATGACTTAGAAGGGACATTGAGAGCAAGGTCTCTGTGTTTGCTGATGACACTAAACTATGCAGAGCTTTGGGAACTTCCAATGATGTACAAGTGCTACAAGCAGACCTAGATAGAATATCCCAATGGGCAGCAGAATGGCAGATGGGATACAATGTTGGTAAATGGATGGTGATGCATTTGGGATTTAATAATCCCTGTGCCACCTACACCATAAATAACTCTGTGTTAAGTGCATCTGTAATGGAAACAGATTTGGGGTTCTGGTGATAACAGACTTAGCTGTAGCAAACAATGCCAGGTAGCAACAGCTAGACTAGCAAGATATTGTCTTGTATAAAGAGGGGAATGGAATCAAGAGAGAAAAATATTATTCTCCCTCTTTACAGGCACTGGAAGGCCACATTTGGAATATGCGGTGGCAGTTTTGGAATCCCATATACAAAAGGGACATCTTGGAAATTGAGGCATTTCAGAAAGGGCAACTAAATTAATAAGGGGAATGGAGAGGCTTGAATATGCAGGCAGATTAGACAAGTTAGGGCTGTTTACATTGGAGAAGCGGCGGTTGCGTGGGAACACGAAACCTTATACAAATATATTAATGGCCCATAAGTGAACTCTCTGGTGCATTGTCCTAATAGGTCATATCAGGGACTTGTGGACATCCTTTAAGGTTGGAAGAAAAGAAGTTTCATCTTCAAGTTAGGAGAGGTTTTTCCAGTGAGAACGGTGAAACTGTGGAACTGTCTTCCAGCAAGGTGTAATGGCAAGTTCATTGAATACTTTAAAAAAGGCCTGGATAAGTTTCTAAACTAAAATATGAGAATTACTGGTATTAATGCATATAGATCTGGTTGATCCAGGGATACTTCCGATTGCCGTTTGGAGTCAGGAAGGAATTTTTTCCCCCTTTTTTAGCTGGGGTTTTTTGCCTTCCTCTGGATCAACTGTTAGGTAGGGTTAAAAAAAATAATAAAAAAAAAAAAAAAAAAAAAAGTGAAGGTTGGACTTGATGACGAATGTCTTTATTCAACCTTAATTACTATGTTACTATGTTCTGATGTGGCAGTCAGCAGAGAGACCCTGGGGAATGAAGGTGTGTAAGTACATTTCTTGACAGATTTTAAACTTTTTAAGCTGGAGGTTAGGGTTGTGGGGGGGTGGGGTGTCCCTAAATTATAGGATGGTTACTTTTTTTTAAATAAAGAGGCAGCAAATAGGGATCTGGAGAGAGCTTCCCTGCGAATGCCAGAGTCTTTAGGGAGGACAAGGAAGACACCGGATGACACTCAGAGAGGCTCCAACTCTTCAGTTTCCTGGACTTTCAGCAGGCACTGCCGGACAACCATGAGAAGCAGAGGAGAAAGGTAAGGATTTTTTAATACTACACTAATTTGGATCAGTATTGGGGCAAATTTTAGTTGGGGGGTGGATATGTCCTTTAATTAATGATTGGAACAGTTTAAAGGTATTTGTTAGCATTCAAAATAAGAGAAATGTTTTCATTGCATGAAGAAAAGCCTAAACTCAAAGGTAAGCTCAAAGGACAACAATGGTCTCCACAAGTTAGGTCTCCAATGGTCTCACAAGTTAGGGTTAAATAAAAGTCTGCAGTCTAAAATGAGCCTTGGATCACATCTCTGGCTGCAACCTGTGAGAAATATATTGCAGTAAATGTTGAAACTCCTTATTCTCTGCTCCTCCCCTCTCCCCCTAGGCCCCACTAGGCAATTTTCATTGCATTTTCGCACACATTTTGCGCTGCGCTAGTTAGTGGATGTGCGAGGCCCCACTTTGCCTGCTGCTGCCTTACACTGACATTTTTTCCTTTGTTTTTGCAGCGCATATACAATCACTATTTTTGGTGCTACAATAGGGTAACATCAAAGGAAGCACATCGCAATCGCACGGAAGATCACTCAAAAAGGAGCAACATTGGGATTTGCTGCGTCCTTATTCTTCATGTGCGCGGATAGTGGAGCTTAGTCCTTATAACTTGGAAAGAAAGTGAGTGCACAAAAATTTACAGTTGAGGGGGTCTGTTAAAGGACAGTTATACTTACCTTTACCTATCCTCTCCTCAATATGTGATGTACGCAGGGTGAACACCTAAATTGCTAAAGATTCCTTTGTTGCTCTGCTCTATTTCCATGTTTGCAGGCTGGATGGCGGATTTAGACCATATTGGTTGTGTCACTGACAGTCTGGATGGCGGAGTTAGACCAAAGCGATAAAGAAATCTTTTAGGTAAGTATTACTGGATATAGAAAGTTAATACAGTGTTGAGGACTGGGTACACATGGGCAGATTTTTTTGTCACAATCGACCAATACTTCTGTGTATCGATCAATTGGGCCGAAAAATCTGTGCTGCTTTCGGATGTGACCTCACAATCGGTTGCGCGAAATGTCAGCGCGGCCACCTTTGTCCTGGGTTGAGCGATCGCACTTAACGAACGCTCAGTCGGGACAAAATATTCCTTTGAGTGTACCCAGCCTTAGCGATTCAGGTCCTCACCTTGGGTATTTGTAAGGGAAAAGTGTTGGATTATAAGACTATAATTGTCTTAATGCAAGCAGAGACTGGTCACATGCCTTTAAGCTATTAAAAGTACATGCAGAAAAACAACAAACAACCCCAATTTCCTCAGGCCTTTTTTTTAGGATTAAACTATTGCCTAGTTGCTAAGTGATAGCTGTCCTTAGCAACAAGACTAGATTTAACATTTTACAGAAAAGACCCTTATAAATGGGCCATCGCTGTTTTTAGATTAATTTAGTCATGCAGAAAGAGCAGCAATCATTGAAACCCCATGGTAAATAGCATGACTTTAAGATTGTAATTGGTGCCTTTGTGGCTCTTAGTAAATTTAGATTTAAAGGGCATGGCATATTCATATTCTCTGCTAAAACCGAGATATTGACCATTTTTGTCAACAATTATGTAATGTGTGTAAGTGAATGTCTTATCTTCCGTTCATCAATTAAGCTAACAAGAGCCAGGAACGAAGATAGTAAACATATGATCCACTGCTGGCTTCTCTTGCAGGTCCAGACTGTTTGTCTTTTACTAAACTATAGCACATGTGCGTGCTATGGTTTAGTGAAGACATAGCTCCTTAAAGGGGAACTGTGGTCTCCAAACAAGTTGAGTGAAAGGCCAGTTTCCTACCTTTAAAATGAGCCATCAACCACCTCTCTACGTGCTCCACAGCCCAAGATATACAGAAATGACTGACTAGAAAGTTAATGGGTCGGAGGCTGACATTCCTAAGGCTTCTCCTGCACAGTGCCGCTGGCGAACACAGCCTCAGACTCCCTCAGTGTGTGAGGGAGACAAGAAGTCCCTCCTCCTCTCTGCTGTGTGAAGGACCTGCAGCTGCAGAGAAGGTAAGGGAATCTACTGCCCTTCTCTCTCACTTTGGGGGGTGAGAGTTCTCACTCTGCCGGAAAAAGGCTGTTTCCACAGGGGTGTGGGGTGTGGGGGGGGGTGTCAGAGTGGCCCACAGTACCTGTGAGTGGGTGGGGCTTAGGCACCCACTAGTGGGCGTGGACACTGCACCCACAAGTGGGCGGGGCCATGGCATCCGTGGGTGGCGGGGGCCACATGGGGCTGTAAGGGAATGGGCCAAGGGGGGCCTGCAACTGGAGGGACCATGGGGTCCATGAGTGGGAGGACCAGGGGCTGCAAGGGGTAGAGACCACATGTCAGATTGACTGACAGGTTTCAGAGCAGGAAGTGCAGGGGACCTGGTGATGCTGCTGCCACATCACACACAAAAATGTAAATATCTTCAAAACTATGCAGAGCAATTCCAATCAATTTACCTAAAGTCATTTTTGGACCACAGTTCCTCTTTAACCTCCTGTTCTTCAATAAATGCAAAAACGGAATAGTTCATTTTCCGAGAAAACTATTCCTTTAAAAGCTAGGTACACACATGGTTCCACACATGACTGTCAACAAACAGCATCTGTGGCTATTTGGTCAGGCTTCATAGGTTGAACCTTTTTTAATAAAAGAAAGGTTAAAGATTTTTTTTTTCCGAATTAGAACATTTCAAGCCAAAAAAATTTTGTTTCATAGAAATGTTCACCACCACCCCAATGGCCGACGGCTGTTCTCGAAGCTGCCTACTCTACTGCTGTGCATGCAAAGTGTGACTATGCAGATGAGGCATTGGGTTCCAGAAATATCTTTAGAAGGTAAGTATAATAAAAAATACATTTGGGGGGTCCTTAAAGGGTATCTTTACTCTAAAAAAATAGAATTTTCAAAAATAGTACTTTAGATACAGCAAGATCACCACTCCTCGAAAACTTTTTTCAGATTTTAAATCTGAGCAGTAGAAATCATAATTTTAATGACAGCATTTACAGGGAAAGACCTGTCACTCCAGAAGCAGAAATTATAATATGTAACCCATGCTTGACCTCCTTGCCTGCCTGCCATGCAACATTTAAGAGAATCAGCAGAGAAAAGACAGCAGGGGGGAGGGAGGGGGAGATGTGTAAGCAGAGCAGTGTCCATGGTGAGGCTGTGCTGAACACATAAGTGTCACACACTAAAAGAAGGCAGTGAGTAAAGCTAGGTACACACAGCACAGATTTCTGAAAGATGACAGACAGGATCTGCAAGATCCTGTGTGCCATCTTTCAAAGATCTGCATACACACAGTCCCGAGCGTTCTCCCTATGAACTTCATAAGGAGAACGCTCAGGACTGTGTGTTTCCATCGGCCGCGCTAGACTCCTCTATAGGGAGATCTGCATATCTATACACACAGTCCCGAGCGTTACCCGATCTGCATACACACAGTCCCGAGCGTTCTCCCTATGAACTTCATAAGGAGAACGCTCGGGACTTGTGTTTCCATCAGCCACGCTAGACTCCTCTATAGGGAGTCTAGCACGGCCGATGGAAATTTTCGGCCTGTCCCGAACGAGCGCACACACATAACGATAAAGCCCCGATACCGTCGGATCTGACGGTGTCGGGGCTTTATCGTTACTGTGTGTACCCAGCTTAAGGGAGGGTGTGGGGAATTAGGAGTACTCACTAAACATTAATAATTTAATGACAAAGCAAGCACGGATAAATATGTACCATAATTTTACTTGTCTCAAATTGTAGTTTCAGAAAATGTTGAAAAGTTGTTTCAGTGAGTATAGTGACCCTATATACACATTGTTGTTGAGAGGATGGCCATGACTTTTAATGTTTGCTTTGCTTTTTCCCTCTGGGCAATAGTCACTTCTACACTACATGTTTTTGTCATTAGTTTGATACATTTATCTTGTTCCAAAGCCAATGTCAGCTTGAGTGCAAACAATATCACAGCCCAAAGATAAAAGAAAATTTGATAGTGAAATCTTCTTTATATAAATGCCAATTTCGAGTTTGTAACAAAGTATACAGGCTCGTCTTTGTAACATACAGTTAAAAAAAACAAAAGCGAAGAATGATGTATCCTAGGAACATACACTAACCCACAGATCCTTAAACTATGGCCAAGGTGTTTGAAACCAACAACTCCCAACATACCCTGACTTCCCTCTGTAGTTAAGTAATGCTCATAGATTGAGAATCCCTGCACCAACCTATAGGTTGTAAAATGTAATTTTAGTTATCAATTGTAACAGTAAATTATGGAAAATATGGAAACCATAAATTGTGTAATTGAGATTTTCCAAAACAGGGTAATAGGATTACGAAGGGTAGAACTTGGAAAAGGGATTACAATCTATACTTGCCTAGACGGATAAAAGAAAGTCAAATCTGCGACTTCACATGTTAAAATGACTCGCTATGCCTATTGAGGTGTAATCAGCTTTTAGATGGACTGTCCAGCTCCTCAACACATTTGCATGCATACAGGTAGTTGTAACAGCAGGTTAAGATGTTTTTAAAATGAGCTAAAAGGCAGTAAAACGTCGATATACGATCCTTGTGTATAATGTTGTGTTGCATGTAATGCTATTACCACTATAAAAGCTGTATTTTTAAATGGTTAAATGTAACGGGGCAAAATTTTCTGGGGTCAAAGCTGCAACATAAAGAATTCATCGTACTATTTTTACTTAGGTATATTTTGGCCCCCACCTCAACTTAAGATTAAAAGGTGTGAAGAGAAACAGTGTACCACGATTTTAGCCACATCCTCACCGGACAGTGATTTGCGTGAAAAGTATGTGCGTTACCGTCCATTTGTGCTGCGTTTTGCACAATATTTCAGAAATAGTAGCACATACGCATCCACGCTAACAGATCACAAAACGTGATAATAATGTAAGAAACTTACTAGCGTGGCCTAGCCCTTAAAGGCAACTCACATGTTTAAGTATACTTTCATTATATTTTCCTTGGCTGCTAGACATTATGCTGCATTTGTAATGTTCCCTTTATTTTAAAACTTAAGGATAATCGAATTTAGTTCCATGACTATATAAAAGTATTAGGCACTGCTGGTATTGATAGGTCATTCAAGTTAATGTGTAGCCTCTGCATTGTCTATGTTATTAGTTTCAAACCTGTCTACTCCTTAAACAACTAAAGCTGGGTACACACCATAAAATTATTGTATGGCAGCTTCGACCGATCGCCGACTGTTCCTTCGTCCAAATCAGACGGATTGCAGAACCATGACCGATATTGCGGTCCTCTATGGACTGCACGATCGGCTTTTGCTGCAACCGACAGTCCTTCCTTCCAGCCAACCGGTCGGAAGCCTTGATTGGGCTGCCAGGAGGAAGAATTGTATGGTGTGTACCCAATTTAAGTGTTCCTACATAGGCCGACCCGCGACCCGCAATGTGTTACGAATGGACATTTTGGTTGACAATCACATGAGTACACACAAGCAGATTTTTCATCCAAACTGACCTATATTTCCGCGTATCGGTTGGGACGAATAATCTATGCAGCGGTTTTATTCATCTTCAGTGAACTATATCTGCCTCGATCGGACTAATGGGCAATTTAAAGTGTCAGTAAATCCCTGCTGATCATGCAGTCTCCTATGGAGACTGAACGATTGGTCACGTCTACTTTCGCCGCAACAGATTTGTGATTCGTCCCAGTCACCCACTGGCTAGCCGAAAAACTTTCTCTAAACACTTACAGGCACACTAGTGCTTTTTGATGTCCTCAAGCTGCCAGTTACTATAAGAGGGATACCGGGCACTTGTAACCCCCCATAAAAACCTCCTATGCATTTTTATACAATATGGGATAGAGGGAATCAGTATTTTGTTGTGAGGTTTCTAATAAGGCTGGGTACACATGGGAAAATGTTTCGCCCGACCGACCGTTCGCTACATGCAAGCGGTTGGCCGCGACAAATCCTTTAACGGTTTGCCACGACTGACTGTGCAGGCTACAGCATGATTGGCCATGATTTACCGCCACATCCAGGTGGCAGACAACGATATACGAAAATTGCCTGCATGTACCCAGCTAAGCCTTTTGTGTTAAAATAAATCAGACCCGATTGTGTCTAGAATCCTTTGTTATAATCTACAGTTCACATTAAATGGTGACGGTGTTTACTTAGTTCCTTGGTAACCCCACCCTTCCTCTAGGCTAAATAACATTTTTCCCTCAGCACCAGCCCTTTAAACTTTCTCCCTCACAACGTGCACGAACAAACTTCCGGGCTTCGGAGTGGTGACGTCATGGAAGCGATTTTGCTACCCCTCTCCCCCCAACTTCCTGTGTGAATCCGCGCATGTGCTTTAAAGAAAATTAAACGTGCAACAAGACTAGAGAATCAAGTTCCGAACGCCATTCCCCGGCTGAGCTAATAGAAGATGTTAGAGATCCTTCCGCTGGGAAAGCAACGGATTCTTTAACGTTCTGTTGTAGCAGGAACCGTTCCCCCACCCCATCCCGATTTTGAACGCTCCGTTTTACCCCCGTTTTTGGTACTTTAATTAAACCCCATCTTCTTTATCTTCTGAGGTCTATCTGCAGGTGAGTCATCTCCCAAAACTCCGGCAAAAGGGGCGGGGTCACCGATAGGGGGCGCGCGCGCGTGCGTAAGGAGACAGAGTGATGCGACTGCAAGATGGCGGCCGCGGAGGCTAAGGGGGAAAGGCGATTGTGAAGAAGGGGGAATAAAAAAACAACAACAATAACAAGGTGGAGATAGATCCAGTTAGAACGGTGCCCAGGAACAAGGTAGAGAAATAGTTGTGTGGAGAGACCAAGAAAGGCTGGTTCATTTAGATGTTTGTCTTTCGACCATAAACCAATCTATGAGGAGCTATGAGATAGGGTTAATGTTGGGGGAGGGGAGAGGGAAACAAACAATTAGATCCTGCCCTACTGCTGGATATAGCAGGAACAAGAATCTGTAGTCAATAGACATTAGCCATCTGGACGCCATTTTGTCCCCCAGAGGACTATGGGATACATGACATTGAACCCTGACACAATTTTCTGCTGAAAGGTAATAAGATTTTTAGTTTAGCAGTAGGATGATGGGGGGCCGGGCTGTTTAAATAGAATTATTTTATTTCTCAGTGGGAGTAGAAAGTTGGTTGTGCCAAGATTAGATTGGGGTGAAGTTTGGTGGTTCCGTGGCAAGTTAAGGGGTAGTTTAGTTGTGCCATGGAAAGGTAAGGGTATTTGGGTTGCTTCATTGCATGGTAAGGGGTAGTTTAGTTGCTTCCTGGCAATGTAGTGGAAGTTGGGTTGCGCCATGGCTAGTTTTTCCTGCTGCACTGGTGTGGGAAAAATGTATACTTGTTGAAATATTCAAGACACGCCACACTAGAAGCTTTAACAGGCTAAACATTTGTTAATGGGAGACATAGAACACAGTCAAGAATAATTAAAAAAAATAAATAAAATTTTAGGTTCATTGTTGGTGTGTGTGGGGGGGAATAAAGTCGATATATTAACCTGATCAATAACCAATGCTTGAATAAAGACAACTTCAACTTGGCATTCTGATCTGCAACATAGCTCAGCATTTTTATTGGAAATGTGTCTACATCATGTTTTGATAAATCATTTTGACTGTAGAAACCTTCTTTTAAGTGTCTGGGCCTTGGCTCAGTTGTGTAACATACAGATGCAGGCTAATCATAAACTGTTCTATTCTTATTTATGTGCTTGATGAAATCATGACTAAAATAATTGTATATATACATTTTTACAGTAAGAGATGGAAATGCTTTAATGGTCTGTTATTAGCTGCTTGTTTTTTTTTTTTTACTATACAGGAAAAAGAATCCTTGAAAATTAATATTTACATTGCCCTGGTTAATGAAACAATTCCTGGTCTAGCCTGGCAACATGTTTAAGGCCTAGTGGTTGCTTTTGAAACTTGTTCTTCCATATGCTGGAGCTGCAAAGATTGCAGGATGACTTTGTAAAAGAAGATTGCTGTCCTGGATTTACAATTATTGATTACTTAAAATTTGACACATCGGATCATGGAGACTGAAGACTTTGTGCCTCCTCCAGAGTGTCCTGTTTTTGAGCCAACCTGGGAAGAGTTTGAGGATCCCTTGCTATATATTGCTAAAATCAGGCCTATTGCCGAAAAGTCTGGAATATGCAAAATCCGCCCACCTGTGGTGAGTTTATACTCTCTCAATCTCTTGATTTACAGCATTTCCTTCACCACTTTAAATTCTGTATTGGGATGCTATTTGTGGTCTTCACTTTTGTACATTTTATTTTGGAGTCTCCTGGATATACTCTATAAACATTATTTGAATCTTGTATCTTCTGCGGGAAACCCCACAATTGAGTTATTTAGAGCTTGTTTAGTTTATTTCTTCTCCATCTGTTTCTAAACCTCCTTCCTGGAATAGTGAAGTAGATTATGCAGCCACTGCATACAAGATGGCTTCTGGGAGGGGCATTTGTTTTTTGCATTTTTGGTTTCCCAGTCCTTTTGATTAGTATTTTCAACTGCAACAACATTCTTTGCAATTAAAAATGTTTGAATTTCCTTTAAGCCAAACATTTTGTTAAGATGTTTAACCATTTCTTCTTGTGGCTAATGTTCCCAATGTTCAGATAAACATTTTGTGTTTACCTTTTATTATTGCTTAAAAAAAAAGAGGGTACCGATAAAACATTACATCTTGAAAGCTTAATAAAGCTATTACTAAAAGAAGCGACAGATACAGGAGCTCGATAAAAATATGCACTCCTTGCTTTTCCCTTGTTACTACTCTGCATTAGCTTACACTGTATGACATGGCTGCTAAGTGAGTCTCTTTTGTCTGCAGAGCAGTAGGAGGCGAGTGTGAGAAGCTATGTGGTTCACATTAGGGCCGTGAACACAAAGGTCAGCATTTCAGTCTGATCAATCGCAGCACTTATTATTTTGGTCAAGCAGGCCAAACTGTTCGCTTTAATATCTAACGCAACTGGTCATTCCCAACAGATTATTTTTTTGGGCAAAATTGGTCAGTACTAGTGTATTGAGTGTGTCAGTATATCACAGCTGATCCTGTGATCTTCCATTAACTGATAAGTCCGAAATGTCATCATGGGCACTTAAATTCTTTGACAGACTATCAATTGACAGACTATCAATTGTTTTATCTGTTGGCAGGAATATTGGGCATTTTGTAAGGCGATTTAAAATGTACCTTGCTAACACATTTTCAAACTGGCAAAGTTTCTTATATTAAAACTTTTTAATTAAAGAAATAGCCTCTTGGTAGAAATCACATTTTTTTTTCTTGATTGTAGTTGTATTATAGTTTTCAAATTTTAATACATGAAACTGTTCCCTCAAAGTTTTCTTGTGCCATAGAAGTTAGCCAGCTTGCAAGTTAAAATGGCTGCTTGTCTCCTAACACCTTAGTTTTTCCTTAATATTAAATATTAGGTAGATTTCATATGATGTACATGTTAACATTGAGTGTTGGTTCACTAGATATGGGTGTATCAATGTTGTTTAGTGATCTGGAGGGAGAGATCACTAAACGGCAATGAGGGGAGCCTCCATAGTAGTTGGGGTGAGAACAGACGCAACTTGCATCAGAACCTATTTCCTGCATTGATTGAAGCAACTAGGTACCAGCTGTAGGCTATTAAATGTCTAATTAGCAATTCTTGTGTTCATTAAAGGGCATGTCCACCCCCCAAACTAAAATTATACCAACTACTGGCCCCACTGTAAAAAAAAAAAATAAAAAAATCCTTACCTTACATGCCTGCTCCTTGTGGTTCTCCTGTTCTGCCTCTTCAAAGTGCAGGAAACTGCTTGGTAGGAGCTGTCAGTGCCTCATCCTGTTTCTGTAGCTTGGCTAGCCTCATCAAGGTATGAGGCATGCTCAGTAGAGCCTTTTCCCCCCTCTCCCTCCCGATCCCTCTGTGGCTGGCAGTAGTGTACCTTTTAAAAGCTTTTGTGCCACAATGCAGGGGATACCCTCCCACCCCCAACCGCACAATTCATTACTTCAATATCGCTTCCCTTCTTTACTTACACCTCCTCGTTCCTGCGCCGTTTTCATTAATGGCAGCCAATCACAGCCGCGGCTGCCGGTCCGGCCTCCTGCTTGTAGTTCCGGCGGGCAGGTGAGCTGGACCAGAACAGCGGAGGATTGAGGAGGTCTAAGTAAAGAAGGAGAGCGATTTTTAAGTTGTAAATATAGCGGTTGGGGGTGGGAGGATATCCACTACATTGTGTAAAAAGTTTTTATAATGGGTGGACATGCCCTTTAAAGGTTAAATATGCCTCTACTGTTACTGTCCCTCATCACAGACATCCTTTTTTATGTGGCTAAATTATCATGCTTAGAATGGTGATAAGGAGAACTTAAAGAGTGAAAAGGGACATTAGCTTCTTTAGATAAGACAAAATCTATGAACAGATGTGGAAACATTTCTTTATATCCTACTGTAACCGTGAATTTAGGCTGGGTGAACACGGTCTGAAATTTGGACCCAATAAACTGGCCACTGTGATAGTTTAGTCTATGGGGTTGAAATGTCAGTCGAAAGCAAAAGTACAAACAACAACATTATGCTGTGAACTTTTCTGCGGCCCAATGAAGACCATTCTGGGTACACACAGGCAGATTTTTTGGGTCATTTGACCAATTGTGTTGGTCGGGCTGAAAATTCTGTCTGTCGGCTGTTCTTATGGATTGGACATGTTTGTAAATCACAGGCAATTGTTCTGTTCCCTATGGGACCGCACAATCCGTTGTGGCAACTATTGTCCCGGCCGATTGCTTTGCTCAAATGGGATAAAACTTTCTTTTGTGTGTACCCATCCTAATGGGTGTTTGTTTTTGCAATCTAAGATATGGTAAATAGAATGAAATGTGCAACCAAGCTACCCTCTTGGTTCTAAAGCTGGGTACACACGATGAGATATTTCGGTCCGAAATTTAATGTTCAGTGTATCGGTCGATCGGACCGAAATTATCGCATCCGAAACCTCGTCCGATCGTGCGGTCCTCTATGCCGCGACCGACAGTCCTTCCTCCTGGCCGACCGGTCAAAAGTCAAAACGGTCGGTCAGGAGGAAAAATCGCTAGGTGTGTACCTAGCTTTAAAGGGTAAATAAAACAAGCTTGTGAGTGTTTTTCATATTTTTTGTTTCTCTATTAAAATAGACTAAAACTTATAAAAAAAAAAAGTAAATATTTTACTGTTGGTTATTTAAGGTGCTAATAAATCTGCATGCAGGTTATGCTATGTTAAAAATAACTGATTTCCCATAATCCTCCTTATTGCCTTACAAGGACTCTTTGTTATCCTGTTACTACTCTTTAAAAAGACAAGATTGGTGATGTGGCCTACCAAAAGGGGACATAGAAGCAAGAAATGTATTTTCAGTGTTTGGTGGCTAGTGTATAAAGTGAAACAACGTAAATCAGCTACGTAAACACTGAAGTGTTTGTAGAGATATTAAACCATCAGGGTTGTTCAATAAAAGTTCTTATCGTTTAAAATGTTGCTAATTTTGCCCCAACTAATCAGATATTGGCTGTTAAATAAGATCTGATTGGTTGGGGCAAAATTAGCACCATTTTAAACGATAAGAACTTTTATTGAATCTCCCTGCATGTCTAGAATATGTATTTTGTCGTTTTGTAGAAAACTGCAGCAACTAAATAAATGTAACCTTCTATACCTAAACAATATACAGTAGTAGACACATCTGTTTTGTACCATGGCTACAAACCCCTTTGCCAAATAATAGTTCTCCTTCCCCCAGCCCCAACCGCTATAAAAATTTGTTAGAAAGTGCCCTAAATAATTGGATGATATGTCCAGCCCTGATTTATGGTGTAGGTGGCACAAGGATAGTTTAACTCCAAATGCATTACCACATTTATCAACATTAAATCTCATCTGCCAATCTGCTGCGCTTTTTCATAATCTACCTAGGTCTTCATAAAAACCAAGTTAGTCTGACAAGATCTGTGTCTTGTAAATCTATGCTGACTTCTTAAGCTAGGTACACACCATACATTAATTTGTCCAGACTAACTGTCATTTCAGTGTTTTGGTTGGTTGGGCCAAATTATTGGATGTGTTTTGCAGCCGGACGCGACTGAATCAGATGATCGGACGTGTTGGAAAATCACAACTGATCTTGTGGTAATCTATGCACCTCACAATTGGTTGTGGCTAACTGTCAGATATGGCTTCTTTTGCCGTGACTGACAGTCCTTCCTCCTGGCCAACTGGTGGGAAGTGCCGAAAGGTTGGTCAGGAGGAAGGATTGTATGGTGTATGAGTAAGGGTTTTTAATGTGATCTGTAATAAAAGTTATACCTTTTAATCAACCTGCCGACTTTGCTGTTTATCGGGAGTGGAAATCCCCTATTTTCCACATTGATCCAGTGATTGGAACCGAGTGCAGGGTCTGGGGCATTTCGGCACCCCGACCACCCCGACTGAAGGGTGAGTTCAAAGATAACCCATGTATTAATATATTGTCAAGATGGATGTTTGACTGTAATAAGAAGCGCAAGATTCACAGGGGTATGTGACACCCGGATCTCCCCACACCAACAAGTGAGTGGGGAAGCAGCTTATTGAACCATTTTTATATTAACTTATTGTGTGTTAATACCAGCTAGCAGTCACATTTATGAGTGGTCTAGATAAAACTGGACAAGGTTTTTTAAGATTTTAGGGTGTATTTTATCAGATCCTAGGGCTTTATTTAAGTGCATGTCTACCCCAAAAACTATAATTTAACCCACTACTGGCCCCACTGTGTAGTGTAGTATCCTTACCTTACATCCCTGCTCCAAATGGTTTTCCTCTGATGTCCCTCCAAGGTCCAGAAAACTGACCACCAGGAGCCTGGCCAAGTCCATATAGGACTCTGCTTCCTGTCTCTCCTCCGGGAGATTTTGCCCATGCTCAGTGCAGCCCCTCCCTCCTGTTTCTCTCTCCCTCCCCCAAGCTCCAATCCCCTTTTCTGTAGTGTAGGGCTCCCAAACCCCATAGTAATTTGAAGGAAAACTCTCCCAATCATTACTTACATTGCCTCTTTCCCCCGACGTTCAGTACAGCCAGAAGCCGTGTCCGTGGTTGGCTACCTCTCAGCCAATCATGGACACGGCTGCCGGTCCTGCCCCCTGCTTGCAGCTTCATGCAAGCAGAGGGCCGGGACTGAACGTCGGAGGAGAGAGGCAAAGGAAGTTTAGATCGGGGCAGTTTTGTGACAAATTACTATGGCATTTGGGGTTGCAGGAGGGAACCCTACACTACAGCAAAAGTTCAAAAATGGGGTGGACATGCCCTTTCATTTTAAACTTCTTCTGTACCATACCTTCTGTCAGCCAGAGTGATTATTCCTCATTTATACCCTACATATTATTGCAGTCCTTGCTATAAGGACTAGTATATTTCACTGAGAAAAGCAGCAATGTAATATCAGAAGAGGGCTGTTTTAGACCTATAGTAGAAAGACATTCAGTGAGATTCAAAAAAAATAAGATATTTTGAAATCACTTGTAAGGCCTCATTTGAATTATGCTGTGCAGTTTTGCAATCCTGTGTACAAAAAGGACATCTTGGAAATGGAAAGGGTTCATAGAAGCGCAATTAAATTAATAAGGGGACTATGAGGATTCACTAGAGAAAAGGCGCTTGCGTGGGGATATGATCATTGTATGATTACATTAACTGGCCATACAAATCACTATCTGGGCCATTGTTCACCAATAGAACATGTCTTAGGACATGCAGACATCCCTGAAGACTGAAAGAAAATAAGATTAGCCTTTAAGATCGGAAGGCTTTTTTTACTGTCAAAACGGTAGAAGTATGGAAACTGAACCTTTGAACATAGTAATGGCAGGTTCATTGAATATGTTCAAATATAGGCTGGTTGAGTTTCTAAAAATAAAGAATGTTTGCATCTTACTGGTATTGATACATAAAGTTGGATTTGATCCAGGGATATTTGCGATTGCCACTTGAGTCAGGAAGGAATTCCCTCCCCTTCATACTGTTTTTTTTTTTGTGTTTTTTTTTGCCTTCCTTTGGACTTTATATAACCTATTCTATACTAAAAGCAAATTTTTACTAATTTTAAAGAACCGAATACACCCATTAGTCAAAAAGACCCATATATGGCAAGCTAGAATTGATGTTTGTAAACAATTGAAACCTAATTTTGACTGCATTTAACAAAACTGGAAGAAAAATGGGGTCACAGGCGGCAGTAAGGCACAAAGCATATATAGGATAGAGAGCAGTTGAAAATTAGGATGGTATGGTAGAGCAGGTTTGTAGCAATGAAAGAAAATATAGGAAAATGGTAAATGCATCACACATAGTAATAGAAGTATTGGATGTTGAATAGACATACGTCCATCTAGTCCAAGATAGATTAGAGCAATTGGTTCCTTGCACATATGTATAAATGACCTGTAACATAGCTGAATGACTTGTAAAGATATAATGTATTGTTGCTGTCCATTATAAAATTTGTAATGTATTACATTTGTAATGTATATAATTTAGCTTAAGTAGCATTCAATAGTATAGTATAAAGGAAGACGGTGCATAAATCTTATCAATGCTTTATATTTTAATAAATTGGCTAACAAGTAACTGTCTGTACAGACACCAACTCTATTCTTTGCAGTTTCTCTTTGGGGATATAACATAATTTTCCAGATGCTTTAAATTACTACTCCAGGCCTTGTTAATCACTTGGGATTGTAGTATGGTCACAAAGCAAGATGTAAATTCAAGGGTAGAATTATTTTTATATGCTGTTTCCTCTGTGTTTGTTAGAGCATTTCTTCAAGTGATGTATATCCTCTTCATGCTTTTTTAACTCTTAGATTAAATGTTGATTCAATTTGTGTTGACCAAAATTAGAAGGCAAAGTTTAAAGGGTATGTCCACCCTTAAAACTATTTTTTAATATAGTATTCCCCCTGTCCCCCCAGCCCCAACCGCTATGTTTTTATTTTTAGAAAGTGCCCCAAACTCTACTTACCTCCCCTCTTTCCCCCGCCGTACTGCCGGCCTTCTGCTTGCAAGAAAATGCAAGCAGAGGGGCGGGACCGGCAGTCGCATCTGTGATTGGCTGAGCGGCAGCCAATCACGGACGCGGCTGCCGGTCATTCAGTGCAGCGGAGGTAAGTAATGTTCGGGGCACTTTCTAAAAATAAAAATGTAGCGGTTGGGGCTGGGGGGAAAGGGGGAATACTATATCTAAAGGGATTTATGCTAGGGGGAGGGAATCCTGAGAGGGAGGGGGAGAAGGGCTGCAGTACGCATGCCAAACTTCTCCCGGAGGCCAGGTAGGAGGCAGAGTCCTGCTATCCTCCTGGTGGGCAGTTTTTGGGACTTTGGGGGGGGACTACAGGGGAACCATATGGCGCTGGGATGTGAGGTAAGGATTAAACTACACTACATAATGGGGCCAGTAATTGGGGGGATTATAGTTTTGGGGGTGGACATGCCCTTTAAGCGATTAACTACTAAAACTGTTAGCTTTCAAACAACTACATGCTCGAACTAGGAATGCAAGGTGTTTAAAGAGGCATCTCCAAAATAATATTTTATACTTGCATTCCTCAGCCCAAACCCACAAGATTATTACAGATTATTATTATTATTATTATTATTGGTTTATATAGCGCCAGCGTCTTCTGTGGTGCTTCCCCACAGTCCCAGAAGCCTAGAAAATGTAACCATACTTGCTGAAAGAAACAAATACCTGTGCAAGATGCGTGCTTTCTTCTGGAATGCAGAAGTCGCTCTCAGCCGTGGCTGTTATTTCACGGGACTGACGCTACATTCATATCTACTCTGAATAGGGTTTTGGAATATTTAGTTACCCTTAGTTTTTATTACTTAGTACTAATTATATTATTGCTGTAAGTTTTGAACAAAGTAAAATATATATAAAAAAAAAAAAAGTTTCTCTGTTAATGGGCTGTGCATATCATTACTCCTAAACCCTATCTAGGTGAGCTGTCCTATGGGCTTCTGCCGATCAGAGATGGAAGTAGTTCCCCTGTGACCATATTGTGCCACAGTGGAGTGATGATAGTACCAGCGTTAACAATTGGATGTCCCTGCTGAAGTTACCAGCTGTTCCAAATAATAAGCCAGTGCACGCCTTGTTTTGATTTCTTTGCCAGATGTGACCTGAAGTTTTCTACTTAAAATAAATCTGCAGCAGGAAGTAAAACGTACCACAGTTTTTTTTGTTACTGGTATTGATACATAAAGTTAGAGTTGATCAAGGTATATTTCCAATTCCCAACAGTATTTTCCCCCCTTCATACTGTGTTTTTTTTTTTTTTTTGCCTTTCTCTGGATCAACTGTTAAGGTGGCCATACACTATTACGATCGTAATTACGATCTTAAACCGACCGATACTTTGATAGACAGATGTACAATGTTAATTGTACCAAGATGTACAATAAATATTGTTCGACATTCAATTTGTTTTGTGATTAATGTCGAATGTCGTCCATTGTGAGGTTACATTACATTCACATTTAATCGGAACTTTAGAAAACACTACAATCATTTTACCAATCGACTTAAAAACCGACTTTCCCCATCGTAATTACGATCGATTTTACGATCTAATGTCGCGTGATAAGAATGGGAAAATGTACAATTTTTCGGCCAATCGATTAAAATGTCGGATTGTATGTTGGATTGTACATAAAATCGGCCTAATGTATGGTCACCTTAAGGCAGGACATGTGTTTATTGCTGAGAAGGTTGAACTAGACTCATATCTTTGTTCAACCTCATACTATACCAAACTAAAACATATAATGGGGGTAGTTTGCTGCCATGTGGCAGTTTCGAGCATTAGACAGTTGATCTCTTTAGGAAAGATTTAAAGGTCAAGAAGGAACTGTGTCAACATTTCCCCTAATGTGTGCTGTGACTTGATTATCAAAGTTAATCCATCCATGTATGTGCTGCCATCTTATGCTGCTTGCATATGGAGTGTCATTTGACAAATCAGGGTTCTTTGGATATGTACACACAATTTCTGTTGATCAGTCCAAATAACGGTGGTACTTTTTTTGGCGGCTGCTGATTGTCTGGTTTTCTATGGAACACACAATTAGTTGTGGCAAATTTATGGCCTGTCTGATAGGGATTAAGATAGCAGTTAGTGTGCTGATATTTACAGCGGGATGAATAAAAAGTTTGATCAAAAAATCTCCAAATTGGTTGGGATTTTCTTGACTGAATTAATTAAACAAAAAGGGGGGCTGTGGGAGCACTCCTATAGCAACATTATTATAACATAGTGGAAGTGCTTCTGATCTGACCAAAATATTAGAACAAACAAGAAGAGATGATCAATGCACATTCCTGGGCCCCATTTACTATCATAATTTCTGTGCTAGTGCAAACAGTAAAACATGGGGGTTTTTAGTTACAATTTTATGCATAAAAGTGAAATGCCTTCCAGCCACGTCAAAGTAACCCCAGTATGGAAGGTCCTAACAAATTACATTGGGTAATTTATCTGGGCTGACACTCCCTGCTTGGTTGCATTTTTATGGGAAGATTGTCTCCCTGACCTTGCATTGGATTAGTATTGAAGGCTATCACCCCCCCCCCCCCCCCCCCCCGCCTACTGGCTTTTAACAATGCTGGAAGAGGCCTCCCATCCAATGCTTAGTATTTCAAGGTGTAAAACCTCCAACTAAAGGGAAGTGTTGGGGTTGCTACTACCACATGTAAGCCTGAAGAGGTGAGTTTTGAGGTTGCGTTTGAAGATATGAAGTGATGGCGAGTGACGTATAAAGCGAGGAAGAGAGTTCCAGAGCAGAGGGGCAGCACAAGAAAAGTCCTGTATACGGGCGTGGGAGAAGGTAATTAGAGCCGATGAGAGGAAAAGATCATTAGCAGAGCGGAGGTTACGCCTTGGGTAGTATCTGTTTATCAGATCAGAGATTTATGGGGGGGGGGCTGTATTGGAGAGAGTCTTGTCAGTTGTGCTATGTTTTTCTTGTTGTACAGGCATGTAATCAACATTAGCAAGTTCCTGCTGTAGGTCCTGTAATGATATTTTAGGGTTTTTTGAGACTTCTTTTGACATCATACGGTCTGCTCTCGTTTAATTTTGCATAGCCAGAACTAAGCATGTTAACTGTAAAAGCTTACAAAATCTGTTAAAATATATTCACTATAAGTTACATGCACAACATTTCAGCCTATGAGATAGCTATATGGTATCTTTAAAGAGTATTTGTCTGTACTATATGCATTTTTCCTTTTTCTTTTAGGATTGGCAACCACCATTTGCTGTTGAAGTTGACAATTTTCACTTTACCCCACGTATTCAGAGGCTCAATGAACTTGAAGTAAGCAATTGATATTTGATGCCACATTTAAATATGTTATACCATATTTAAGTCTTGGAGGTCGTCTTTGATATTAAAATATCTGCTGCTGCTTGTGAAGGTTCTCATTCATCCAGGTCATGGTATATCTGTTGCATTCCTTTAGATCAACTGGACTTAAAGCTTAGTTCTTGAAGATGTTTCACTAGTCATCACACTCGCTTTCTCAATTCAGAGTGACTTGTACAAAAATCTGTTGGCAATATAAGTACCCTTGAAAGTCGAAGGAGACAAACTACCTTGGAGACAAAAGAAGGGAATTGTCACTTTATCAAACATGGAGGAATGGGTGAGAAACTTGTCTAACAGGACACTGACCCACCCAGAAATGGAAGTCCTGGCTAAGGGCTTGAACTTTGCCATCACTCCTAAAGCCATCACTGTGGTGGGTATTATAGCAGTCACAGAAGCTTCAATCCACAATATTAAGGTATCACAGAGTTGAGGAAGAACAACTTGGCCTTAAGGTATCTGCAGCCTTAGCCAGTGCTAAACCTACTTTCTCTTTCAGCCTAGGGGGACCCAGGCACAGCAGGGGTAAGTACTCCACCTTCAGGAGCGGACACTTGAAATTTGAAGACTTCACAGGCTCAGGTGCTCCTCCCCTTACCTTGTATAGCCCAGCACCAGGAGCCTGCTTCAGTTCTTCAAGTGTCCGCTCAGGAGTTGGACTACTATTACCATCTGCAAAGGATTTACCTAAAAAGAAGGGGAACAGCTGGAGGTACCTAACCTCCACTTCTTCCACAACAACTACTAAGCAGCAATGGGCTATTCACCCACTCCTAGCCATCACTGACCGGCTTGAGTCTGCCACTGGAAAAAAACATCCCAAAGGGCAGAGTCACATTGACACAAAAGTGCTTGGGCTCTCTGCAGTCTGACCACACCGCTGATCCTCCTCTCTTCAGTCTGGTTCAGCAACAGCATTGGATCTCTCCTACCGGAACAGGAGCCTTTGATCCACATGGACTATCGGGCAGGCACTTAGGCGGCCACCCATATATCCCGTTAAGTTCCGGGGCATTAGTTACAGGGGGCGGGAGCTCCTCCTTCTGGCTGGCGCGCTTTTTTCCTGTTTCTTAGAGCAAATCGAGGGGGCGGGACTTCCTCCTTTCACTTGTGCGACCTCCGCTCCGTCGCCTCCTCACTGCAGCCAGCTTCTCTGTCAGCTCCTTCCTCTAGTCTCTGGACCTTCCAGGCTCACTACCTCCTCCCCTCCAGGGTACTGCTCGCCTACTCATTTTCTTTTATTCTCTCTATATGGCCAACAAGGGGTCGCTCCTATCCGCCACAAGGGAAATAAGAACACAGTCGCCACATCTTACGTGTGTGTGATCTGCCAAGCTAAATTACCCGCTGGCCATTCTGACCCCAGATGTGCCTTGTGAAGTACTACCCATGAAGCACCATCTGCCTCTAGCATTGCTGACCAAGAGCCCAGTTGGACAAGATCAATTTGTAAATCTTTAGATTCGCTTAAAACTGCATCCGCAGGGTCTGCTCAAAACGCATCCCCTCAGGAAACTCCTCAGGAGAATGAACCGGCATGAGCAAAATCCCTAATCCCTAGCCTCTTCTGTGTCTTCTCTGTCTGCCTCTTATTTCACAGGTCCTTCAATTCGGACAGCTAGTGACTTCAGACAGGGTTTGCAGACCTACAAGATCACGGTCGAGGATTCAACTCATGAGTGCAATGACGCCCCCGAGGAAGGTGAGCTAGAGTACGACACTCCTGAACAGGAGCCTCAGACAACGTTTACAGCAGAAGCTGTCGACTCCATGATAAGGTCAGTGCTTGGCGCTTTAAATATTCAGGATTCAGAATCCCAAGAGGACCCTTCCAAATCCATTTTTTCCCAAGCTAAGAAATCCTCAGTACAGTTTCCTTCCTATGGACAGCTGGATAAGATCGTTCCCTTTTCCCAAATCTGACATAGATGGTCCTCCCCACACATAGTCGACCCTCCAGTAGCTTGGCTATCTAGAGCCACTACTATCCCCCTTTCAGGAGCGGCAACATTTAAAGATCAGAATGATCATCACATTGAGGTCTTCTTAAAAATGTCTTTCTTTTTCAGCCTCAGGAGCGCCCTACGTCCCACTTTCGATTCGGCATGGGTAGCTAAGGCTATGGAAGTATGGCTTAACCAACTATACCAGGAAATCTGATCAGAAGGCCCATCTATTAGAAATCATACAGGACTTATCAGATGCCGCAGTATATATCTGCTTCTGCAACAGCGACTCGTAGGATCTTTTGGCTAAAAGCATGGGTTGCCAACCAGGCAAGAGGCTAGTGAGGGCCAAGAGAGCCCTCACTAGCCTTCCATTCTCAGGAGGACAATTTGGGCTAGAGTTAGAAAAGATTATTTCTCAGGCAACAGGAGGAAAGAGTACTTTCCTTCCCCAAAACAGAGCTCGTAGGCTTCCCACTTTTCGTAGAAAAAGGCCTTTTGGCCTTTTCGTTCCTTCCCAAGGCCTTCTTTTGAGAACAATCCTCAGGCCCCTCCCCCAAGAAGCGCTACCCCTCCTGGCCCACCCAACAAGGCTCCTTTCGACCTATAAACCCAAATCAGCATGACTATCCTTCCCAGTATTGGGTAGGGGGTCAAGTGAAATTTTTTCACAAGATATGGAATTGCCCATCCACGGATGCCTGGACCCTAAACGTCATCTCACACGGATACCACATAGAATTTTCATCCCTCCCACTGAACCTTTTCTTTCCCTCCAATCTTCCCAGGCACCACTCAGACGCAAAGCTTTCCAAAAAGCCATGAAATTACTCCTACTAGCAAAAGTTATAGTACCAGTTCCAACTGCCAACATGTGCCAGGGTTTTTATTCCAAACTTTTCCTAGTCCCGAGAAAGTATGGCTCTTTCCATCCGGTTTTAGATCTAAAGGAACTAAACCAGTATGTCAGACAGTCGCGCTTCCCTGAGATCTGTCATTTTAACCATAGAACCAGGGGACTTTTAAGCGTCCCTCGATATTCAGGACGCATACATTCATGTCCCCATATGGCAGGTCCACCACCGGTTCCTCAGGTTCGCAAATGGAAACCTCCATTACCAATTCACAGCCCTGCCCTTTGGTCTATCCTCGGCCCCCTACGTCTTTACCAGAGTGATGGCCTGCCAAGCAGTCTTCATTCGCCTTCAAGGCATCTTTCTTCTCCCATACCTGGATGACCTATTAGTCAAGGCCCCCTCCTTCCACCTGGCCTCAACTCGTGTCTACAGATACTAACTTCCTTTGGCTGGATAGTCAATCCACGTTAGTCATCCATCTTTCCCAGCCCCCGCATTACATTTTTGGGAATGTCGTTCGACACTTCCCTTCAGAGGATATTTCTTCTGCCAGAAAAGCGAAAAGCACTGAATCGTCTCTCTCCAGGCCATATCCAAACCCCTAATCTCTGTTTGCCAAGCTATGAGGCTAGTCGGGAGGATGGTGTCCGCCATAGAGACAGTCCCATACACAATGTTTCATTTACGGCCTCTCCAATGCCACTTATTAACAGCATGGAACAGGTCTCTGGAATCTCTCGATTACAGAATCTCTCTTCCCCCTCCAGTCAGACGTTCTCTGGTCTGGTGGACGGAGAGCTCCAATCTCCAAAAGGGAAACTCCCTCTGCCTCCCTCAGTGGACAGTGGTCTCCACTGACGCGAGTCTGTCAGGGTGGGGGTCAGTTTACGGGTTGCACACGACTCAAGGTAATTGGTCCCCGGAGAAATCTCGCTTACCAATCAATGTCTTTGAACTTCGAGCAATATTTCTGTCTCTCTCTCGTTGGACCACTTTCCTGACAAACAAGTTTTTCAGGAGTCAGTCGTACAACACCACCGCGGTGGTGTACATCAACCACAAAGGGGGCACGAGGAGCGACATGGCCATGGAGGAGTCTCACCGGATCCTCTTATGGGCAGAACACAACAACCCAGCCATATCCGCAATCTTCATCCTGGGAGTCCTGAATGTGGGAGCAGACTTCAGCCAAAACACAATAGACCCAGGGGAATGGTCCCTTTACAAGGAGGTTTTCTTGGCCCTGACCAATCGGTGGGGGGTACCAGACATAGATATGATGGCATCATATTACAATCACAAAGTCGCCCTCTTTTGCTCGAGAACACAAGATCCCCAAGCATGCCTAGTGGAACGCACTAATAGTTCCGATTCGTAAATGCTTTTCCTCCGATAGCCATGATCCCGCAAGAAGATCAAACTGGAAAGACTCCAACAATATTCATCGCCCCTAGGTGGCCAAGAAGATCTTGGTTCACAGATCTACGCAAGGCCCGTTTTTTCACCCGGATCTCAACCGCCTCAGTTTGATGGCGTGGCTATTGAATCTTCCATCTTGAAGATTAGAGGTATCCCATTGTCAGTCATACCCACCATGTTGGCGGCACAGGAAACAGTCTTCCTCTAAGATTTAACAATCGCATCTGGCGAAGATACGTTACCTGGGCAAACTCTAAGGGTTTTTCTCCTTGTGCTTTTGTGTTGTCTAGACTGTTGAGATTCCTACAGTTGGGAGTGAACAAAGGGCTCTCTTAGTGCTCTTAAGGTTCAAATCTCAGCCCTTTCGATCTATTTTCATCGAAGACTGGACATGCGTAAGGATATTCAGACTTTTTTTGCAAGGGGTGGCCTATCTTCGTCCATCTTGCAAACAATCTGTACAGCCATGGGACCTCTCACTAGTCCTCCGGGCCCTCCAAGGCCCACCTTTTGTACCTCTAACATCCATAGCGCTATCACTACTATCCTGGAAGACTCTATTCCTACTGGCTATCTCTTCTATTCGGAGAGGATCAGAACTAGCAGCTTTCTCTGTGGAACTATCATGTTTATACTTTCATAAAGATAAAGCGGTCCTTCAACCTCATCCAGCCTTTCTACCCAAGGTCGTAACCTCCTACCACCTGAATCAGGACATCTTCGTTCCAGCCTTGTATCCTCGACCAACTTCTCCCAAGGTACAACGGTTGCACTCCCTGGATGTTGTCGGAGCTCTCAGTATATACGTTTCTAGAACAAAATCTTTTCGTTCTTACTTGGCCCTGTTCATTCTCTTGGCGGGTCCTCTCAGGGGATCCAGAGCGTCTTCTCAGACCCTAGCCAGATGGATCCGTAATCTCATTCTGCATTGCTATGCTGAAGCAGGAGCTGCTCCTCCCTTGCGGGTTGCAGGTCATTCGACAAGAGCACTAGGTGCCTCATGGGCAGTTCGGCGTGGGGCCTCCATTGATCAAATTTGCAAGGCTACCACATGGTCTTCTATTAACACATTCATAAAATTTTACAGATTGGATGTGTTCACTTCAGCTGAAGTGATCCTCGGCCGCTTGGTGCTGCAAACTACAGAGGTTTAATTCTTCTGCCCACCCTATGCTGGCGAGGACTTTGGGACGTCCATGCTGTGCCTGGGTCCCCCTAGGCTGAAAGCGAGAGATTTTGTTCTTACCTGTAAATTTTTTTTTATCTCTGAAGCCAAAGGGGGTCCCAGGCACGACCCTCCCTTAGGTTAATTAAACTAGTTTCTGATTAGTGTAGTTACTGTTTCAAGTTTGGGCTTGTTGCCAGAAAAGTTATGTTTTCTTTATTACTCTCCTTCGCTATCTATCTTTGGGACAAACTGGTGCTGGGATATATAAGGTAAGGGGAGGAGCACCTGAGCCTGTGAAGTTTTCAAATTTCAAGTGTCCGCTCCTAGAGGTTGAGTACTTAATCCCTGCTGTGCCTGGGTCCCCCTTCGGCTTCAGAGAAAAAGATTTTACAGGTAAGAACAAAATCTCTTTTTATCTAACCTGACAACACAGGAAAGAAGAGCCTTAACATTCCTCAAGAAATATTATTACCATTCTGCTGGCAGACAAGGGAAGATGCACAGTGGTACTCAAGATCTTACCATACTAAGGTGACAACACTCCTGGTCGGTAGCACCTAGCCACTGGTTTAGATATGTGAATGACATCTGGGTTAAAATCCACCAGAAGGAAGTACAAGCCTTCACAGAACACATCAAATGCCGTAGACCAGAACATCAAATTCACAAGTGAAGAGGTAAAAAAAACAATACACTGGCCTTCTTGGACTGCTTGGTTGAAGTCGGAGAATGGTAAACTGAAAGTAGATGTTTACAGAAAACCAACCCTTACAGACCACTATTTGATGTTTAACTCCCACCACTCTTTAGATCACAAGTTGGGTGTCATCAAAACCCTGCAACCCAGAGCAGTGAACATTCCTACTAGCACAGAGGCAAAGGCTAAAGAAATTAAACATCTCAGAGGAGCCCTTAAAACTTGTGGATAGAAAAGAAAAGAAATACCAACAGTGAAGAGGGAAAGCAAGACGGGAAAAAGAATATGGTCATCCCATATGTAGCATAGGTCACAGAGAAATTAAGAAGAATTTTCAAAAAAACTGTTTCCCAGTCTGCTTTAAACCAAACAACACATTGAGGCAGCAATTGGTACATCCGAAAGATCCAGAACTAAAACACAAGAAAAGCAACATCATATACGCAGTGCACTGAGTGCTCTTATTTGTATGTGGGGGAGACCAAACAGCAGCTGCACCAATATATGGCCCAGCACAGAAGTTTCAATTCCTCGGGTCAGGGCTCAGCCGTGTATCTGCATATTAAGGAAAAAGGGCATACCTTTTAAAGATTGTAATGTTAACATGTTGGAAAAGGATCATGACTGGTTCAAGAGAGGTGTCAAGGAGGCCATTTTTGTGAAAATAAAGAAACCAAGCGTAAATAGAGGTGGGGGGTCGACACCAACTGTCTGCCATGTTCAATGCTGTTTTGACACCTTTCCCTGGGCAGTTTCGATAACACCCCTTAGCCTCAATGCATCCACACCTTGCATTCAGAAGACCCCTAACACCTGGCTGTCATATGCTAATTGGGACTTTCAAGGGTATTCAATATTGGCAACAAATTCTTGTAAAATAATTCTGAATTGAGAAAAAGTCAGAATACTAGTGAAACGTCTTCAAAAACTAAACTTTAAGTCAAGTTGATCTAACTGCATAAAACAGATAACATCTGCTGTTGTTTAAAGTTCTGTGAATAGCAAGTCAGGCAAAGTGACAGAAGAAAATTTTCCTATTTGACAAGCAATAGTGAATTTCCTTCCACCGGAGCAAAAAGAGTAAATCAAATTGCTGTGTATAGTCCATGTCCTGGCAGGAGCCAGTCAGACAGGTCTAGCAGGCAAATCTGATTTGGAAGCCTCAAAATATTTAAGATAGTCACTAGAAGTACAGAAGAACATTATGTAGAAGTACAGTACTAGGCGTTTTTTCCCCTCAAGGATACGTCTAGCCCTGGGCCTGGCACCAGCATAAAGTTTGGTTAAAGTAATACATGCGCATAACGGGCATGCCCGCTTAAGTTAAGTGAAACCGGAAAGAGTGGGGAATTGTCAGAGGAGCCAGCAGTGGATTGTGCTCGAGGGTAAGTACTGTAACCTCACTCCTGGCTCCTGTTAATTAAAGGAACACTAAACCCAACAAAATACGTATTTGCCATTCGTTTGTATTATTCACAGGGTGGTGAGAACGCTTATTCTCACCTCCCTGTGAATGATATTACGCTCGGGGGACCTGGAACTTACCTTACCGCGATCCACTCGCAGCCGCTTCTTCACTGACAGCTGCTCTGTCCGGACCGCGCGCCCTATCTTAGGCGCATGCGCACCAATACAAAAGATAGGGCACGCGATCGGGAGAGAACAGCTGTTCAGTGAAGAAGCAGCTGCGAGTGGAGCGGCGGTAAGGTAAGTTCCAGGTCCCCCGAGCGTAATATTATTCACAGGGAGGTGAGAATAAGCTTTCTCACCTCCCTGTGAATAATACAAACGAATGGCAAATACTTGTTGGGTTTAGTGTTCAGGTAGGGAATAATAGCTCTTTTACCTCCCATTCTTCAATGAATGCAATAAAGGAATGGTTTACTTTCCTTTAAGTGTATCTGTAAGTTTGATATATCTGCAAGATACCTTCTTCAGAAAAAGTGCAGAAGATTTCAGTATTCTGTCTACTCACTCCTTGCATATCGGCATGAAAAGCATAGTCTGGTCCATTGTGGTATCCGCTTTAGGTTTTTTGACATACCCTTATCGAAGTCTTGCATGCCCCATGTGAGAACACAGTTGTGTAGCTTTTGCAGGAACTTACTGCTAGCCCATATAGAAAGAGAATAATATTAGTTTGCATATAAAATAAGATATAAAATATTCTAGTAAATAGAAATTGAAGTTTGTTGCTTTAAATAAAATAGTTTAAAAAAAAAAAAATTTCAGTTTAAACTTAGTTCGTTAATATTAAAGAAATAGTTCAATCGAAATATGAACTTTGCCTTTTTTGCATTATTTGAAAAATGGAAATTAAAGGTGACCATAAACAAAAATGATAATGGGTAAATCCCGTCGGGGAACGATTGGGATTTACCTATTATTGTCTGTGTGTAGGGGATGTTCCCGACCGATCGGAGTGTCGACGACCCACTGTAGTCGGCACTCCTATCAGTCGGGAATGACTGAAAATTTGTCGGCCTGTATAGGCTCCCTTTACTTTAAGTAGAGGGAGCCGTTCCAATCGTACTGTGTATGGCCGCACGGCTGGCCGACGGTCCATGTGTGCCGACAGATACCAATGGGATCTGTCGGCACAGGCTGTGGAAATTGCATGTGTATGCCCACCTTAAAGGAGCTATGTCTTGCCTTCAATTACTGTTACAGCCGGTAACCAGTGTTAAAATTTACACGCAAACGTGCTCCCTTGCAGAGGCTGACCAGTCCCGGCTATACTATACTATACTATACTGTAGCATGTGTGCTGTAATGTCAGAGGCGTCTGCAAGGGACAAGGCCAGGGTAAGTTTTAACACTGCGATCCCAGCTCGTGGAACAGTGATTGAAGAACTCTAGCTACCTTTTACCTCCCGTTCTTCAATTAATGCAAAAAGGATAGGTTCACTTTTTGAGTGTTTTCTGTTTGTGAACTGAAGCTCATGTGTGGCCATAACATTTTATGCAGATTTAAAGCTGAAATCTACTGAAGTTTGATGGTACAAGGTGTTGTATATTTATGGCTATGTGTCTGTTGCAGCCGGCTACTGACGACCTTAAAGGGTATGTCCACCCTAAAATTAAATTTTTTACATACCATTCCTCCTGGGCTCCCAGCCCCAACCGCATTATTTATTTTTTTAGAAAGCCCCCCAAACTCTACTTACCTCCCCTCTTTCCTCAGACGCGCTCTCTGCTTGCGAGGAAATGCAAGCAGAGGGGCGGGACCGGCAGCGCGTCTGTGATTGGCTGAGCGGCAGCCAATCACGGAGCGGCTGCGGCAGCTCACTTCCGCGTAGGAAAGCGGAGAGGTAAGTAAAAGATTTGGGAGCTTTCAAAAATAAAATTTGCGGTTGGGGCTGGGGGACATGGGGGAAGCCGACATAAAGGGGTTTTAAGCTAGGGGGGGATAGCAGAACGGGAGGGGGAGGGAGGGGGGAGAAGGGCTGCAGTACGCCTGGCAAAAATCACCTGAGGCAGGTAGGAGGAGAGCCCTGCTAGCCTCCTGGTGGGCAGTTTTTGGCACTTTGGGGGGGGAATACAGGAGAAACTATGGAGCTGGGATGTGAGGTAAGGATTAAACTACACTACATGGTGAGGCCAGTAGTTGGGGGGATTATAGTTTTGGGGGTGGACATGCCCTTTAACTCTCATTTCTTAATTGTTTAAAATACCATAAGCACACTTTCTCTCTCTTCTTATTTGCTTTTAGGCAGAAAGAGTCAAACTTAACTACTTGGACAAATTGCCAAATTCTGGGAAATTCAGGGATCTTCCCTGAAAATTCCAAACGTGGAACGGCGTATCCTGGATTTATATACCCTAAGCAAGGTGAGGGTAAAATAATAGTTTTCTAGCTATTGGATACTGCCAGAATATTACTCGGTATGCAATGCATTGCCAAGCATTGTTTGGGGAGAGGCTGGATTTTTTTCTTTAATTTAAGAAACCTAAATGATTAATAGTATATCTTAAATCTTACCTGTTTTTTTTAAGGGATCCTAAAGGAATTCAGATATGTTTGGCAAAAGTGATTGTTTTTAGTAAAGATAGTTGGGTATCTAGAACGACTGTTCATTGTTGAGTTTGCAGCACTCTCAGCCTCTCAGCCTAGTTGGGGAATACTTTTAGCCTTCTTCTTTAGTGACAAATTGCATGTTTTTCTATCAAATACTATTAAAGGGGCTTCTACATCTCCGGAAAACCCAATTGCAAAATATAAAGTGAATTTTTTATGCCTGCAGTATGCCTGTGAAATTTTACAAAATTGATGCATATCTGTTATGTAATTTACCCCCCCCCCCTTTTTATTTTATTTATATCGTCAAGGAGGAAGGAGGTTATGTGCGAATATGCAGAGAGCGAAGGTGGTCACGTGTCGCACAGCGTATGGGATACCCCTCAGGGAAAAATCTTGGCTCTCTTTTACGCTCCCATTATGAACGAGTCATATATCCCTTCCACATGTATCAGTCTGGAGCAAACATGGGGGTGAGTTAAAAAAAAAAAAAAAAAAGATCTTTGGTCTTAAAGGTCAATTATATGAATTAAACCCACCCTCCACCAATAAATACTACCTAGGGTGAGGACCTAAACCGGTAGGTCCTCACACCTGGGTATACCTTTAGTATCTGAAATGAAGCCGCATCAATTTGCTCGCGCCAGACGGTTTTGTTTTCCAACTCTGATTCAGGGCAGGGTCCGGGGGAAGCCACACCCGGGCCACCGGGAGGAAGTGGTGAGTGTTACTCTCTACATAATCTATTGTATAAGATTCATAACGATGATGTCTCCAAGCACATGAATAATAAACTAATTTTTGAGGGTTAGAACTCGTTACTTTAAATAAAAGGCGGTGCCTGCAGACCAAATGCAATAACCAAACAATATCTAGTATCTCTTAGTTCAAATCGATAGCCCCATACACAGGTGGAAATTTCCACTCACTAATACAATATTGAGTCCAATGTGACCGGGAGGGGTCCAAGTTAAAGTTCTTAATTCCTCCACAGTGATCACACACATGAATGCACTACAGTTCTAAGAATCAGTCCCACGGTCAATCAATTAAATTGAATCAATCCCACCGTTATAAAAATGACGTGTCCATGAAACTAGGGACTTAAATTCGCAAAGTTCACGAACCACGTTATTAACTTCTGTCGGAAATCCACCTGGGGGCTGTTTTAAAGTGTATGTCTGTGTTCTGAGTAAAGTCTCCTTTCCCATATATGCAGTCAAACAAAAGTGTTGTGCAGATTGCATGTGCAATAAAACATTGTATATGATTGCATATTTGATTCAGGAGATCAAAGTTAAGATGATCCCAAAGGGAGGACGTTGCATACATGTTAGTGGAGGGTTCAGGGCAGGAGAACCCGAACCATCAGTGACACTAAATATGTGTCTTAAACCTATATAGTACTAGTATATAATTTGGATAAGGATTGTGATATCAGTTTGACCCTTATTAATATTAGAGGTCTGAAGGTCCAATAGTTCTGATTTTCCAAAGTTGTAGATTTACTTCACTTTCTTTCCCAGTGGCAATGATTTTACTCCATTCCTACAGCTTTATCCTTGGTTAGGAATCACTTAGAAAGACAAGTGGTACATTGTTTTAATTGGCAAATTTGAGGTATAAAAAAAAAAGTGTTTTTATTATTTAAAAATACGATGACTGGGATGTGCTGTGGAGCTAAATGCTGCACAAAATAATCTTGTTTAAATTTAGGACTACAGAGAGAGACCACGTTATGACAATGAAGATAAAGATAAGGAATATAAGCCTCACAGCATTCCGCTGCGTCAGTCTGTTCAGCCATCCAAAATTACCAGCTATGGACGGCGAGCCAAACGCCTAACACAAGAGGTTAGCATTCAGTCCTGAGTTTTCATTTTTTATTCCTTCTATGCGTATAACTTTTTATCTTGTTGCCTCTTTTCAACAAAACAGTTCTGATTTTGTCTCCCTTCGACCAATTTAATTGGTTTACATAAGTGGGCAAAGACTGCCTGACATACTGCTGGGTCTCAACTTCTCTTCCATATTCTTGTCATTTCATGCAGGATCCTGAGAGCTCAGATCCTGCCACCCACAGCTCCTCTCTGCCCCCTGAAACATCTCCATCTTGGGTATACAGTCTTGTGTGTTTGTCTTACTGTCCTATTACTGAGTGCATTTTACTTAGGCTTAGCTTTCCTAAAGTCCTTTTGTTGTTAAATGATTTTTGCACCTCTCCCACCAAACAAATTCATTATGCATTTAATTTAGCATGTTTTTCATAACCGCTGTGTTATCTAGTTGTTCTTCTTTAAGTCTGTCTTCTTTCTATCCAAATGTTTATTCTTGATGCCCCATTGTCTTCACTTTTTTTCTACTTTAAAATTCTTTTTTTTACTTTCCATCTTTCTTTTTTTAAAGGAAAATCTATACTTTTTAGTATTTGTTTTTTTTTCATTTGGAATTACCAAGGCAGGAGTGCTTCATTAAGATATGGGCATGTTCATTTGGTAATAGTTGTAGCCTTTGTTGTCCCTGTGGGACCTGACAATCTCAGTTGCTTAGCTACAGAGCAAGAAGATCCATTTTACAAAAAGCAAGTGAAATGTAAATTTACCTATGAAACGGGACATTGGCACACTGCCTGACATTATCCACATCCCTGTTCCAAACCTAATTCTGAGTAATGATGGCTTAAGGTACCAATGCTTCCTCCTGACCGTCCGTTCGAGACTTTCAACCAGTTGGCCAGGAGGAAGGACTGTATGCCAGTTAGCCGCGACCGATTGTGTGGTGCATAGAGGACCATAGAATGTGTGTACATATCTTTTAAGAGAGAAATGCTGATTATCATAATATAACCAGGTGTCAGCCCCTTGTTCATATGATGATTTATTATTGCACCCTTTGTCCTGCATATTTGGGTTCCTTAGTAGGATCATAGTCTACTAAAGTAGGGAAAGTTCGAAAACCACGTTATTATTCTATTCTCCTCTCAATATTTTTGAGAAAAGCAAAGATGACATTAAAATGATTTGTTAAATTCTTCATTTAGAACATGAGTGGGGGATAGGTAGAGAAAACAGCGCCAAAGAAGGTTTATTTATGGGCAACCAGCAGTGTAGAAAAAAAAAATACTATGTTAAATTAAGGGCTCCTGTCTGGTAATTTTTTTTCTTGTGTAGTTTTCTTATCGATATATTTTCTCTATTGTGTTTTTATTTTCTTTTTTTTGTGCTTTTTTTTTTTTTTTTTTTTTTTTTTTTTTAAATTTATTAATTTTTCTTCCTTTGTGTTCTTGTTTTATTAAGCCGGAGCCCACAGAAGAAGATATTGAGAAGAATCCAGAGTTGAAGAAGCTGCAGATTTATGGTGCAGGACCTAAAATGATGGGTCTTGGCCTAATGGCAAAAGATAAGAACTTGCGCAAAAAAGGTCAGTGAGCACGGTTGTTTATGATTTGCAAGGCTGGTGGCATGCATTGCCCTTGTAGGCGATGATACTAACTGATACTTTTTAGAGCTTGATCTAGACTAAAGCCTCATAAAAGGAGAGGTTTGGGGGTCTTGTAATGATTGTTATACATTAAGCAGGAATTGTTGATATAAGCTGCTTTAAATATTTTTTGTTTTCCTGACTTTCAGAGATTGATATACCAGAGTGCCCCCCAACGCTTGTTATTAAAGAAGAGGTGACGTTTGAAGGTCGAGGAGAGCCAGGAGAGGTTCATGTGAAAGAGGAACGTTCTCTCAGCCCAGAACCCTGCACCAAAATGACCATGAGACTGCGCAGAAACAATAACAGCAGTAGCAACAGCAGTCCGTTTGTATGTCACAGTTTCCCCTTTGGTCTTCCTATTTGCTGTAGTTTGACACTGCTGGACTTGATTTCCCAATTTCACTAGTTTACTATAGGATTGTGAAGATTTATTTTCTCTTTTCCTAACATTTAGTTTACTTTCTGCACAAGGTGGACTCCTACATTTGTCGAATCTGTTCCCGTGGTGATGACGATGATCGTCTGTTACTATGTGATGGCTGTGATGATAACTATCACACGTTCTGCCTGCTACCCCCTCTTCCTGAGCCACCAAAGGGAATCTGGCGCTGCCCGAAATGCGTTATGGCTGTAAGTTGGCAAAGTGAAATATCAACAAAGCTTTAGCTGTCAGTCTATTTATTATAATTTATACGTGTGGAACATTTGGAATGTTTTCTTATAGGAATGTAAACGACCTCCTGAAGCATTTGGGTTTGAACAAGCAACAAGGGAGTTCACACTGCAGAGCTTTGGGGAGATGGCAGATTCTTTTAAAGCGGATTACTTCAACATGCCTGTACATGTGAGTATGGCATTGCTGCCATCTGCTAGCACAGTTCTCTAATCAAGCTGCACATCTTTTCTTTTTTTAAACGCTCCTCTTCTGTTTCCCACCAGTCTTGGTCAGGATACTTAAGTCTTCGATATAAGCAAAGCCCTTATTTTATTTTACTCATTTATACATTGAAGATTTTGAAACTCCCTCAAGTCTTAAAGGGTATGTCCACCCCCTAAACAAATTTGTAAACCCTTGCATGGTCGAAACACCTGAATTTTGCCTCTAAATAAACTAACCAGCCCTCGTTGCCACTGGTGCCTTTTATGTGCATATAAGCAAGCAGAAGGGGCCAGACAGGCAGCTGTGAAAGTTGAGTGAGATTTTTATTATAAAGCTGTGTACTCATAATGAGACTTTTCCTCCTGAACGACTGTTTAGCACTTCCAACTGGTCGGCCAGTCAACCGATACAGTAGGGCAAGAAAATTGCATTGTGTGAACTATCAGTCGGACAAGAAAATTGCATTGTGTTTACCCAGCTTAAGAGAAGCAAATGAAGAGCATGGTAAGGGTTCTATGATGCTGGTCAGTCATTGCTCATCTGCTTTTATTGAGTATAAAAGTGTAGGAAACCCTTGACTGTTTATTTGAATTTAATTTGTCGTTTTCTGACAGTCGGAGTTTTTGGCCTTTTTGATGATAACAGCAGATTGGGTTTAATTTGCCCCTTCGTCCTGTGTGTTCAACTTTATTATGGCATTGTGTGTGCTTTTTGTTGGCACTTGGAGGCTCACTAAACTTTTCCCATAAATTTCTTACATTGGGTCAGTATAACGTGAAACCTGTCATCTACAGAAATTATGTTGTGTTTGGACTTAAATGATAAGTGCTCTAAAACAAAGTTTAGTTAGAAGCTGCAGCTTTAAAACAAAATTTTTTGGCATTTTTTTTCCTATGCCCCTCCAGAGCCTACCTTTTCTGCTTTAAAGTTGCTGACATCTTGAATCTTTAGTTGAGTGTTTAGCTCCGCCCCTCCAAGATTCCCTGGTTCCAACATCTTCAGGAGTCACAAAAGACTAAACTTAACATTGTTTTACAGCATACTTATCCTTTAACATACGGGTTTCTGTAAGTTTAATTAGCACAGGCAAAACTGTTTCACCTCTTATTGCTAAGTTAATTGGGGATTAGATCTCACCTTTGTGCTGCCTTCAGTTGGTGAATCGAGTGATTGCTCTTCTGAGAAAAGACTGAGCGCAGCAAGGTTTTGATTGGGGGGAAAAAGAGGCAATGCTGGGTACTCTGCTAATATTGTAGAAGCCTCATGGAGATTTGACTGAGCTTTTTGGCTGTGTTGATGATTACAGCAGATCGTTTTTAACTTGCCCCTTCTGTCTGTGTTTAACTCAGACATAAGTCACTTAGGCTTGCCGCCTTACTAAGATTTGTACTACATAGCCCACATAGTCTTATTTGTTCCTTTTTTGCCATGTTTCTAAATACTGAGACATCCTACTGCATTTTTTCTAGATGGTACCAACAGAACTAGTTGAAAAGGAGTTTTGGCGCCTGGTTAACAGTATAGAAGAAGATGTCACAGTGCAGTATGGAGCCGACATTCACTCTAAAGAATTTGGTAGTGGCTTTCCCATGTTGGATGGAAAAACTGAACTAAGCCCTGATGAAAAGGTTGGTGTAGGGCATTCCCTACTTCTCCTGATGTCTGTTTTCAAGTTCTTTATATGAAATCCATTTTTCTATCTCCTAGGCATATGCAACCAGTGGCTGGAATTTAAATGTGATGCCAGTATTGGAACAATCTGTACTATGTCACATCAATGCTGATATCTCTGGCATGAAAGTGCCCTGGCTTTATGTTGGCATGGTGTTCTCTGCTTTCTGTTGGCACATCGAAGATCACTGGAGTTATTCAATAAATTACTTACACTGGTCAGTATGATGGGACACCCATTATGATTGTGTTTGGACTTAACTAAAGCTCCTCTACATTAATCCTGTATTATTTATGCATTGGAGATTAGGGTGCTTGATGCAATAAAAGGTGCAAAAGTTTACCCAGGCTATTAATCTGCAGTTACCAATCGGATGTTATCTGCAGTAAAAATTTGGTTGCTGTAAATTAATAGCGCAGGCAAAACTTACACCTCTTATTGCAAGTTTTTAGTCTGCAGCCTTCAAATCTGTAGTTTTCTTTTGTTGGAGCGTTCCTAATGAACGGTATATAAATGTGTCTTGCTTTTACTTTTTGATTTCTGTGTTTTCAGGGGTGAACCAAAGACCTGGTATGGGGTTCCATCTTCAGCAGCTGAACAACTCGAAGGAGTGATGAAGAAATTGACGCCAGAACTTTTCAAAAACCAACCAGACCTCCTGCATCAGTTGGTCACACTCATGAATCCCAACACTCTTATGGCACATGGGGTGCCGGTCAGTGTTCTATATAATGTTTATGTATTCAGGGTTTTGAGGTGTTTCTTTTTTTGGATTCAAAAGAATTACCATTCTGTTGTACCATGAACAAATTATTTTTTTCTTTTACAAAGAAAGTTCCACTTTGTATTAAAGCAGAGTTAAGGTGCCCATAAACTGGTTACTTAACCTGAGATGTTTCTCAAACCAGACTTTCCAAACCACATACAGCTGTAAAAAGGATCATAAAGTATTTCTGGCTGCAGAACATTACATCTAAGAACCACTGGGCAACAAGGTGTTACGGCTGATTCAATGGTCGTCAGATTTAATGTTGAATCTGCTTTAACATTGTATTTAAGCAATGTCACATGTCCGCTGCCTGAGGCAGAATATCAGCAATATGCATGGGCCGAAATAGACTGACCACAATGCTGGCGAACTACCGACGTCTGCATTATGGTCTGGTGTTGGAAAATCTGTTGCCATCACCTCCCTTTAGTTCAATTAGAGGGATCTAATATCATTACCAGTGTATTTGGGCTAGACCATTTGGGGAAGTGTATGCAGCAGCCATTGCATTTTGTCGATAGATTCCAATGAAATTTGTCTGCTTATGTGCAATGGCAGTTGCTCGCAAATGGTGCCTTCTGTGGGCTATCTAGGGTATTCGATTATGAAATAATTCTAGTTTTTAGTTCTCCTTTAACACAGATTGGCTTAGAGCTGTATGCACAAAGCAATAGTGAACAGCATGTAGAGCAGATACTTGAAGCCCAGATGTCTGATTTACTGCCTGTAACTGCACGCAAAAGGGAATTATCTCAGATTTGAATTGTTTGGAATAATAAATACAACTGACAATCTAATTGTTCACTTTTCTTCATGTTTACTGCAGGTGGTTCGCACAAACCAGTGTGCAGGAGAGTTTGTCATCACATTTCCAAGAGCCTACCACAGTGGGTTTAATCAAGGCTACAATTTTGCTGAAGCAGTCAACTTCTGTACTGCAGACTGGGTAAGAACCAGTAGATGGTAAGATACTGAGTAGGGATAGGAGATGCTGACAGGCTGGGTAAGAGGAGGGAGATGCTGACAGGCTGGGTAATTGCTAAAAGATTTGGACAGGCTGGATATAGGGGCAGGAGATGTGGACAGACTGGGTATAGGGGCTGGAGATGCAGACAGCCTAGTTAAAGGAATGAAAAATGTTTTAGCAAAATTTAGTTTAACGCTTTTCAAATAACCTTAAGCTTGTTTTATGGTGTACTTATGCTTTAAAGTTATGAAGGGGGTACTTATTGTTTTACGTATAGAACCAAAATCTTAGAAACATTCCTCTCTGTATCTAATAAATGATTGCCAAAAACTCCTGTTTATTAGCACAGCTTTGACTGTTTCCTTTTCCAGTCATTGCTGCTGTTTATTAATACTTTTTTTCAAAGCAGCTTAACATGTCCGGTTATTGGGCTATTAAAGGGCTATTGGGCTATTTATTATCCACTGATAAAAAAAAAATTGTAAAAAAAAAAAAAAGGCATTTAGTTTTATTAAAGTACAGGAGGTAAAGGAGCTCTCTTACCTCTTTCTTTAAAGCATAAAACCTGCAGGAGCCGGGAGAGAAGGTAAGGTACTTACCCAACCGCTGCTCCCCCGCCGCGTAGTCTAATGGGTCCTGACGGACTTAAATTTAAATAAATTAAATTTATTAAATTAATATAACCTATGGATCTTTGCCTGGTCATGGCTGCTAAATTTGTTTCTCACATCCCCTTAGCTCCCAGCTGGCCGGAAGTGCATTGAACATTATAGGCGGCTTCACAGATACTGTGTTTTCTCACATGAAGAACTAATCTGTAAGATGGCTGCTTGTCCCGAAAGACTGGACATGAGCTTGGCTGCTGCTGTATATAAAGAGATGTTCCTGCTGGTGCAGGAAGAAAGGCGTCTGCGGAAAGCCCTGCTGGAACAGGGTGTTACGGAAGCAGAGAGGGAAGCTTTTGAGCTACTTCCTGATGATGAAAGGCAGTGCCAGAAGTGCAAGACCACCTGCTTCCTGTCTGCTTTGGCCTGTTCTGACTGCCCTCAAGGCTTAGTGTGTTTGTATCATATCGAAGATTTGTGCCAGTGCCCTCCAGCTCGTCAGTATCTCAGGTAATACATTGGACTTGTAAGATTGTGGCTACTAATTAAGATCGTTAACTGGCACTGCCGAACTCCGCAATCTGTGCCAGTGTTTACGTTCTGTAAGATCTTGCGTCTCTCCAAAGGCCTGGACAAAACCTCCTATATTATACAATGTATTCTTGCACTCTTTAGGTATCGTTACACTCTTGATGAGCTTCCAGCCATGTTACTCAAACTGAAGGGTCGGGCTGAATCGTTTGACACATGGTCTAATAAAGTTCGACTGGTTCTAGAAGCAGATGATAGGGGGAAGAAAGGTAATGGTCTAACTGCACCTATTTCAGTCTTTTTTAGGGGTCTTGACACTAACATTGTTAGTGTTGTAACCAAAAGTTACAACCAACCCCTGCTGTTATCAAATGGACTGGCAATAAACTAATGCTATTGTGCAATACATTGGTGGGTTGGCACGACTACTACTTCTCCTGTCTTGTTAACCAGAGGACACTTGCATTATTAAGCAACGTGATGATTTTTCTCCCCCAGACCTTGTGGAGCTGAAGGCTCTGGAATCAGAAGCCTTAGAGAAAAAATTTGTGGAGAATGAGCAACTGCAGCGATTAAAAAGCACAATCAGAGACACTGAATCCTGCATGGCAGAAGCAAAGAAATTGCTAAGCGACTCCCAGTCTTCCAGGTTTGTAATCAAGTAACCGCAATAAAATTCCATGGGTTTGCTCCAGATGATTTCATATGGTAGGGTAAAGGCTAAACCACATTACTTACAGAAGATTCAGGAGTCTAATTATCAGTGCTTAGTGTACCCCCCTCCCCCACTTAATTTAGATTATAATAACAAGTCTAGTACTGTTGAAATTGCTTTTTGTTTATTTTTTTATCTCCCCAATTCTGCCATTGACTGCATATCCTCCTTTAACACTCTTGTTTTACTTAAATAGAAATCATTTAGCAGTGGTGTCTCTTGAGAACTTGCTCAAACTTGTTCTACGTATTGAATCTTTACCTAGTGTGGTTCCGCAGTTGTCACAGCTTCAGGTAATAAGAATTTCAGTTTTTATCATTACTCCTCGTCTTTATTCACTCTCTTTAGTCTCCTCCATATTCTGATGTGTTTTCTGCTCTATTTCTGTTTTTTAGAGGTTGCAGCAGCAGGCAGAGTCTGTGCAGGAAGAAGCGCAGACATGCTTGCGATCTCTACCAGATAGCACCCCTCAGCTGCACGAGGTACTTGAGCGCTGTAAAGCTCTGCCTGTTGAGTTGCCAGAAGTTCGGCAAATTGAGAAACAGCTGCGCCAAGGTGAGTGGCTGGGACGAGTACGAGCAGCACTGAGTGCAGGGCGCTCAGGCACACTACAGGAGATGCGGTCACTGCTAAAAGAAGCTGGGGAGGTAGCAGAGAGTCCGGCAGTTGAGAAGGCTCAAAGTGAACTTCAGGAGTTGATCTCTATAGCCTTGCGCTGGGAAGAGAAGGCTCAGATGTGTCTGGAGGCTCGGTAAGAACCATTCATCTGTCATTTTCCCTTCTTTTATACCTCTGTTTATGAATCATTATCAACCTTGTTCTTTGGTGACCTGAAGGCAGAAACATCCTCCAGCTATGTTGGAAGCAATCATAAAGGAGGCAGAGAACATCCCTGTACAGCTGCCTAACACGCTCAGCCTGAAGGAAGCTCTTTGTAAGGCCAGGGCCTGGAGTGCAGATGTGGAGGAGATACAGGTGAGCGAACACAATCAATTGTGATTAGTTTTTTTTTGTTTTTTTTTAGAATCAAAATTTTTATGCTGAAAGTTATGAAGGAAGCACATGCTTAAAAAAAGGGCTTGTTGGCAGTAGCATTTAATAAGACTATACATAAAGGCACAGGAAGTAATTTATGCATGCATGGTGCACACGAATGCCTCTTGTGGGTGTTTGTACATCTTGTGTGTTTGTAATGTTGCTTTTGGTGTGGGTTTCATTGCTGTGCATGTATTTGCTATTTATGCCCCTTATGCAACCAAAGGGTTCAGATTGTACACCAGCCCTGGACCATTTAAATACTTTTCCATATAATGGGGTTACCTAAATGGGCAGTAGGAAAAAATCTGTAAACAATTTGTATAGACTTTTTAAAGGGCATGCCCATCCCCCAAAATATGTTTGGCAGCACTGTGTAAAAAAAAATCCTTACCTTTCTCCTCTGCTCCTTATGGTTGTCCTGCAGTGCCTTCTGAAAGCCCAGAAAACTGAAGAGCCTCTGAGTGTCATTCGGCCCTTTCCTGTTGTCCTGGAGGACTCTTGCATGCGCAGGGGAACTCTTCCCCCCCCCCCCCTCCAGATCCCTCCATGCTGCAGCAAATGTTAAAAACAAATAATATTTTATGTAGTGTAGGGGACCCCGCCCCCCCCATCCCACCCCCACCCAACCCTAAATGTGGTTAGAACTTAAAGTGTACAGAAACAGACCTTTCCACCTTTATTCCTTTGGCCGGCTCAATAGTCGTCTGCTTCTGTGATTTGCTGCCTCTCAAAGAAGCAGCTGCCGGTACAGCCTCTATTGCTACATCATTCCCAAAAGTAGCAACACAGGCAGAGGCAAAGGGAACAAAGGTGGGTAAGTCTGTTTCTGTGCACTTTTTAAACTTAAAACCCTAGTATTTAGGAGGGTCCCCTACACTACAGAAAATGTTGTGTTTTGGGGTGGAGATACCCTTTAATTCTGTTTAATACCAGTGTCTCTTTATTTGTGTATTTTGATGCATGGTGCACAGAATTAATTTATACTGTAGCTAAAATAACCCACAGACCTAACTGTTTAAGCTGTTTTATCTCTCTGGAACAATAATAAATGAATTAACTGTACGCACATGGATTTCTTACAGAGCGGAGATCATTACCCATGCCTAGATGACTTAGAGGGTTTGGTAGCTGTGGGAAGGGACCTCCCTGTCAAAATGGAAGAACTTCGTCAGCTTGAGGTCCAAGTGGCTGCAGCCCATTCCTGGAGAGACAAAGCATCCAAGACGTTCCTTAAAAAGAGTTCCAGCCACACATTACTAGAGGTAAAAGGCTCCGTTTATATTAAATCAAAGATAAACTCATTTATATTCATGGTTAACAGGTTTTTTTGGTTTTTTTTGGCTAGATTGTGTGCCACAATTGTGATGGTTGGTATGGCTGAGATCCCTGTTTAATTTGTTCGTAGGTGCTTTGTCCTAGTGCAGATGTTTGTTCTGACATGGGAAAGCGGTCTCGATGGAAGAGAGAAACTGAGCAGGGCTTGTATGGAACGGATATCGAGAGTCTCGGACTGACTGCTCAAAACTTGAGAGATCCAGGCTGTATAGTGAGTAGTATTGATATTTCACATTGTGAAACACATTGCAAGGGTAGTTCTGTTAACTGTTTAATGACCTTAATTTCCTTGCAGGTATTGGCTTTTAAAGAGGGCGAGCAGAAGGAGAAGGCTGGAATCCTAAGGTTACGTGCTATGAATTCTTCAGTTGAAAGAGGCTGCGTGTGTGTTTGTGGGGAGCCTCCAAGTGAGCTCATGCTGAGATGTGAGCTTTGCCAAGACTTATTCCATGGACTATGTGTTCCGGGGCCCAGACTATCAAATCACCGAAGTTCACACACTCCACCGTTTCTGATCTGGTGGGAATGGGACAGCCGTTTCTTATGCCCACTTTGTGTACGCTCCCGGAGACCTAGGCTGCAGACAATACTCTCTCTTTTAGTTGCCCTTCAGAAATTGCCCGTTCGACTGCCAGAGGGAGAGGCTTTACAGTGTTTAACGGAAAGAGCGATGAGTTGGCAGGACCGAGCTCGCAGGGTCTTGGCAACACCGGAAATTTCTTCTGCTGCTACTGCACTTGCAGATCATAGACAGAAAATGCAACATTCAAAAGACCCACAGGCATTGAGAGAGACAACATGGAATGAGCAAAATCCTGTAAGTTATTGGTGAGGTCTCTTATTTAGATTATCGATCAAGCACAACATTTTTAACTGTTGGCTTTTATTTAGTTTAAACCCTGTACTCTCTTATGGAGATGAAACAGTTTGTTTTTTGTGTCAACCATTTTATATCTTTGGCTGCGTACGAACGACTGTTATTTCCGTGTATTGTATCCGATGTTGGACAGACAATATGAGATGTCTGTAAATCAAGTACAACCAGTCAACAGTGGTGAATGGCCGGCCAGGTTGACCCAGTGTGCCAGCCCTTAAACAACTTTTATCTTTTGGAGCTGATTTTAGCCTTAAAGCTGTACTATGCTTGCATCCGTTGTCTGTGGTCTTTGGAGGTCAAATGATACATGTTAGGCTTGTGAAAAACAGGCAGCTGTATATGAGACTCAGAGCTGATTCTAAGTGTCTTTTGAGTACGTAAGAAAAGCCCTGCGTAGCAAGTTTTATTTTAAGGCCTAGTACGCATGGGCATATATTTACCCAATAATCCTGCTGACAGATATACCAATTTAATGGAAGTACAGATCTGTCTGTCCTCAAGTGGAGTTCTGATATTGAAGACTGCTTGATCAGCCATGATTTACTGATATATTCAATTGCTCAGACAAACTGTTTTTGCCTGAAAGCGTTTTTCTTTCAAAGGGATTTTTAAAGGGGTTTGTCTGTTTTTAATGGGTGCGATAAAAAACAAAAGCGTTTATTAACTGTGGTTTACAGTCTAGTTAATGTACTAACCTAGCACTATTTATTTAATTCTAGGAGTGTGCCTTTGTAAGTAATTAATCATGTGGCTTTTTTTTACTACTTACTGCTTGAATAAGGTAGTAGGAATTGTTTAAGGAAACTCAAATCGCTGGGTTTCTAAAATAAATACTTGTGTTCAACTGTATTATTACCTGTAGGGTGGGGGCTGGTAAGAGACAAAGGAAAGGCATTTTTTTTCTTTTCTCTCTAATTGGATGGGGGTGTAGCTAATTGGTTTAACTTGGCTAAGGGCTGTTGAAACTTTGGTTTTGAACCTCATTTAAATCATTTCTCCAGAGCCGTCAGCTCTTGAGCGATTTTCTTTCAAAGGGATTTTCTGTTTTAAAGGGGTTTGTCTGTTTTTAAGGGGTGCGTTAAGAAACAAAAGCGTTTAGAACATGCTGTTTAGTATGGACAGTTTTGTTGGGGCCATGCAATGTGCATCCTGCCGCATGTATGGGATCTTGGAGCAGCCGTCCCAAGGGACCTATGTATGTGTCAGATGTGAGTGGGTTGCCCTTTTGGAATGTGAGGTCCAGAATCTAATGGGGAAACTTGCAGCATTGCAGGGCTTGACACATCTGGGGGAATCGCAGGTACAGGGGCCAGTAAACTTGAGTGTGGAAATGGGGCAGATAAGGTGGTAAAGGAAGATAGATTTGTAAGGGTCACCAGGGGAAGTAGGGGACAGAAGGGTAAGGTCGCTTCTTCCCAGTTGGTCGATCCCAACAACTTTGGCATGTTAGGTGAAAATGTGGAGGACGATGGCTCAGAAGTAGCATGTATGGAGTGGGACGTTCCTTTGAGCACCCAGGGGATGGCCATTTCCAATACAAGGGAGGGAGATTTGGGGGCTAGGAAGGATAAGCAGGTGGTAGTGATAGGGGAATCCATTATTAGCAGGGTAGATAGGGTAATCTGTCGCCAAGGCCCTACATGCAAAAGCAAGAACCTCAAGGGTAGTGATTTTAGAAATACCGCAGCCACGTGCTATGCTAGGGAGGCAACAGGAGCTCAAAAGTATAAAGGGTGGTGTGAGGAGATGGGGTTTGGGATTTTAGAGAACTGGGCTGACTTTTCTGTTGGCTACAGGCTTTTTAGTAGAGACGAATTGCACCTCGATGATGGTGCAGCTGTTTTGGGGGAGAAGATGGCTAGGGGGTTGAAGGAAATTGTAAACTAGGTATGGGGGAGAGGGAACTTTGAACTACACAAGGGTAGATAGAGAAGTTAGGGATCAGGGTCTAAAAACACAACGGAGGGAGGGGGGAGTATAGAGGATAAGGAGGCATGTACGACCAAGTATGGAAGTAAATCAAATGATAATCTTAAATGTATGTTTACAAATGCAAGAAGTCTGGCTGGAAAAACCGGGGAACTAGAACTAATAGCTTTAAAGGAAAGGTATGATGTAATTGGTATAGCAAAAACGTGGCTAAATGATTCACACGACTGGACAGTAAATATTGAAGGATACTCCTTATTTAGACACAACAGAGTTAATAAGAAAGGAGGAGTATGTATGTATGTATGTTGAACAGTAATTGAAGCCAAATCTAAAAGATGCAATAAATAGGGACAAGGATATGGCAGAAACAATATGGGAGGAGCTGTGTACAGGAAGCAAGATGGTGGGTAAATTATTTGTGCGGTATGTAATGTATAGCCGCCAAATAATGCCTGGGAGGAGGTGGAAAGGAATCTCATATGACAGTTGGTAAAGGCTGCTGGTATGGGGCATGTTCTGGTCATGGGGGATTTTAACTACCCTGACATAGATTGGAGTAAGGGAACTGCCAGCACCTCAACAGGTATAAAGTTCTTAAATTTCCTATATGAGCGTTTTCTTTCACAGATAGTAGACGTTACTACTAGACAGAATGCGTTGTTGGATCTGGTGATATCTAATAACCCTGAGCTCATTTTGGAGATGGAGATAATGGGAAGCCAAGGGAATAGTGACCATTTGAGTTTTTTTCTGAAGTAAAACCTTGGTATTCATGTTAAACTCTCGTGTTGGCTCTATGCAATACATAAGTGGGTTTTGGGCTGCAGTTTGGGCACTCAGCCTCTCTAAAAGGTTCGCCATCACTGCACTATGTGGTTCCTGCAGCAAGGCCCATGCCTCCTCTTATGAGCAAGGTCCCAGACAGGACCAGAAGCCTGAGTGGGAAAAATCCATCAGAACCTCCATAGATTCCCTTAGGAATCAAAATACAGGGTCTGTGGCGCAGGCAGCTCCTGCGGTTCCCCAGGAGAATGAACCTGCTTGGGCTAGATTATTAGCCGAAAATATTCTCTCTGCTTCCCTTTGCCAAATGGCCCAGAGTACGGTCCAATAGGCCGCAGATATGACTGCGAGAACTGATAGTCCAGTTCCAGAGCCCATACCTTCCACCTCTCAGGCAGAAACCACTAACTTATCAGAGGAGGATGAATTCTCTGAGGAAGGCGAGATAGAGGCATTATCAGACGATTTCCATCCGTCCATAGATACTGACGCCCTTATCGAGGCGACCATAAGGGCCCTAAATATCTCAGATACAGAGGCACAACAGGAACTTACTGCACTCCTTTTTTCCCCTTAGACGTTGGAGAAACATTACTTGTTTCCTGTCTCATGGCCAGCTAGAGAAGATAGTCTCAGATGAATGATGAAGTGGGTGTTCCCATGAAACGCGTCAGGCTGTCTTTTGGATAGCCCTAGTATCCTGCCGTTTTGATATTGTACCTAAAATAAAGCCTTTGATTTTACCCTCTCCTGAGTTGCATGTCCTATTCACAGTGATAGTCTCAGACGAATGGTCGGCCCCAGACAAACTATAAAAAATCAGCCAAAAAATCAGCCAACAATTTCAAAACTCCTTTCCCTTTGCAAAATCAGATGTGGACCACTAGGCATGTCCTCCTATAGTCGAGCCTCCAGGCCAGGCTGTCTTGGGCAACTGCTAGACCTGGATTCAGAATATTATCCTTCCATGCCAACAAGATGTGGCAAAAATTTCTATTTCCCAACATTCGGCAGCTGGCGGATGCGGTATCGTATATAAGCGATGCCACCCTAGAAGCAGTACGCCTAATAGCCCCGCTCCTCAGCGAATGTTACTGTGGCTAGAAGGGTCTTATGGCTCAAAGCCTGGGCTGCTAATCAGGACCGCTTCAGGACGCTTCCTGTTCGGTCCCCAACTGGACAAAATTATTGCGTAGGCTACGAGGGTAAGAGCAGTATACTGCCACGGAGCAGGGTGAGGAGATCCCCCTACTTTTTGCAGATCTTGTCCCTTTCGGGGCCCCCAGGTCTCATCAGGACTCGTCCTCTGACTTAGCGCCTCTTCGACAGCCCTCAAGACTAAGGGGCTCATGGTCCTCTGATAGAGGAACCTTCAGAGGTTTGGGAGCAACACCAAAGCAATCCTGACTCTCTCAACCCAGGTGGGAGGAAGCCTGTCTTCTTCGATGCCCACTGGAGACACCAAACAGACTAAAAGCGGAAAGCTCTAGATCAGGCGATTCTTTCCCTGCAGGCAGCGGATGTGATTTTCCTGGTCCCCCTCTTTCAGAGATACCACAGTGTATATTCAAATCTGTTTCTGGTACTCAAGAAAGAGGGACTGTTCAGACCAGTGCTGGACTTAAAGGCTCTAAATTCCCTACCAAATTGCTTGCTTCTTCCATCACAGAAGAGGTCCTTTCGGGGGTATGTCCTACGACACAGTGGAACACATGATTTTCCTACCAGGCGACAAGGCATCCAGTCTTCGGACAATGGCATGCCACGTCATGTCCAGGAAACAAGTCACCATCAGATAAGCCATAAAACTCATTGGGAAAATGGTATCCTCAGCAGAGGCGATCCCGTATGGGATTTTGGACAACCTTCTTAAAGGGCATGTCCACCCCCAAAACTATAATCCCCCCCCAACTACTGGCCCCCCGAGGTGGTGTAGTTTAACCCTTACCTAACATCCCGGCTCCATAGGGTTCTCCTGTAGTCCCCCCCCCCAAGTCCCAAAAACTGCCCACCAGGAGGATAGCAGAGTCCATATAGGACTCTGCCTCCTACCTGGCCTCCGGGAGAAGTTTGGCATGCGTACTGCAGCCCTTCTCCCCCTCCCTCTCCCTCCCTCTCCGGATTCCCTCCACCTTGCATGTATCCCCTTTAATATAGCCTTCCCCCTGGTCCCCCAGCCCCAACCACATAATTTTTATTTTTAGAAAGCCCCCCAAACTCTTACTTACCTCCTCTCTTTCCTCCGCTGCACTGAATGACCGGCAACCGCGTCCGTGATTGGCTGCCGCTCAGCCAATCACAGACGCCACTGCCGGTCCCGCCCCTCTGCTTGCATTTTCTCGCCCTCTCAGCGGTCTATATCCCGGGGATCCAAAACACTCAGGCCAATTTTCTCAGCCGCCACGTCCTGGACCCGGGCGAAGGGGCCCTGCACCTAGAGGTCTCCGACCAACAGGTGCAACGGTGGGGTCTTCCCAATGTGGACATCATGGCATCCAGGAACAAGCGCAAAGTTCTGATCTTTTGTGCCGGGGTGGATGCTCTGGTGCTTCACTGGAGTTTCTCCCTAGTCTATGCCTTTCCACCAATTGCCATGATTCCCAGGTTACTGAAGAAAGTCAAGATGGAAGGAGTCCCCGCTATATTAATCGCTCGTTTTTGACCCTGCAGAGACCTCTTACCCATGACATTGGACAGCATACAACTTCCAGAGTGCCCGGCCTAATGTCACATGGTCCTCTCCTTCACCCAGACTACCAATACCTCCACCTGACGGTGTAGAAACTGAATCCAAGATCTTAAAATCATGAGGCATACCATCGGCAGTAATTCCAACCATGCTTGCGGCCAGAAAGCCCTCAACACGGATTTACTTTAGGGTCTGGCAACGATATGAGTCTTGGTGTAAGGAGCGAGGCCTCCCGAGGAGGTTGTTTGTGTCTCGACTGCTTCGTTTCCTGCAATTAGGGGTAGACAAGGGTCTCTCTCTGTGTCCTAAAGGGTCAAGTTTCGGCTCTTTCTGTTTTCTTCCATTGTAGGCTAGCCCAGAAAAGGGACGTTTGCACCTTTCTGCAAGGGGTGGCTTACATTCGCCTTTCCAAGAGGACTCCATGTCTGCCTCTGCAGAAGTGTCATTGGGACGTTCTGTGTTGCAGGCTGCGGAGGGGCAGTTTTTCCCTCCCTATTGCTATTGGAATTTTGGAGTGTTCCCGTTGTGCCTGGGTCCGTCTGAGGCTGATAGAGAAAAGAGAATTTTCCTTTTTTTTTTTTTATGCTTTTCTCTAAAGCCGAAGGGGGACCCAGGCACTCCCTCCCAGTAATTTTGGCCTAGGTGGCTGGTTTTATTCTGTAGTTTGGCTTGTTGCCACAAATTTCAAAGGTTTTGGGTTGATTATTTTTATTATCTGTTACTCCTTCGCTCCCTCTTTGGGAGAAACTAGAAGAGGCTTCCCGGTCCCCAGGTACTTATAGCCAGGTGGCGGGACAGGAGCCTCATTTCTTAAGAATTTAAAGTGTCCGCTCCCTGGGGTAGGAACTTAACACCATTGTGCCTGGGTCCCCCTTCAGCTTCAGAGAAAAGCATTTTACGTAAGTATAAAAATTCTCTTTTTTGTTACATAAAGTACAGGTTGATTTCTATAATCACTCTTAATGTGTCCCATTTCATTAGAAAAATATATTCTAAACCTCCCCCTACCATTAAACTACCCATGGTGAAGATTTAACCACTCAGTCCCTTTAATCGCTATAAATCTTTAATTACCCTATTGCTGGTCCTGTTAAATTCCCCCCCTTCTGGTCTGATAGGAAAACTCTGCAAAAAGTTATGGACTGAAGGTCAAGTTGGAGCTAGGCCAGCCCAGCAATCGGGACATTCAATTAAATATTCACAGCCATGAAAGCTAATACCATGGGTGTGGGCTGAGCTTTTTAGGTCCTTGCCCTTGTTAGTCTTAATTGCAATATGTTACAATAAATGCTCCTTTAAAAGAACATAGTCAAGTGATGAGTAATTTTTAATTACACTTTGGTTTATTGTGTGGATACAGTAATGGTTCCTTGATGATGCACATGATCCCTTAAAATGTTGACCTCTCTGTATCTTTTTGTGCCTGTCTACTCACATGTAAATAATATTCCTGTCACCAGATTTCCCATGAGAACGGAGACTGTCATCCTGAGAACGGCACGTGTGCAATGCCAGGTAAGTTGTCCTTTAAAGTCTGTCAAACTTTTAATTTTGTTCTTTTACAGGTTGTAATTTCTAATTTTTTTGATCAGATTTAGATTCTTTGGCTGCTTATCTCCCCCGAATAGAGAAGGTACCAATTTTAGAATTGTCCTTGGGCTCTCGAACGCTATTGGAGGACCTGATGTTAGAAGGAGATCTTCTTGAGGTGACATTGGAGGAAGAATTAAGTATTTGGAGACTGCTGCAAGCCTCACATCTACCCTGTTTAGACAAGCTGCACACTTTAATAGAGGTAAACTTTTTCTTTTCTAAATTCTCTTTTTTGAAGCTTGAACAGTGCATCAAATATATGGCATCACATTTTACAATAAGGTATTAACATTGTCCATTATTGTACGGTATAAAAGGTTGGACTAGATGGACGTATGTCATTATTCAACCTCCATTACTATGTTACTAAGTATGTTGCCATTAAGCAGAAAGTAATTTTTTACAGTTAATCATCTTGTGCATTTGAACTGACAGAATGGTTTAACCCAAAAAAGAAAAAAAAAATTAATAACAAACTCGACTTTTTTTTTTTTTTTTTTTTTTTACTTGTTGCTACCTTCACAAGGGGAAGCCAATTATGTATACTATCTGGATTGAACAATACTTGTTTTGATCTTAGGCTTGATACACACTGCAATTTTTCGGGACCGGATGAGATTTCCATCGGTCAGTCAGAAAAAATAGCTTGGTGTATTTGAGGGCGGTCAAGACAGATATCTGTTGCCCGTTTGTCTGGATCATAAATCCTGGGCGATCCTGCTGTCCCCTACTTTTTCCTGCGACAGACAGTGATTTGCCCTGACCGCTGGCTAGTGGCGAATTGTTGGCTGGGATGAAATAATTACAAGGTGGTACACAGCCTTAGGGCAACTAGTTGTGTGTAAGGGGAGCCTATTAGTTAGTCTATATGTTAGTGCTTTTATTTGCACTAAACGCTGTATGTACAAGGTTTGGTAGAGGTAAACTTTAGAGTTAGCATTTTGCTGTGTGCCACCTATTTCAAATTGTGTTGGCCACAGTTAATGGGACAGGAAGTATTGAGAAATTTCAGACTTAGGGGGGTTAAAATATGGTTTGTTGAGTTATATTTACAAATTTACAACCTAACCCTTTCATATAAAAAGAGGATATTTTTTGGTCTGAAAATTTGCTTTTGTTTCCTAAAACATCTAACTACTAACTACTGCTGATCAGTTAGCAGTTATTTCCTGTATCTCATGTTGTCCAAAGCCTAAGAACTTTAAAACAGATGCTGAGTATACTGTCTTAGCACGACCTTTAGCTACAGATTTTCTTTAAAGTTTTAAAGGATAGCTGTATTGCTTCAATGCATTTTCTTAAGTTGTTTTAAAAAGAGTTAAGGTATACAGCCCTCCCCATACATTTTTTCCCCCCCGATTTCGAGACTCTCTCTGCCTCTCTCTGCCTTCAATTAGCTATGCTGTGAAGGGGGCGTAATAATTCTGTCTGCCTCTGTCATTCAAAGCTAGCATGCGAGAAAACACTCCTCCACCCACCCTTGCTTAGCTTAGCATTAGCTTGATTATGTAGGCTGTATCCTAGCAACAGGACATTTCAAGTTTGTTTGACTGGAAGAGGAGGAGAAGAGAGGTTGTAACAGACATTCCCACCAGCCAATGACAAGTGTTATGTTAACCACGGCCCTGGGCCCTCTAAGAGGCGGGCTTTAGCACTCATCTTTGCTGTGTGATATCTAAGGGGGGCCAGCATGGTTGTAAATGTGAGTAAGCCATTTCAGCTGCAGGAAGTGTGGATATGTTATGGGGTGATGTTATTTTTTTTTATATTGTTTAAGTACTTAAAAGGCAAGAAACTCTTTTTAAAGAAATTTAAAACCGTGTTCTCCATTTCAAAGCAAATAATCTTGGAGATATGTTTCTTTTAGTCCATGGTTGGGTAAACTCTGCCTAGGGCAAAGTTTTAGATAAAAGGAAACCTTTTAAAGGGCAAGTTCAGCCCCAAAATGAAAACTTACATACAGGTAAATCACCCCCCAAAACCTTAAACGGTAATAGTTTGAAATCTGAAATATATAAGTCTAACCTGAAATCCTGCACAATGTCCTGTTTCCCCTGTTTCTGCTTCCTGGTTCTTCCAGTTAGTAACTGTCCGTTATGGATCTGTCAGTTTACATCAGACAATGACTGAATCTTAATCCCCTATCTGCCTCTTCTGAGCATGCCCAGGCTCAGTACAGGTTTCTAAATGGTTCAGTTTCCATGAGGCATCCAGAAGCATAGCAGGCATACAGTAATGAATTCATAGGACAAAGTATGATATATCAACATGTTTTAAAGAGGCCATTCTTTCTAAAAGATGTTCTTATGAGGGTGGAGTTGTCCTTTAAGTCCAGTTACAGCACTACACACCTAGGGGATATTGCGTTTTTGTTTTTTGGTAATAAGTTAAAACAGAGAATTGGCAATATCAGATTGCTTGGCATATTTTTATTGCTTTGATTTCCTATCCAGAGGGTTCACATCTAAGTTAATGCAGGTCGCTGCACGTTGCATAATTTACACTAGTGTTTATTCTGCTCATAGTGTCCATAGGTGTGACAGGTTCTGCATTAAATGATTAGTTTACTCGAAAAGTGAGCTTTTCCTTTTTTGCATTAATTGAAGAACAAAAGGTAAAGGACCTATGTCTGATCTCCCATTTCTTCAATTACTGTTACTGGAGCCAAGATCGCAGTGTTTCTCTCCCTACCCACCCACCCCCCAGCATTCCAATATCTCAGTGTGGTAACTAACCAGTGTTTTTTTGCACATGTCCAAATCTAAACTACTGCAGAAACTTTTAACAACAGGTCACACCTGCTAAGTAATCTCTGGACAGTTCTGATGTTAAGATTAAACCCATGGTCAAGGCTTTTCAGCATATTAGGTGTAATTTGGTATGAATTTAAATACATTGTATTTATGTACAAACCTTTCATGTTCACCTATCAGATTGAAAGGTGTGAACGCAGAGCCTCTCGACAAAAAGGTAAAGACCAAGAAAAGAAGAAGAAGAGGAGGAGTGAACGGGGCGAAGGATACTCTCCTCCAATCCTTTCACAGGAGGAGATGGGCCCAAAAAGGTGCCGGAATGATATCAGAGCCCAGGAATCACCTGACAAAGAGAGTCCAAGGAAAGGAGGGAGCGAAGGCAACCAGAATGGAGGAGAGGTGAACAGAGCCACAGAAAATAAAATATATATTCAGTAGTGCAAACTTCATTATGCAGTGAATGATTTGCTTTTAATGTCATGTATTTTAACATCACATTTCTGCTGTGACAGTTGCGATATGCCAAGTAGCAATTTGTAAGCAAATAATATAATGTAAATGGAGTATATGTTAAACAGTGCCATATAAAGGCATGATCAATTACAAAAACTTCTTCCTTAAGGCTGTTTACAAACTCCAATTACTAACAAACAGACTATGTTGCTCTGTAGTCTGCTAGGGACCAATCGCAGGCAAAAACCAATTTTTGACAAAAAAAATCGTCCTAAAACAATTACTGTCCTTTAATTTTCCTAATTACATTGGAACAGTGTAAAGCTGCGTACACGTTGGCAATAAGGGGCGATCCTGTCAGTTGGCCCAGGTATTGCTCGGAACTGCCCAGAAATTTCCCTTGCCCGCAGTCATCTCCCTGTACTAAAGTAATGAAGCAAATGTGCAGTCCCAAACGTTCTCCCCATGCTTTATATAGGGAAAATGCTTGGGACTGTGTAGGGGGATCTTTAGCAAATGACATCTTAAAGATTCTTTTTGTTATATTTTAAAGATCTGTAGTGTGTACACCCAGCTTACCACCTGCCTTTGCCACCTGCTTTCCCAAAACCTTATCCTAAGTACATACATTGCCCTGTTTGTTGTAATCTGAAGGGGGCCATACATTGCTTTTTCAAAGCCAGACAATAACCTTTTACACCAGTAACTCTATTATAGTGCTTAGTAATATAATGTTAATAAAGCATATGTTCCCTTAGCAAACAAGTAAAATAAGAACTAACCAATTGCCTTGTGCTGCCTTACAAAACTTGTCTAAACCATGTTCGATTTACAACTCTGTAATGGATTAAAAAGACCCCTCTAAATAATGCTCTGTGGGGGGTTTTCTTTTCATTTATTTAATTTTTTAAAAAAAAATTTTTTTTTAAGGGAATCTAGTACCCCAAACAACTTTTTTCCCTTTAACCTCCCTGTGAAACATACATTTTGAAGAGAGCTGTCAAAGAAGCCCATGCTGTGGCTGACAGCTCTACATACAGTTCATCCTCCAGTCTGCCTGCATCCCTATCTACTCACATGTGACTGAACTGACACTGCTCCAGTCTTCAACACAGAGCCTGGGGGATGATCAGGAGAGCTGTCAGCCGCATCAAGAGTAGCTCTTTGACAGCTCACTGCTTACAGAGCAGAATGGCAGGTGGAATAACTGATGTGTATTATAAGTTGAACTCAAAGTTTTTCTTTATTTCTTCCCCCTTCATACAGAAACGTTTGTGACACTATGCTTAACAACCTGACTCTATGATGCTGGGACATTGACACTCCCCTCCGGACAGACGCTCAGAGTTTTACCTCACTGAAGAATAGTGAGAGGCAGCTTGTATGGGAGGCAAATAAATGCAAAAATAAAACAGGTGCCCCTCCTTACAACTGCATTCTCTGTTCTCTTTCTACTCCTTGCTCTCCTGGAAGTTGTGGAGTATCCCTCAAAAAGGGTTGGACTGTGGAAACTGGTGCTGCCTCTTTGTGACACAGCAGAGCCACTCTGCACTGCTGTATGGACCGAAGGATTCTGGGTAACACAGACTTTGCTTCTTTTCCAATATTTAAATGGATAACTCCTTGTGGAGCCAATACATGAAGGAAGACCCTTAACCTGCAGGCGAGTTTCCTTTATCCTGTTGTGGTCTCTTCGATTTAGCTCCCCATTCTGCCCTATCACAGGACTGTGTCCGGTACCAAAACTTGGACGTTCCAAGTCATGTTGAGCGAGGAGGTTCCTTATGACAACGGAAGCAGTAACAATTGTTATGGTGGGATACATTCAGTTTATTTATTCCCTTTTCCTTAAGAACTCTCACTAACTCCCCGTTACTTCCCATTTCCAGGTTCTCTTTGCACCTCCCCCACCCAACCCCAGACCACATGTTCACTTTGTTCAGAACATTTTGTTTAAAAAAAGGTTTATAAAAAAAAACTGTACAAAAAAATCCAGTGAACTCCCTTCTGGAGGGTTATCTTTTCTCATGTGTAGAAATAAACTTAGAGGGTTTTTTTTTTTTGGAAAGATGTCGAACTGTTTTCTTCCTACTTTTATGTGCGTTCGCAAAGTTATCTTTTTATTCATGTTGAGCTTGTTTGGTCTTTTAAAGGAATGTGATGGCTAATTGATAAACAGAATATGCAGACTGCACTTGTTTCCCAATAATTAGAATTAATGCTACTTCAGGTTTTGCATCTGGGTGTCAAGTCTGTTACCCCATTTTTTTCACAGATTCATCATACCCTATGGCAGAGCTCCTCACACTTTTTAAATAGGGGGCCAGTTAACAATCCCTCTTACTTTTTAAAGGGGAGGGGTAAGAGTCAGAGTTGTGACACTGATCCAACAGAATTTGCAGAATATGGTAAATGGTGGATTTTGTTGAGTAGGCAAGTATTTTGATGAACCCAGTCTCCGCTATCACCTCAAGCAGCTGCGGGGTGAAACAGTTCTCTATGCTGCTGTCAATCACAGGGCAGACTGGATACTTTTTTTTTTTTTTTTTTTTTAACAAACAAATGCTGCTTCTCACTTGCAGCTCAATTTACAATGTAACAATCTTTGGGCACCAGGAGAAGTGGAACAGTAGACTGCTCTGAGCAAGCAGAAATGTGGGGCAGTTATCCTTTTTGAAACATGCCACTGTGCAGGGGCTGGGTGACCATAGTTTGAGGACACGTCCTTGTCTGTAAAAGGAGCAGAACCAGCTGAACATTTTAGGCAGAAGTTAAGCGTGCGTAGGCGCGCCATGCGGCAGCACTTGATAATGTTAAAGTTCCGCTAGCAAGAGACTGGTTTCCTCGTGTACGTGTGTGAGTGTAGTGAGGGGGGACTAGACGTGAAGAAGAGTGTCTGCTCCTGTCTGTTTCACCACATGTAAGTTTGCCTTGCTGTAAGTTAAATAAATTTGGGGGAACAAATCTTACATTGACCACTCTCTGCGGTGGAACAAATCTTACATTGACCACTCTGCGGTGGGCATGTTATGTTTACCAGTTCGTGGTAGGCATCTATGATATCATATTGTCCAGTCTGGTGGGCATTTGATATTTACTAGTCTGTGGTGGGAATCTTATATTGACCAGACTGTGGTGGGCATCTTTTACTAACCAGTCTGTGGCGGGCATTTGATACTGTCCAGTCTGTGGTGGGCATCTGATATTGTCCAGTCTGTGGTGGGCATCTGATATTGTCCAGTCTGTGGTGGGCATCTGATATTGTCCAGTCTGTGGTGGGCATCTTATATTTACCAGTCTGTAGTGGGCATTTGAAATGCCCAACACAGATTGGTCAGTGATATTGACTAGTCTGTGGTGGGCATCTTGTATCAACTAGTCGGTGGTAGGCATTTGATATTGACCAGTCTTTAGTGGGCATCTTTATTAACCAGTCTGTGGTGGGCATCTTATATGGTTCAGTCTGTGTGCATTTGACTTTTACCAGTCTGTGGTGGGCATTTTACACTTCTAATTGCCACTCTGTTTGGGCACTTAGTAACATAGTAATTAAGGTTGAATAAAGACATGTCCATCCAGTCCAACCTTTTCACCCTACCTAACAGTTGATCCAGAGGAAGGTTAAAAAACCCAGCTAAAAAGGGGAGGAAAAAATCCTTCCCGACTCGAAAAGGCAACTAGAACGTCCGTATATCTATTAATACAATTCTCAATATTTTTTAGTTTTAGAAACTTATCTAGCTATTCAGTGAACTTGCCATTAGCACAACTGCTGGAGGACAGTTCTCACTGTAAAGAAACCTTTCCTAACCTAAAGATGAAAGTTCTTTTCTTCCAATCTGACTTAAAGGATGTCCACGTGTCCTCTGATATGACAGATTAGATTTTATTGTATTGCCCATTAATATATTTGTATAAAGTGATCATATCCCCTCACAAACGTCACTTCTCTAATGTAAAACATCCCTAACTTGTCTAATCTGTCTGCATAGTCAAGCCCCTCAATTCCCTTTATTTTACTTGCCCTTCTCTGAACTGCTTCCATTTCCAAGATGTCCCTTTTGTATATGGGATTCCAAAACTGCACCACATATTATTCTCCCTCTTTACAAGGCACTGGTAAGGCCTCATTTGGAATATTATATTCTCTTTAATCTATTCCCCTCTTTATACAAGACAATATCTTGCTAGCTCTAGCCATTTCTGCCTGGCATTGTTTGCTACAGCTAATTATCTGCCAGAACCCCCAAATCTTTTTCCAGTTGATATTCACTTAATACAGAGTTTTTTATGGTGAAGGTGGCACCAGGAGTGTTAAACTCCAAATGCATCACCTTACATTTATCAACATTGAATCTCATCTGCCATTCTGCTGCCCATTTTGATAATTTATCTAGGTCTGCTTGCAGCAATTGCACATCATTTGAAGTTTCCAAAGTTCTGCATAGTTTAGTGTCCTTAACAAAAGACTGAGACCTTGTTCTTAATGCCCCCTTCTAAGTCATTTATAAACCGATTAAAAAGAAGCGGCCTGGTACATAACCCTGAGGCACTCCACCTAGAACTTATGCCCATATAAATGTAGCTCCATTGACCACCACTCTCTGTTTGCGATCCAATAACCAATTCTCTATCCATGTAAAAATATGAAATTAAAACAACTTACCGAAATTTCTATTTCCCAGTCATTCTTCATGGCAGCATTCACCAAGTGGGTAAGCTCCTCCCTCTGCCTGATAGACAGGAAACGAATCTACAAATGCCCCTCTCACCCTAGGACACATGTCTTTCAGTATCAAAGCTCAATTAAAATGGGTGGGTCTTGGTAAATGTTGCCATGAAGAATGACTGGGAAATAGAAATTTCGGTAAGTTGTTTTAATTTCATATTTTCCCCAGTCATCATGGCAGCCTATCACCAAGTGGGTAGTACCAAAGCTACAAGTAAGAAAGGGCGGGACACAGTTAGATGCTTCAACACACACAATTATTTATTGCTTCTTACAGCCTGTAAGACTTTATAACCGAAATTTGCTTCTTTAGCTGCTACTACATGCAAACGATAATGTTTTACAAATGTTTTCAGGGAAGACCATCTGGCTGAATTGCACAACAGGTTGGCAGAGGCTTTGGCTTCCACTGCCCAGGAACTTGCTAGCGCTCTGGTAGAGTGGCCTTTGAGCCCAGAAGGGACCTTTTCGCCTCTTAAATTATAAGCTTTTGCTATTGCTGCTACTATCCAAGCACTAATGGTTCTTTTGGTAGGTGCCTGTCCTCTTCTTGGACCTTTTGGTATTATAAATAGTCTGTCCGTCTTTCTCCATTTTTCTGTTCTCTTAATATAGAAGGATAATAATCGGACTAGGTCCAAGGTATGTAATCTTTTCTCCAAATCATACTTTGGTTTTGGAAAGAATGTTGGTAGGGAAATTTCCAGATCTGCATGAAATTCTGATACCACTTTTGGTAAAAAGGTAAAGGTTGGTCGTAATCGTACTCTGTCATCAAAGATTACTGTATGTGGTTCTTTACAAGACAAGGCACTTAATTCACTTACTCTGCAAGCTGATGTAACTGCTACTAACAGGATAACCTTTAGCGTCAACATCCAGTCTGAAATTTCTTGTAATGGTTCAAACGGTTTTTCCGTCAAAGCATTTAAAACTAAAGGTAGACTCCAGGGTGGAGAACTGGATTTAATTACAGGTTTTACTCTTACAAAAGCATTAAAAAATCTTTGTTTTAAAGGTTCAGTTGCCCATTGTTTTCCAGTGAGAGCTGAAATGGCTGACACCTGCGTCCTCAGAGTATTACATTTTAAATTCATCTTGAAACCTGCATACAAAAAATTTAGAATTAAATTTACTGATGGCCTACAAGGATCTTCATCTTGTTGTTCAGTGAAGTTTACAAAATGTCGCCATATCTTGTGATATTGACTCGTTGTAGAGTGTTTTCTGGATTTTAGCAGAAAATTAATTAAATCTTCATTACAACCATACTCTTTTAATCTTTTCCTTTCAATCTCCATGCCATCAATGCTGGACCTTCCCACTGGGAAAGTAAAATTGGTCCTTGGGACAACCATCCCATCATGAGATTTATCTTGATTGGTTCTTCTTTCGCTAGGTACAGAAGTAGCGGGAACCATGGTCTTCTCGGCCAATATGGCAGAATGGCTATTACCTCTGATTTGTCTCTTTTTATTTTCAACAATGTTTTCCAAACAAGTGGAAGCGGGGGAAAAACATATTGCAGACCTCTGTCCCATTTGTGTTGTAGAGCGTCTATTCCAACTGCTCTTGTGCAAAATGTTCTTGCAAAGAATTGTTCGCATCTTGTATTTTTTGGTGAGGCCATCAAGTCGATGGTGGGTTGTCCCCATCTTTTCGTGAGATCCTGAAAAATGGTTTTGTTTAATGACCATTCTGTTGAACTTAAAGTTTCTCTGCTTAAGAAATCTGCCTCTACATTTGACACACCTGGAATATGAATGGCTGATAGAAGGAGTATATTGTTTTCTGCCCAGTTGAAAATTGGTTGAACTTCTTTCAGTAATTGGGTACTTCGTGTCCCTCCTTGCTTCTTTATATATTGGACCGCTGCGATATTGTCGCATTTTATTAATACATTTTTTCCTAGTATCTTCGCTCTGAAACTTTTTAAGGCCTTGTATATCGCCCGGATTTCTAAAATGTTTGATGACATACCTCTCCCTTTCCAAAGACCTTGACAAGATTTTCCTAGGGCGTACGCACCCCAACCGGTTTCCGACGCATCTGTCATAATAACTATGGACTCTTCTGGTACCAATGGAATTCCTCGTCTTAGATGTTCTGGGTTCAACCACCAGTTTATGGCTTTTTTTAACGGACCTGGAATAATTAATCTCCTGTTCAGCTGCATGTGTGGTATTTTCACAGAAGATAGAAGAAACTTTTGTAGGGGTCTGAGATGCCATCTTGCCCACCTTACAAGATTGATAGCTGCTGACATTAACCCCAATATTGTCAAACAAGATGCTACCGACACCTTTTTCTGTGATTTGAATTTTCTTATTTCTGCTAACAGTTTTGTCTCTCTTTTTTCTGGAAGTTGTATGATGTTTTCCTTTGTTCGAAATCTTGCTCCCAAAAATATCAAGTCTTGAGATGGGTGTAGTTGACTCTTTTCTTGGTTTAATATCCAGCCGAATTCTAGGAGTATCTGCATAACCCTTCTTGTATGTATTACACCGATGTCTCTGGATGGAGTTACTATTAAAATGTCGTCTAAGTAATGGAAAATAGAAATACCTTCTTTCCTTATTTCTGCTATTAAAGTTACTAAAACCTTTGAAAAAACTCGTGGTGATGTGGAAAGGCCAAATGGTAGGCACTTGAACTGTAGTCTGGGTCTTTTAACATTATTGTTTAGAGCTGCTTCTAATTCTTGTATCCAGACTTTGACTGCTCTGGATACTGATGTCAGTGCCACTGCAGGGCGACACGCTGCTCCCGCTGCAAGGTAAGTCTTTTTCAAATTAAACTCAAGTTTTTTATCCATGGGGTCCCTTAATACAGATGCGTCATCTACCGGAAGGGTAGTGCGTCTAGCCAATCGAACAACTGCTGCGTCTACCTTTGGAGCGTTGTCCCAACTTTTGGTTATGGATTCATCCATTGGATATTTTTTTCCAATTTTCCCTGGAATTGTAACCATCTTTTCAGTTTTTTTCCATTCGAATGACATATCTGAAATGGAAGTATGTACTGGGAAAGAAACATTTCTCTTTTTTGCAGAAGGAAACAGTTTATCCGCTGGACTAGCTTTAACTTGTTCAATGTGTAGAGACAATGTATCTCTTACAGCTTTAATTAAACCATCTAATAATGAAGGATCAAAGGTTTTATTAATCTGATTTCTTTCTTCCTCCTGATCTGAATCTAAATAAGATTCTTCATCTGACAAAACTGATCTTTCATATTCTGAAATTTCGACTCTGAACCTGAAGGACATAATATTCTCGTCTGCGTTTTCTCTTAACTTCAGCCAGTTCCTTAAATCCTTGTGACATCGTCTGTTTAATTGCGTCCAACATCAAATTAAATTGTGATGATGTAGATGGTATAGAATCATTGGGGTTATTATCAAATCCGCTGCTTTTTACTTTCAGTGGGTTTATGAGTCTTGTCTGAAGTTAAGAGGCTGTGGGAATAACAGAAACAAACTGTCAGGGCCCACACTAATGTCTCCATCTCTTAGCCTATACTCACCTATGCTTACCTAGATCCCTTCTGGTGTGACCCTTTTCCAGTACTACCAGACTCCATAGCTGGAACACTGGGAAATAAACAAAAGCTTTCTAAGTGTCTGAATTAGGAAATAATATAGGACTAAAAAACACACAACCAAAGCAAAAGAAATCACTTACCTTGCAGCCAGAGGCACAGAGTCCAGTTGATGCAGCTCACAACAGTCAACAGGCATCACTGATTAACTCCACCTGTTCCTATTTATAGGCTGCAACACCAAGCCCTGCCCCCCAAGCTGCAAGAAGAAAGTGCAAACGCGAGATTTCAAACAGACAATCCAAGTCCTATCCAGTCTGCAGCCTAGAGGGTACAAAATTCGCTGCTCCAAACCTAACAGGATAGAAGAAATAAAGGGAAATTAATTTTCCCTTAACAAAAATGGCGGCCGCGATAGGAGTCCATAGGAACTCTCGCGTCTGATGTCATGTCACGTGGTCGGCCGGAACCGGAAGTGACGCGCCACCCGGGAAATCCTGTTTGTTTCCCGCATGCAGTCTTACCCGCAGAAGAAGGGGAATATGCTGCATGGTCCCGGTCACTGGGAGATCTCCACACCACCATATGTAGGTTTTCGGGGAGCTTCAGCATACAGGAGGAGATGGAGAGAGCCTGCTGCTGGAAAGAGGTAAGCACTGCTGACTACCAGGCTTGAGACAGGAAACGAAAAAGACATGTGTCCTAGGGTGAGAGGGGCATTTGTAGATTCGTTTCCTGTCTATCAGGCAGAGGGAGGAGCTTACCCACTTGGTGATAGGCTGCCATGATGACTGGGGAAAAAAAATTTTTCTAGGCCAACAGTCCTCAGTTTATACATTAGTCGTCTATGCTTGTGAAGATTCTCATTCATCCAGGTCATGGTATATCTGTTGTATTCAATTAGATCAACTGGACATGAAATGTAGTTCTGAAGACGTTTCGCTAGTCATCCGACTGGCTTTCTCAATCAGAATGACTGTACAAGAATCTGTGGCAATTATGTACCCTGGAAAATCCAATTTAGCATATCACAGCCAGGTGTTAAGGGTGTGATTAGATAGTGGCTAGATAGAGGTGTTATAGGAACACCCAGAGTAAGGTGTTAAAACAGCATTGTACATGGCAGACAGTTGGTGTCGAACCCCCCCACCTCTATTTAGGCTTGGTTTCTTTATTTTCACATAAATGGCCTCCTTAACACCTCTCTTGAACCAGTCACGTTCCTTCGCCAGTATGTTAACATTACAATCTTCAAAGGTATGTCCTTTATCCTTAAGATGCAGATACACGGCTGAGTCCTGACCCGAGGAATTGGCTCTTCTGTGCTGGGCCATACGTTGATGCAGTTGCTGTTTGGTCTCCCCCACATACAAATCAGAGCATTCTTCACTGCACTGCACTGCATATATGATGTCGCTTTTCTTGTGTTTTGGTATTGGGTCTTTCGGATGTACCAATTGCTGCCTCAGTGTGTTGTTCGGTTTAAAGCAGACAGGGATAAGATGTTTTTTGAAAATTCTTCTTAATTTCTCGGAGACCCCTGCTACATATGGGATGACCATGTTCTTTCTCCTGTCTTGCTTTTCCCCTTCACTGTTGGTATTCGTGTTCTTTTCTTTCCTTCTACTTCTTTTGACAAAGGCCCAGTCTGGATATCCACAAGTTTTAAGGGCTCCTCTGAGATGTTTCATTTCTTTAGCCTTCGCCTCTGTGCTAGTGGGGATGTTCTCGGCTCTGTGTTGCAGGGTTCTGATGACACCCAGCTTGTGATCTAAAGGGTGGTGGGAGTCAAACATCAAATACTGATCTGTGTGTGTTGGTTTTCTGTAAACCTTCTACTTTACCAAAAAAAATGGTAAACTGGAAGTAGAGGTTTACAGGGATAAAGGACATACCTTTGAAAATTGTAATGTTAACATACTGGCGAAGGAACGTGACTGGTTCAAGAGAGGTGTTAAGGAGGCCATTTATGTGAAAATAAAGAAACCAAGCCTAAATAGAGGTGGGGGGGTTCGACACCAACTGTCTGCCATGTACAATGCTGTTTTAACACCTTACTCTGGGCGTTCCTATAACACCTCTTAGCCACTATCTAATCACACCCTTAACACCTGGCTGTGATATGCTAATTGGGATTTCCAGGGTACATAATTGCCACAGATCTTGTACAAGTCATTCTGAATTGAGAAAGCCAGTCGGATGACTAGCGAAACGTCTTCAAGAACTACATTTCATGTCCAGTTGATCTAATTGAATACAACAGATATTAGTCGTCTATGTGGCACAGTATCAAATGCTTTAGCAAAATCCAAGTATACCACATCTGCTATGCCAGAATCTAAATTTACTCACTTCTTCATAAAAAAAACAAGCAAATTAGTCTGGCTCAATATATTTTTAACTGTCTGTGTGTGCACTTAATTTACCAGTCTCTGTGGGCACTTATATTTGCCATTCTATTATGGATAAAGTCAACACTGGCAGGAGTTGAAGGACTGACCCAGCAGTGGCTACTGAACTGGAAGGCTGACTTACATCTATGGCATCTATAGTGGAAAAATGTAAAAAATGTTGGTGTGTTCTATAATACCCCAACCCCTTTATTTTCTTCAGTTTCCTCCTCTATCCCAAGATAGTCAAATATAAGTCGGCCTGAGAATAAGCCAAGGTACCTATTTTACATGAAAAATGAGTAAGCCTGATTGACTCGAGTTTAAGTTGACTTTCTCCCATACACAGCCCCATTGATAGTACCACAGACAGTAGCCTCATACACAGCCCCATGTAAAGTCAGTAACAACCAATTCCTTGGCACTCCAGAAATTAATAACAGAATGCTTTGGTTGCTGGAAATTATGGTTTCTAAACATCTGGAGTGGCTTTAACAAGCAACTAATGTAGTTTTAGCCCAACAAGCCCAAAGACCTCCAAAGTTTTTAAAATGACTTGAATTTCTTACCAGCGGGAGTCACTCCATTAGCGGTACATCCAGATATTGGAGAGGTGCGTAACTGCACTGCCTGTGTTCCTTCTCTCACCGGCTGTCCACAATTAAAGTAAGGAAGCTTTGAACAGAGTATAAGCCTAAATTAAGTTTTTAGGCTAATTTTAAGCTTAAAACCTTGGCTTATACTTGAGTATATATAAGTTTAAAGGGCATGTCCACCCTTATGATAAACTTTTAGCATATAATAGAATAACTTCCCCCAGCCCCAGCCACTATAAAATAAATTTAAGAAAGTGCCCCGATGTTTACTTACCTTCCCTCTCTCCTCCGACGCCCGGGCTTCTGCTTGCAAGACACTGCAAGCAGGGGGCGGGACCGGCAGCCGCGTCCATGATTGGCTGAGAGACAGCCAATCACGGTCGTGGCTGCCGGCTTCTCAGAATGCCGGGGGAGAGAGGGAAGGTAAGTAGAGTTCGGGGGTCTTTCTTAAAATTGGGGGAAGATATACTATTATACAAGCAAGGGGTTTTATGGTAGGGGGAGGGATCGCAAAACGGGAGGGGGAGAAGTGCTGCAGTACGCATGCCAAACTTCTCCTGGAGGCCAGATAGGAGGCAGAGTCCTATATGGACTCTGCTATCCTCCTGGTGGGCAGTTTTTGGGACTTGGGGGGGGACTACAGGAGAACCTTATGGAGCTGGGATGTGAGGTAAAGATTTTATTACACTACATGGTGGGGCCATTAGTGGGGGGGATTATAGTTTTGGGGGTGGACATGCCCTTTATTGATGTCAAGATCTCAATACACTCCTGCTTGAGCTGTCAATCAAATCCCCTAATAGCACACCGGTGTAGTGTGTAGGCTTACACAAGTTTTACAGCTAGTTTCCCAATGACTCCTTCCTGCTCCCTAAAGTTCTTGGCAAATACTGGGTTAAAAACAGAAGTAAAGGGAAGGAGAATGAAGCAGAGAGAACAGCACTGGGTCCCCCCTCCTCCCAAGTTTTCACCAATTTATTGCCTGTCAAAGGGAGATTGGGCTGCAGTGATAAGGCAGGACTCGGGTCTCTCCTAACTCACCCCTCTCCCTCTCCTTATGTTGCAAGTATCTCCATTTTAGAATGAAGTGTAGGAGGATTAATGCACATGAGTGGCTCGGTTCACAGACGGATTATATGAATGGGGGAATGACCAGAGAGGGAGGGGGAATGGGGAGCTCTGCAGTAAATCAGACTGTGTGCAAACACAGAGGAAGGTGGGTATAAGGCAGCATATACTAACCTTTTTTTATGTCAGGATTTGAGCAATGTATAAATTTCACTCTAGCTGCCCTTAAACACTGGATGATGAACTGGAGGGCTGACTTAACAGTGGCTAGTGAACTGGAGTTTTCAGTGTTGGGTCACCCCACCACATCATCTCCACAAGCCTTGCTCAACTGAGACAGACTGGCCATACTGACCTGAGACTGTCCACTGCTGGTTGTGATCCAGGGAGCGGAGGTCATCAGAGTCCCAGACTGTCAGTAAGTCAAGTGCAGTAAATCTCCCACACCTATCTGTCTGCTGCTTGCAACTGCCAGTAGTGTACTGCCTCAAACCTGCTTTAAGTTTTGTAGTCAAAATCACTCGCTCCTAGGTCATAGTGCTCCCTGATGCTCTGTTCAGTGTCTTGCTGCTACTTTTACAACTCGCTGTGCTCCATTCTACGGCAGTCTGCTGAGACCCTCCATGCTCTGCTCTTACTACTGAAATACAAAAAGAAGGGGATTGGAGAAAAAAAAAACTCCCGTCCCACAAAGAACCCTAAATAACAGCACTACCATATGCCATAATGAAGTAAAAAACGATTTATTAGGTACACTTGAATAAATAAACCCCCCTCACACTAAGTATATACAAAAAACTAAACACTAAAACCGGGCGTCCCTGGTGTACCAAACAAGGAAGGCTATCTAGACATAGCGTATATCTCGATAGTGACACAAGCCCATCAACCAGGAAAAACTCGATCGTAAGGGGCTTAGCGTGAGAAGCCAAGTCCGACTTACCCGACCTCTTCACGGACGGACCACACTCTTCACCCTAGCGATCAAAAATACCTATGGAGCTCTAATGTCCAACAATTCAAAGTATTGTCGCCTTCTCGTGGATCCACCCTTGGTTGTTACAAAGTTCCGCTCCCGATCGCCAATAAGCACAGTAGAGATACACGCCAAGACCACACTTCCAGACCTACACGTGTTTCGCCGTACCTTCCATTTTACTACGGCTTGGGAAGTTAGTTTTTTGTATATACTTAGTGTGAGGGGGGTTTATTTATTTATGTGTACCTAATAAATCGTTTTTTACTTCATTATGGCATATGGTAGTGCTGTTATTTAGGGTTCTTTGTGGGACGGGAGTTTTTTTTTTTCTCCAATCCCCTTCTTTTTGTATTTTCGTGAGTTTTTTCCCTTTAGCACCACTGTATTCCAGTGATCCATAGCCAGTGTTAAGGAGTAGTGCACCTGTCTACCCTAATTTAATCTGCTCTTACTACTGCACTAGGGTGCCCGCTTCTTAGCTAAGGAAAGCAGAGGTCAGTAAGTTTTGGGAGATATGGACTTGCTGCTGTTTAAATTTGATGTGCTGCCTGGGAGGGGGTAGCTGCTAGTCTGTCTTTTCTCTGAGACCACTTCTAAAAGTCCTGTCCAGTGAAGCAACACAGCAGTTTCTAAAGGTTACATTTTTAGTTTGCTCTATTCTCTATATATAGGTGTCTTAGATATAACTACATTTAACCAGTTACCATCTCTGATGCCTTAAGCTAGGTACACACAGTCCAGATTTCTGAAAGATGACAGACAGGATCTGCAAGATCCTGCCTGCCATTTTTCAAAGATCTGCATACACAGTCCCGAGCGTTCTCCCTATGAACATCATAAGGAGAACGCTCGGGACTGTGTGTTTCCATCGGCCGCGCTAGACTCCTCTATAGGGAGATCTGCATATCTTTACACAGAGTCCCGAGCGTTACCCGATCTGCATACGAGCGTTCTCCCTATGAACTTCATAGAAGAACGCTCGGGACTGTGTTTCCACAGTCCCGAGGAGTTTAGCGCGGCCGATGGAAATTTTCGGCCTTTCCCGAACGAGCGTTCGGCCGACCCGATTGTTCGGGAAACGCACGTACACACATAACGATAAAGCCCCGATAACGTCGGATCCGACAGTATCAGGGCTTTATCGTTACTGTGTGTACCCAGCTTTACACTGGACATTGTTCAAACCAGCCTCCAACCAGAGAATTGAAATCTTTCCAGTTGATTAGTTGGCTCTTCAGTTTATTAGTCTGTGACTGTTATCTAAACCACATCATGCACTTAAAAAATGTTGCAGGCAACAATGTAAAATGGGAATAGTGGTTTTTGGGCGGAAATTAAAGGAGAACTAAACCCAATTTTATATACTCCAGAATCTGAAAACAAACCCCCTAAAAACACCAAAAAACTATAAAATGCCACTTCAGTAAACTGTTAAAGTAAATCAAAGCCTGTTAAGAACTGGATGAAGTATCTGTGTGTATGTGCAGTGTCAGACCACACCTCCTAAACCCAGTCACATGCTTCCTTGCTTTATCTGTGCTGTAAAAGCATTGGCTAGAGATTATTAATGGGTGTGACCAACTGTAACAAGTTTGTGCCATAGCTAAGGACTGAGCATGTGCAGAACATAATGGTCGTTGACCAAACTGTGTGATACTTAGAATGCTGAGAAGTAAAGCACAAACCATATGTTATTTAGGTAAATTTCCCAGAGCCTGTATCACAATGAGAGGTAAGGCACAGATTACTGGTTTTAAATCAAGGTGTTCTGCCTTCTGGTTCAGTGTTGTTCTGTGGCTTTAGTTGCCCTTTAAGCAAACTTGGCATGGCCCTTAGCAAAGTAGGTGTGCGCTAGGGATTTACCGTTAAAGGGACACTTGGTTTATTTGCCCCCAGGCCAAAAGGCCCCAGTTCTCCCCTGGTCTGCAAGTTGGCCTTTATATTTGTTAAAAGGATACCGGTAGTTCAAATTTTTTTATGAAGAGTATCAACAAGTTAAGGATGTTATTTCTACAGGTTCCTTCTAGGGTTGCAATGAGTTTGTGATTCACAGAACAGACTTTTTAGCAATAGAGCATTATTAACATAAATGGGGGTTACACTTATTTTATTTGTCATTAATAACAGATGCTGTCTTTTTTTATAACGTGTTTCCCTATATCTGACATCATTTTCTAGCTCTCCCTGCACAGAACTAGTACCCATTGTCTTTTAAAGATCACATTTTTCCCTTTTGTTATTTAAATGTATGATTCCCATCTCTAACTAGTAAATTTGCAAAATTAAAGTGACATTGTTTTCATACTTGATATATATATATATGGTGATAATGTAAAGATTTTTTTTTTTTTTAAATGAAAACAGTACACCTTAATTGTATTGTGAGAGGTAGGATGGAGTATTTAGCCAAGAGCATTCATGGCTGTCACTGTGTCCATGGCCATGTGTCTGCTTGGTTCTTACAGAAAAGGAGGTAGGAATACTTTGTCCCACCTCCCATATAATTACACAGTTCTACTCTATACTTCTCCTTTAAATTTTTACTGAATTAAAGTCTGCTAGCACATCAGTTTAAATTTACAGTTAAAGGAAATACAGAAACAACAAAAAACCCAAATAAAAATAAATTTCATTTCTCAATTTGTTACTTTTCTAGTCCTTATTTTAAAGTCTAAGTAGCACAGCAGCTCCCATGTCACTGTGCATTAGGCAGTGTCTATCACATGACAGTCACCACAACACAAAATCCGAGCAATATTTGCTGGAAGGTCCAGGGTCTGATATCCAGTTTGATAAATTAAAATGATTTACATACATATATATATATATAAAACACACTCTGCATCCTTCTCTCTATACACACGCACACAGTTCTCTAGCCCAGTCTTTGCCTCTGGAATGTCTTGCTAATACTGCAACTTGTGGTGCCAATATATTCCTGTGCCAAACTGAACAGGAAATCTGTTGTGAGCTCCTCCCACACGTTCTCCTATGTAGTATATCCCAAGAATGATAGAGGGGGAGCCTTACTGCTTACCAGCCCCTTTTCTTTGTTATGCTTGCTAGGCACATTCCCCTGTTAGTTCCGATCTGTGTGTGATGGCCTCGGTCTTGGTTTCCTGGGTGGTGGGCAGTGTGCTGACAATGGAAGCAGAGTTGGTGGCGCGGTTAGTTTTTCCAAGAGGTCCTGAGGCAGAACACTAAGACGTATTTTTGCACGTGATCGCCGGAATCCATTTTCTGTGCCAATGCAGGTGTACACCCCTGCGTCACTGGCTTGTACTGACCGAAGCACTGCTCCCCCTTCTATTGCCGTCAGCCGCACCTGCAAGGAAGAATTCTGATGAAAGTGGTAACTGAAATAAATGACTCACATTTTACAACAACTTCTCAACTTTTACAGGTTACTTTCATAAATCACCCAGCAGCAAATGGGCAGGTGAAACACTGATTGTATGTTTGTGAATGTGCTCTGTCTATTTGGACAATGTTGTCTGGAGACTTTAGTAATATAAGCCAGTATCTGCTATAGAGCTATGTGGAAAAATCAATTTTGATTGAAAAGATATTGTATAGGACAGAAAATTAAAAAAAAATGTTTCTTTTGTAGCCTTATTGACTTCCACTGGCCAGTAGAGGGAGCTCTTGTTCTATAATATCCAGTAAGGTACATGGAAAGAAAATGCACAATTGTTTCCAGAAATTGATACATGGCCGCACTTAATACTATAAGGTTTGTTTTAAGCAATGCATTCGTACACCCCACATTTGCCAACAGAGCACTGATTTCCTTAAATTACATTCAAGCATGGCACTAGCAATAAAACAATTATATTGTTTGCTAATTGTTTTTTCTTTAGGAGTGCTCTGAGGGTAAATTACTGCAGGAACCTATTTTATCTCTATAAATCAGGTGGGACAAGTCATAAAAATAATAGCACTGCCAAGTCTGTTCTATACAGTTCTGGGCTCTGCTCATCCAAAGCTGATTCCAATAAGGGCATCATATAAATATCGGAAATCCCAAATTTATTACAATTTTATTATCTGGATGGTTTTTTTCCCCTTGGATTCCGCATCTTTCCCTCTTCAGAACATTTTGTTCACATTCTTTGGAAAGTACCCAGTAATCTCAATTCTGTAAGGCTGATAGTTTGATTTTTTTTTTCCCCCTAGGTCCCTCCTGAGCCTACCTTTGGCGGTTTAAAGTTGCTGACATCTTGCTTCAGCATTGTAACCTGCTTAAGCTCCTTTCCCGAGATTTCCTGGTTCTCCCTTCTGCTGTAGTCCCAAAAAAGCCATGTCCGTTTGGCCTGGGTGCGTCGACTACAGCAGAAGGGCGAACCAGGAAGTCTCGGGGGTGGAGCTAAGCAGGCTACAATGCTGAAGCAAGATGTCAGCAACTTTAGACTACAAAAGGTTCAGGAGGGACCTAGGGAAAAAAAAAGAGGAAAAGATTTTTAACAGCTGCTGGTTCCAATTTAACTAAACATGCTATTACAGTGCACTTTTCCTTTAAAGGGACAGTTCAGTGGAATATCAATATTTGTTAAATTGTTAGATTGTGTAATGCCTTTTTAGTTATTCTACATATTCTCTCCCGTTTTGAAAAATCAGTTGATTTCATACCCTTTGCTGTTCCCTGCTGTTGACATTAGTGAGCTGACATTTCAGGTTCCAACGGTCCTGCATCTCCCCAGGATGCACCACTTCCTTGGAATGTTCCTAACAGTTATTTCTACTGATTGGCTGTTGGATGGGTCAAATATGCTCAGATCTCTACTGAGCAACGGAATCAACCCAGGCGCTGGGTCAAGGGCAAAACCATAAAAGTCTCTATTAGGGGTCCAGCAAACAGGAAGTCAATATTTCAGTTGCATTTCTTTTTACACAGACAAAATATTGAATGGGCAGGTTAAGCTCATTGGGAATTACTGCTCTTTTTTTCTTAAAAGCATATGTATTTGCACTGAACTTCCCCTTTAAGAATAATAATTACCTCTATTCTGGTAGAGTGAATTGCCCCTCCTTTCATGCAGTCAATCAAGGCAGTGACAACTGACTTCACAGCCAATGATTGACTGCTGCTACCTCCTCTGCGCATTCCCAAGCTTATATAAAGCTCACTGAACAGAGGGAGGAGGCAGAGACCTTTCCAGAAAGGAAAATAGCTTCTCATTAAATATCTGGATAAAAATGCATGTAATAAAATGGTAAAAATTTGGGTTTGAAGCAGATAACTTGACAAGTTACCATATTTTTACATGCCCTTTAAGTAACTGTAGTCTAATAGGGGCATTGTATATACACATAGAATTGTGAAATCTGATAAACACCTAAACTTACCTCTTTTCGATGTTGGGATCCATCTCTCTGAATTAACCAAGTGACACTCTCAAGGGGGGAGTGTGTATCGCATTGTAGAAACACACTTCCTCCTTCCACACCAATCTGTAATCGCTCTGAGATCCCTCGATCCACTGAAATTAGAAGCCAAATGGGTATTATTCTCATAAACACTTCTATAACCTTTTATTACTAAATCTTTTAAGAGAAAATAAACACCCCCATGTGCATTTCTCCATGTGCACCATGAACTGTCCCTTACCTTGTGTGTTGTATCCCCGACACTGTCTTAGGGGGTCTCCGTGTTTGACATCTTGCCGTCGACTCCTCCTGCAGAAGGGAATTTTAGTGACCTTGTTTAGTGTAAAAGACATGACACCAAGCAAGAATTTCCACAAAATGACAGACATCTGAAATCCCATTCTGCTGTCTCAAAAAATGGACTGGAAACACGGTAAAAAGAAACTACAGCCCTAAATTGATCTGGTACCTATGGGTTAAACATTTTGTGGGTCAGGTTAAAGGTAGTAAAGTAATAATAATAGTTCTAGGATGTAACAATTACTAGTCCCAGCATGGCCATGTAAATAACCAGCTTTATAGCACTGCACTAAACTGCCTTCTGACTCAGTTGGTTGGACAATACTTTATAAATGGAATTAGCAGGGCTGTATAGACTGTAAACTGATAATCAAAATGTGCTTTTCTCATTGAAATGTAAATCCTACAGTCTTGACTCGCTAAATTCTCATACACACATTATAGTCTCTTGGGATTGGCCAATGAACATTCAAAGACTTAAGGTGCCCATACATCTATGAGATTTTACTTACCCGACCGAGTGCTCACGCGATGTTCATCGATGCTGCCGGAACCGCTTCTCCCGATTGTATATTTGACCGACATGTGATCGCATGTCGGTCGAATGTAAGATCGAGAGAAGCGGTTCCGGCAGGATCAAAGGAACATCGCGTGAACGCTCGGTCCGGTAAGTAAAATCTCATAGATGTATGGCCACCTTTAGGCTGGGTACACACGATAGGACTTTTTGTCCCAACCGTGTGTTCGATGCAAGCTCTCAGCCAGGACAAATGACTGTTTGCTATTATTTGCAATAATAGCCATAGTGAACCACACGATTGACCGTGATTTACGGACAGTTCTGATCAACTGATACAGAGAACTGGCATTTGAGCTTGGTTGTGGCCAGCCGCCCCACAGATATTTCCGACTGACCAATACACGGCACCATCGGTCAGTTGGCCGGAAATATCTGCTGGTGTGTACCCAGCCTAACTGCTTTGGGCAACAACCTTAAGTGTGTTGAGGCTTCTGTCAGCACCATTCAATGATCAAAAACAGAGCCGCAACATGTTTGATGGCCAAAGCAGTTTGCCTTTATTCACTGGCAAATACCAGATGACTATAATCTTATGTGTGTATGAGGCTTTAGAATGGAACCTTTTCCTTATCATCTAATATAGTAAAAGTGGCCCTGCACACTCATACCTTCCTAGGTTGGAGACGACAATGCTGGGTACTACGGTGGAGTTCAAAAACTGTGCACACCAGTCTTAAAGCTAGGCCACACTAGCAATTTTCCATTTGGTTACAATGGAAATCGTGGGAACGCAAAAATTCCCGCGATTTGCGATGGTCATGTGATTGCGCATTTGTTCCCGTTTTGTGTGCACCTTTTTTTACGCAATCGCATGCAATTTCTCATTGAAAATAGCAAAATCGTACATGCAATCGTGTGAGATTCTAAAATTGCACTGCATATTCCAAATAAGGCCTTACCAATGCTTTGTAAAGAGGGAGAATTACATTTTCCTCCCTTGAATCCATACCTCTCTTTATACAAGACAATACCATGCTGGCTCTGGCTGTTGCCACCTGGCACTGCTTGCTACCTTTAAGTTTGTTATCCACCAAAACTCCAAGATCCCTTTCCAACAGGGATTCACTTAACACAGAGCCATTTATAGTATAAGTAGCACAAGGATTTTTAATTCCAAAATGCATCACCTTACATTTATCAACATTGAATTTCATCTGCCACTTAGCAGCCCAATGTGACAATCTATCTAGATCCCCTTGCAACGATTGCACATCCTCTGAAGTTTTTAATGGTCGACAAAGTTTTGTGTCGTCAGCAAACACAGAAACCTTGCTGACAATACCCACTTCGAAATCATTAATAAATAGATGGTGTTTACTGAAATCTCTCCCCATAATGTGTGTATGCTGAATAATCTGTCTGTCCTGTAATCTACCCATTCCAGAGAGAGTAATTCCTACCTTGTTGGTGATGGGGTGTAGCGCACGCAACCCTTTCCATCCCACGCACAATATGGATCTCTGGCCAGGCAGCAATCTGCACAGGAGTCTCCATAACGTCCACAGCGATGAAGAGACAGCTGTGTTACCCCGACATCCGAAGAGACGTAGAGCTGATGCTGTAGGAAATGAGAAAGCTGATGACTCCACCCATTTGGAGCACACATATAAATAAATAATATTCTCCTATTTGTTCTGTGGCTGGTATCTTATGTGCTTGGGTATTGTGGTCAGTAAGTAATTATATCCAAAGTTTTAAAGGTACCATAGTTGTTGGATAAATAATCTAGGAAAACATTTTAAAAAGTCAATCCCACCTATGGGGTGCTTTAGTTAATACAGTTTCTGACAAAAGTCTTGTCGCTTGTGTACAAATTGACCTGAAGTGCCGCTTAAAGGGACAGTTCAGTGGAAATGATCAATATTTGTTAAATTGTTAGTTTGTGTAATGCCTTCTTAGTTATTCTACATATTTTGAAAAGTCAGTTGATTTCATACACTTTGCTGTTCCCTGCTATTGACATTAGTGAGTTGCCATTTCAGGTTCTAACGGTCCTTCTTCTTCCCAGGATGCACCACATCCTTGGAATGTTCCTAACAGTAATTTCTACTGATTGGCTGTTGGATGGGTCAAACATGCTCAGATCTCTATTGAGCAACTAAATCAACCCAGGTGCTGGTTGAAGGGCAAAACCATAAAGGTCTCTACTAGGGGTCCTGCAAACAGGAAGTCAGTTTTTCTGTTGCATTTATTTATACACAGACACAATGCTGAATGGGCAGGTTATGGTCATTAGGATGCTCTTTTTTCTAATAAGCCTATGTATTTGCACTGAACTTCCCCTTTAACAATAATTCTAATGCAGATTTTGTTTCAAAAAATGAAACTAACAAAATATTCTAATATTCACAGCTTGGTAAAGCCCATTGAGTCAATTTTTGCAAAGACAGAAGTGTTGTCGCCTTGTCAAATGGGCTTCACCTGTGACTAATAATGGATCAATTAGATGTGTATGAAAAGAACCCCAGTACACTAGACCTTCACATCAACTGCAAATAGACCTCTGCAAACATGCCTAAGATTCTTCCTGAGACTAAAGTGTTGATTATCAAGAGGCTGAAGACCAAATCCACTGCTGATGTGGCACCTTCAATGTCTCTCAGCGTCAAGTTCAGAGGATAAAGAAAAGATTTGAAGAGACTGGAGAAGTTTTTGACAAGCCCAGGTCAGACAGACCCCGCAAGACAACTGCTGGAGAGGACCATTTGTTTGCTTGAAAATCCAAGTCAAGCCCATTTTCAACTGCAGCAGAGCTCCAGGAGACCTGGTCACCTGAAATCCCTGTGTCAACCAGAACAGTTTGTCGGATTCTGCCTCAAAATGGCCTCCATGGTCGAATCAGTGCCCATAAGCCAGCACTAAACAAAAGACAATTGAAAAAACGTATCGCAATTGCCAAGTCCCACAGCCTGCTAAAAGGATGGACGCTGGAAAAGTGGCAAAAGGTGGATTTTTCAGATTAATCTTCTGTTGAATTACACCACCATCGCCGCAAATATTGCAGGAGACCTACTGGAACCCGCATGGAGCTGATATTTACCCAGAAAACTGTGAAGTTTGGTGGAGGCAAAATCATGGTCTGGGGTTACATCCAATATGGGGGTGTGTGAGGGATCTGCAGGGTGGAAGGCAACATCAATAGTGTAAAATACCAAGAAATCTTTGCTACCTCATGTATTCCCAACCATAAAAAAGGCCAAATTCTGCAGCAGGATGGCGCTCCATCACATACTTCCATCTCCACATCAAAGTTCCTTAAGGCGAAGAAGATCAAGATGCTCCAGGATTGGCCAGCCCAGTCACCTGACATAAACATCATTGAGCATTTGTGGGGTAGGATGAAACAGGAAGCATGGAAGACGAAACCAAAGAATATTGATGAACTCTGGGACTGTTTTCTTGGATATTCCTGATGATTTCATCAATAAATTGTATGAATCCATGTCAAACTGCATGGATGCTGTCCTTCAAGCTCATGGAAGTCATACAAGATCTTAAATTTGGATCTTACAGCACCACTACTTAATTTGCCGACATATTTTTGGATTGGCTATAAAGTAGATCATTTCCTGTATAGGCGACTACACTTTTGTCTTGCAACATTTTGACCTTTCTGTCTTGATTAAATGATAAATCTTTTTTCAGAGAAACAATTTCTTACCAGTACATTTAATATTATTTGGGAGGGCTTTAGCTTTTCATATGAACTTCATATTTCTAACACCAATTGATCAATTAAAAATCAGGCTAACAGCAGGAGTTACTGCAAAATACACAGGCGACAAGACTGTACAACAATCTGCTATACAGCAATTTTAAAGTGTAAATAAAGTAAAAAAAATTTAGAAATAGGGATATTTGGGCCATATTTATAAAACATCGTTATCGTAAAAATAATGATCGGCGTTCTGCGATATGGACCGTCATTTTACGATATTGACTAATCCTACGATATCGCTACTGTAAATCTACGGTAGTGATATCATAAAATTCCGATCGTTATCGTAAAATACAGATGGTTATTGTAGAATACCGACCATTATTGTAGAATAACAATTATTATCGTAGAATAACGATCGTTATCGTAGGATAATGGTTGTTACCGTTGAATCGTAAAATAACGATCGGCATTCTATGATAACGGTCGGTATTCTAAGATAATGATTGGTATTTTTTGATATCGGTACTGTAGATTTACAGTAGCAATATCGTAGGATTATGGTCGATATCGTAAAATAACGGTCCATATCATAGAACACCGACCGTTATTTTTACGATAATGTTTTATAAATATGGCCCTTTGTATTTTAAACTTCATTGACTCTATACGCCTTCCAATTGGACTGACTGCAATTCAATTATATTGCTATATGGTACTGGGATTCTCAAATGGTGTGCCTCCAGACGTTTGAAAAAACAACTCCCAGCACACCTCAACTAGAGAGGGAATGCTGGGAGTTGTCGTTTTCAACATTTGGAGAATCCCGGATAAAGTTTATTACAAAAGAGACCTGCATATCCTGCAATGTTTAACTTTATTAATGGTGTTTAGCTGTGTCATCAGCATCATGTGACTCAAACCTGGAAATAATGTATTCCTTACTGTAAAATATAAACAAATTAGTGTTTACATATTGACCTGTATTAGCTATATCTCAGCTTGCAGCCCTGTGCTTTATATGGTCATATGATCTCCTTGGTGACTTATAATATCCTTATATTTTACATTATTGCCTGTGTATTTACAACATAAATTCCTTCCACATAAAACACCATCCCATTTGACTTAGCAATCCTGCATCCAGCCTACCCAATCTGGACAACGAACAAACATTAGACATAGCATCATCACACATTGATGTATCCCCCTCATCAGGGGAGGACTAATACAGCCAAGATGCCCTTTCACAGTAGGTTGCCCTGGGGGGCAAATACAGCCAAGTGGCCCTTTCATGGTAGGTTGCATTTTTTCTGACATTTTTTTGACCACGCCCACTTTGCTAGGGTCACACATTATGTTTAGGTTACACCCATTTTTTAGACCACTATTCCCATTTTTCATTGTTGTCTGCTACTTTTTTAAGTGTATGATGTTGTTAAAGGACAATTATAGTCTAAAATCTCCCCCCCCCCCCCAAGTACCCAGAGTACCTGAATCTGAAGTTCTCACCCATGGGTACACTTTCTAGGTCAGGTTATACTTACCCAAAGTTTCCCTTGTTCCTAATGAACTGGAGGGCTGATTAACACTGGCTAATGAACTGAAGTGCTGACTAACTCCAGCTAATTAACTGGAGGGCTGGCAAACACTGAATAATAAACTGGGGGTCTGACTATCACTTGCTAATGAGCTGGAGGGCTGACAATACTGCCTAATGAACTGGAGGGCTGACAATACTGGCTAATGAACTGGAGGGCTGACGACACTGTCTAATGAACTGGATGGTTGACTAACACTGGCTTACAATCTAAAGGACTGACAACACTCTAATGATCTCAAGGGCTGATAACACTGGCTAATGAACTGTAGGGCTGACAACACTGGCTAATGAACTGGAGGTCTTCCTGACAAAAAATCTAAACCAGGAGATGGGGTTTCCTGTTCCTTGCCAATGTTAGAGCTAAGAGGTGTGTGCTGTGCCTTTCAAGAACATAGCTAAGTAATAGCTTCTGTGGCAGCCCAAATCTTTAATTAGAGGCCAGCCTGGGGGGCATTTGCCCCTCAGCCTACTGGGCCAGTCCTCCCCTGCCCCTCATCTAATAATAAATTAATCCAGCTGAACATAATCCACCAAACCTACCTAACACCGACCAGAATGTACAAAATGGGCAGAAGGGGAAACGACGAGTGCTCAAAAAGACGCTGAAAGCCAACTTTCCACATATTATATGGCAATGCCCACTAGGACAACAATAATAAACTTTATATGACAAAAACTATCGCTCCCAATAACCCAATCCCCTGAAACTTGTATCCTAGGACTTATAGAAGACACGCTATCAAAATACATACGCACACTTATGATAGAACTACTATTCTACACCCTGGAAGAACTTGATCCTTCACTGGATGGCCGATGAAATCCCAACAAAAAGGAAATGGAATAGACTAGTAAACACTGATCTAGCATTCCACAAAATTCTTTATATATACAGGAAATGCCCCATTAAATATGCAAAAATTTGGGAGATCTGGTATGAATCAGAACACAAACTATAGACTGCAACGGATTAAAAGAAATAGGATCCCCCCACCTATAATATGGTAATCTGCTCCCACCTATCTTAAAACCTACTGTGTATGATCCATAAGTGATGTAGGCAATAACAGTTTTAGTTAAAATATATTAATTAAGTTATTATGGTTATATAAACACAGATTTACTTAAAAGAAAAGACAAATGTTCATGAACAATAACAAAATATATTAACAAATATAAATTGTTCAAGATTGCTACTGTGAATATGTGCCATATGTTTGTATACAATTTTCTTCAAAATAAAACAAATTCAAAAATATAAAACACCATCCAAGACCAATAAAGGTTAAACGACTGGAATAAAACAGACCATATCACCAGCCATTTCACGTGTATTTGTTACCTGGATAAGCAATAAGCAGATACTTACCCTCTTTGATGAAATTTTGAGGTTTTTAACAGTGGATGGAACCTGAGACCAACAAGAAAAGAAGAAAATGGTTTAATTAATTACAAACCCAACTGAAATGTAATTACAGGGCAAATACATGGCAGGGTTGGACAGTTAAATGGGGCCCTAGACAAGGTTGTGATTTGGGGCTCCCTTCTCAATATTCTTGATATTTCTTTGGCTCTAGACAGGAGCCTAGGTTGCCTTGTGGTTAATCTTGCTCTGCTTAAGGGAGCTATACACTATTTTGCTATGTTTCTGATCTGTCCAATCCATTTAATTGATTTTATCAAATCCGCCGAAATGAATTTATTGTTTCAAACAAAATTGCTTAGTATCAATTGTGCTATAATTGTACATCAACCAATCAGATGTATTCTAACTGCAGTAACTCCGTAAAAAGCTAACAGCCGATTGGTTGTTACAAATTAATAGCATACTTTTTACCCCTTATTGTACCAGCCCCTAAATTGGTTTGTATATGGTTTACTTTAGTTTCCTACAGAATATACTGACTATTATAACCTTCATGGCCCCTGTAAAACTGAGTTGGTTCAGTGATCATGTGGTATAAGGAATATCCATACTGCAGAGCATTTGTTTACCTAAAGAGCAAATAAGTAATAAAAACAACAAGGTATAGAGATTCTTCTCCTACTGAAAGGAAAAAATTCAATATTTAACCTAACAATAACCTAAAACCACAATCTAATGACAACACTCAGGGACATTACCTTTTTCTCCACTAGGCCAGCTTGACCCGTATCTAGATTAACACAAGCAAAATGTTTTCGATCAGGTAACATTTTCTTAGCATTTACCAAGCGTTTTTTTGAGGCAGTCACTGCTGACAAAACGCTTCATGGATTGATTTTCTGCCGCTAAAAATCTCGATCTGCTCAGAAAACGCTACAATACCATTTGCATTTGAATTTTATACAGCAAGGCTAATGGGGAAAAAATGTAAATCAGTCCAGCTGCATTAATAACATTTTATTAAAAATGTCCTCCAATGCGTTGTCTGGTAACCCTAGGCTGGGGTGCAGTGGCGTATCTGGGAATCACCCCCAGGAAATCTATGATTGGGCCTTATTCATGCTTCATCCACAGTGGTTTTCTGGGAGAAAGATATATCTGCCCTAGGAAAAATAAGACGATGGGGCCCCCTTGGCTCCCAGCGGTTGCTTCCCTGGTAGTTATGCCCCTGCTGGGGGGGGGGGGGTCTGTTCAATGAGCCTGCTACTGGTCACTACCCCTTTGCTTATTTCTCTGATGGTGTGAGGGGGAAATCACACCTCCAATGTAATAGGCTGATAGCAGTTCTATTGGCATTGTATTTGGCTGTAAAATGTTTGCGTGACCATAAAGCCTTCCATTAGCTGGCATTAAAAAGCTTCCCTTATTGTGTCTTTTGAGATACCTGTGCAGCTGCCACAAACTCCATCTTAAAGTCACATCAACCTTTTTTTATTATTAGTATTTAGCATAGTAACCAGCAGTGCATCTCCCTGTAAGTATGTCTAAAGGCCAGGCTTTTCATAAAGTGCAGTAAATGGCACAGTGTCACTCTCCCTGCCTATTCACTGGAATACAGATAGATTATGTATGTATCGTTTGTTTATAAAGCGCCACTTGGGGACGCAGCGCTGTACAGTAACAAAATACAGTCATGCAAGGGGGATTCAATAGATAGTTCAGTACACAAATATATAAATTATATAAACATAAGTTCTAGAGCTTTGCCACAAGAGGAAAGGAGATTATATTAAATAGAGAGCACTGCACCATTAGAACAATAGGGGTAATATTTAGACTACACAATGTATTTTTATAGTTCAGACCAATTAAAATAATCTACTAAATGGGATTGTATTAAAAACAATTAACTATGTTCCAATGCAATAAATAAGCCCCATTATTACATGCAGTGAGGTACAAGACGGGCCCATTCACTGATTTTCTTCTCCCTACATTAGGAGGTGACAGTGTAACCAGTTTATAGTATTTGAGGTTGAATGAAGACATACGTCCATCCAGTCCAACCCATCTAGCAGTATCCTCATTTCCTGCCTAACTGTTGATCCAGATGAAGGCAAAATAAACCCACCAAATTTATGAAGGAAGAAATTCCTTCCTGACTCCAAGTGGCAATCGGAAATTTCCCTGGATCAACTCTACTTTATGTATCAATACCAGTAACTTGCAACATTCCTTGTTTGCAGAAACTCATCCAGCTTTTTTTTAAACTGACCAATGAACCTGCCATAACAACGTCCACTGGAAGACGGTTCCATAGCTTTACCGTTCTCACAGTGAAAAACCCTTTCCAAACTTGAAGCCTAAACCTTAAGGGATGTCCTTGTGTCCTTTGACATATTCTATTGGTGAACAATGCCCCAGATAGTTTATTGTATGGCCCGTTAATGTATTTATACACAGTAATCATATCCCCACGCAAGAGCCTTTTCTCCAGCGTATATAATTGTAACTTTTCCAGTCTTTCTGCTGCGGTAGTATTTCTGAAAACACTACGTTGGAGGTCCTTGCTTTTAACTTGGCCCCTAGCTCTCGGAAATCATGTTTGAGGACCTCACCTCCTCCTCTAACTTTGTCATTGGCACCAATGTGAACCAAGACGGCCGGGTCACACCCGGCCCCACCCAATAATTTGTCTACACGATCCACCACATGCCGAACCCTAGCACCAGGCAGGCAACACACAGTTCGGCATGTAGGGTCCTGGCGGCAGATTACCCTATCTACCTTCCTTATAATGGAGTCCCCTACCACTACCACCTGCCTTGCATTCCTGATCCTTCTTTCCTCCTCCCTTGTATCAGAGATGGCAGTCCCCTGGGTGCTCAAGGGACTAGGCCCCTCCATACACGCTAACCCCTTGGTGCTCAAGGGGACTATCTCCCTCCATACAGGCTAATTATGAGTTGGATTGGAAGATTAATTACTATCAGTGAGTCAGTGAGGTACAAAGCAGGTCCATTCACTGTTTTTCTTCTTACTACATTAGGAGATGACAGTGTAACCCAGTGGCGTATCTACGTTAAAACATTCGGGGCACGTGCCCCGGATGTTTGGCAAAGTGCCCCGAATGTTTTAACTGACTGTGCCCCCTGCAAGTGCCCCAAACGTCTGAATATTCCCGGCTGCGCGAACCTCTGGGCACATCGCGCAGCCGGCGCACGCAATGGCGTCCTACCGGCGCGCCGATGTCACAAGCGCGCCGGCGCGCGAGAGAGAAACCAGGCACTCAGGAGGGAGTCCAGATAGGTAGCAGTGGCACCGTGGCAGTAGCAGCTAGATATCAGATAAGATAGATAGATAGATAGCAGCCAGTTAGATAGATAGATAGCAGTTAGATTAGATAGATAGCTAGCAGAGATATATAGATAGCAGTTAGATAGATAGATAGATAGATGGATAGATAGATAGATAGATAGATGATAGATAGATAGATAGATAGATAGCAGAGTTAGATAGATAGATAGCAGTTAGATAGATAGCACAGTTAGACAGATAGATAGATAGATAGATAGATAGAATAGATAGATAGATAGATAGATAAGATAGATAGATAGCAGTAGTTAGATAGATAGATAGATAGATAGAGAGATGATAGATGAAGATAGTAGAGAATTAGATTAGATAGATAGTAGATAGATAGAGAAGATAGATAGATTAGATAGATCAGGATAGATAGATAGATAGATAGTAGATAGATAGATAGATAGATAGATTAGAGTAGATGAGTAGATAGATAAGATAGATAGATAGATAGCAGAGTTAGTATATAGATAGATAGAAGAGTTAGATAGATAGATAGAAGATAGCAGAGTTAGATAGATAGATAGATAGATGATAGATGATAATAGATAGATAGATAGATAGATAGATGATAGATAGATAGATAGATAGATAGATAGTAGATAGTAGCAGAATTAGATAATAGCAGAGTAATAGCAGAGTAGATAGATAGATGATAGATAGAGTAGATAGAGTAGATAGTAGATAGGTTAGATAGATAGGTGATAGATAGATAGAGATAGATAGTAGATTGCAGAAGATTAGAGATATGTATGAGATAGATAGTAGTAGTAGTAGTAGATAGATAGATATGATAGTAGATGAGTAGTAGATAGCAGAGTTAGATAGAGAAGATAGATAGGAGATGTAGATAGATAGATAGATAGATAGATAGATAGATAGCAGAGTTATATAGATAGATAGATAGATAGATAGATAGATAGAGAGTATAGATAGTAGATAGATAGTAGATAGATAGATAGATAGATAGATAGTAGATAGATAGAGATAGATAGCAGAGTTAGATAGATAGATAGATGATAGATAGATAGATAGATAGGATAGATAGATAGATAGATAGATAGATAGATAGATAGCAGAGTTAGATAGATGAGAATAGAGAGATAGACATAGTAAAGATAAACAAGAGGCAGATATAGATAGATAGATATACAGATAGAGAGAGAGGGACAGATAGATAGGGGCAGAGATCCATGTAGAAAGTACAAGAAGGTCTCCCTGGCCAAGGTGTGGGCAAGCATCTGACTACAACTGAACACAACAGTAAGTTTAAAATGACCAAATTGCTACCAGACATAATGAAATGCCAGTTTACTGTGCCTTTTTGTTCATTAATTGTGTCTCTCTGTCCAACTCTCTGATCTCATCTCTGGCACTGTCTTTCACTGTGCTTTCTGTCTGTTTATCACTATCGGGCTGTGTGTCTATGTTTGTGGTTGTCTATCTGTCTGTATCTTTTTGGTAATCTCTATAAATACATAGTGGGTGTGGCCTAATTGGGGCAGAGAAAGGGGTGTGACCTAAAAAATTTGCACGGCACATGGCGTGCCCAAGAGTGCCCCTGATCTTCTTAGACCCTAGATACGCCCCTGGTGTAACCAGTTGGAAGATTAGTTACTTTTCCATCCTTTGGCAGGTTCAGCCTTTACCATTTGTTACATTTTAACCCCCTGCTTTTTCTTGGCTGGTTGCCCAGATTCAGTAGATACATTTAAGAGATACAGGGGGAGATACAATATGGCCCATTTTCGTCTAAAACCCACGTTAACCCGAAAAAATTTCGGGTTAACGTGGGTTTTAGATGGATTTTCGAGCACAGCGCCATTTCCGAATGTTTTTGGAAATAGCGCTGTGCTAACGATCCAAACCCCATAGCGTTAAGTTTTGCGGTACTTTGTAGCGTGAAACTTAACGCTATGGCTTGTGGAGCGTTAAAGTGCCGCTCCTTACCTTAGCCCGATCCCGCGATGCAATAACTGACGTAATCTCGTAAGTAAGTAACGCGGCACTTAGATATTGGATCTCCCCGACAGTGTCTCACTGCTATTACTGCAGTAATGAATTCATGCTTTAGTAAAAACTGAGGAAATGCCACACCTATAGATCCTGGCGCCCTAGGCCATGCTAGCACACACTCAAACCAACACAAGCTGAATTTCCTTGAAGATTTCGGCCTCATTTACTTTTGTGGAGCTAGTCATATTGTTTTTGTGCAGCAGACCATGCTGTTTTGTGAAGAAGGCCATGCTTTTTTTTGTAGAGCAAACCACACTGCATTGTCGAGCAGGCCATACTGTTTTGTGAAGCTGGCCCCACTGTTTTATAAAGCAGGACATACTGTTTTGTAGAGCAAGCCATACTGTTTTTTAAAGCAGGCCAATACTGTTTTCTAAAGCCGGCAATACTGTTTGATGGAGCGGGCTATACTGTTTTGTGAAGCAGGCCAATACTGTTTTGTGAAGCAGGCCAATACTGTTTTGTGAAGCAGGCCATACTGTTTGTGAAGCAGGCCATACTGTTTTGTGAAGCAGAGGCCATACTGTTTTGTGAAGCAGGCCATACTGTTTTGTGAAGAAGGCCATACGTTTTGAAGCAGGCTACGATGGAGCGGCATACTGTTTTCTGAAGCAGGCCATACTGTTTGATGAAGCAGGGCATACTGTTTTCTGAAGCAGGCCATACTGTTTTCTGAAGCAGGCTATACTGTTTGATGGAGCAGGGCATACTGTTTTCTGAAGCAGGCTATACATTTTTAAGAAGCAGGCCATACTGTTTGATGGAGCAGGCTATACTGTTGAGTAGACAGGCCATACTGTTTTGTGAATCAGTCCAATACTGTTTTGTGAAGCAGGCCATACTGTTTGATGGAGCAGGCCATACTGTTTTTTAAGCAGGCCATACTGTTTTGTGAAGCAGGCTATACTGTTTGTGAAGTAGGCCAACTGTTTGTGGAAGCAGGCCATACTGTTTGATGGAGCAGGCCATACTGTTTTGTGAAGCAGGCCAACGTTTTGTGAGCAGGCCAATATTGTTTTGTAAGCAGGCCATACTGTTTTGTGAAGCAGGCCATACTGTTTTGTGAGCGGCCATACTGTTTTGTGAAGCAGGCCATATGTTTGATGGAGAAGGCATAGTGTTTTGTGAAGCAGGCCAATACTGTTGTGAAGCAGGCCATACTGTTTTGTGAAGCAGGCCATACTGTTTCGTGAAGCAGGCCATACTGTTTTGTGAAGCAGGCCATACTGTTTGATGGAGCAGGGATAGTTTGTGAGCAGGCCATACTGTTTTGGAAGGCAGGCCATATGTTTTGTGAAGAGGCCATACTGTTTGTGAAGCAGGCCTACTGTTTGATGGAGAAGGCATCTGTTTTGTGAAGCAGGACCAATACCGTTTTGTGAAGCAGGCCATACTGTTTGATGGAGCAGGCCATACTGTTTTTTGAAGCAGGCCATACTGTTTTGTGAAGCAGGCCATACTGTTTTGTGAAGCAGGCCAATACTGTTTTGTGAAGCAGGCCATACTGTTTTGTGAAGCAGGCCATACTGTTTTGTGAAGCAGGCCATACTGTTTTGTGAAGCAGGCCATACTGTTTGATGGAGCAGGCCATACTGTTTTCTGAAGCAGGCCTACTGTTTGATGAAGCAGGGCATACTGTTTTCTGAAGCAGGCCTACTGTTTTCTGAGCGCTATACTGTTTGATGGAGCAGGGCATACTGTTTTCTGAAGCAGGCTATACATTTTTAAGAAGCAGGCCATACTGTTTGATGGAGCAGGCTATACTGTTTGAAGAGCAGGCCATACTGTTTGTGAATCAGTCCAATACTGTTTTGTGAAGCAGGCCATACTGTTTGATGAGCAGGCCATACTGTTTTTGAAGCAGGCCATACTGTTTTGTGAAGCAGGCTATACTGTTTTGTGAAGCAGGCCATACTGTTTTGTGAGCAGGCCATACTGTTTGTTGAAGCAGGCCAATACTGTTTTGTGAAGCAGGCCAATATTGTTTTGAAAGCAGGCCATACTTTTTCTGAAGCAGGCCATACTGTTTTGTGAAGCAGGCCATACTGTTTTGTGAAGCAGGCCATACTGTTTGATGGAGAAGGGCATAGTTTTTGTGAAGCAGGCCAATACTGTTTTGTGAGCAGGCAATAGTTTTTGTTGAAGCAGGCCATACTGTTCGTGAAGCAGGCCATACTGTTTTGTGAAGCAGGCCATACTGTTTGATGGAGCAGGGCATACTGTTTTGTGAAGCGGCCATACTGTTTTGTGAAGCAGGCCTAATGTTTTGTGAAGCAGGCCATACTGTTTTGTGAAGCAGGCCATAATGTTTGATGGAGCAGGTCATACTGTTTTGTGAGCAGGCCATACTGTTTGTGAAGCAGGCCATAATGTTTGATGGGAGCAGGCATACTGTTATGTGAGCAGGCCAATACTGTTTTTGTGAAGCAGGCCATACTGTTGTGAAAGGCCATACTGTTTGAAGGGCAGGGCAAAACTGTTTGATGGAGCAGGGCAAACTGTTTGATGGAGCAGGGCATACTGTTTTCTGAAGCAGGCTATACATTTTTAAGAAGCAGGCCATACTGTTTGATGGAGCAGGCTATACTGTTTGATAGAGCAGGCCATACTGTTTTGTGAATCAGGCCAATACTGTTTTGTGAAGCAGGCCATACTGTTTGATGGAGCAGGCCATACTGTTTTTTGAAGCAGGCCATACTGTTTTGTGAAGCAGGCTATACTGTTTTGTGAAGCAGGCCATACTGTTTTGTGAAGCAGGCCATACTGTATTGTGAAGCAGGCCAATACTGTTTTGTGAAGCAGGCCAATATTGTTTTGTAAAGCAGGCCATACTGTTTTGTGAAGCAGGCCATACTGTTTTGTGAAGCAGGCCATACTGTTTTGTGAAGCAGGCCATACTGTTTGATGGAGAAGGGCATAGTGTTTTGTGAAGCAGGCCAATACTGTTTTGTGAAGCAGGCAATACTGTTTTGTGAAGCAGGCCATACTGTTTCGTGAAGCAGGCCATACTGTTTTGTGAAGCAGGCCATACTGTTTGATGGAGCAGGGCATACTGTTTTGTGAAGCAGGCCATACTGTTTTGTGAAGCAGGCCATAATGTTTTGTGAAGCAGGCCATACTGTTTTGTGAAGCAGGCCATACTGTTTGATGGAGCAGGTCATACTGTTTTGTGAAGCAGGCCATACTGTTTTGTGAAGCAGGCCATAATGTTTGATGGAGCAGGCCATACTGTTATGTGAAGCAGGCCAATACTGTTTTGTGAAGCAGGCCATACTGTTTTGTGAAGCAGGCCATACTGTTTGAAGGAGCAGGGCAAACTGTTTGATGGAGCAGGGCAAACTGTTTGATGGAGCAGGGCATACTGTTTTCTGAAGCAGGCTATACATTTTTTAGAAGCAGGCCATACTGTTTGATGGAGCAGGCTATACTGTTTGATAGAGCAGGCCATACTGTTTTGTGAATCAGGCCAATACTGTTTTGTGAAGCAGGCCATACTGTTTTGTGAAGCAGGCCATACTGTTTGATGGAGAAGGGCATACTGTTTTGTGAAGCAGGCCAATACTGTTTTGTGAAGCAGGCCATACTGTTTGATGGAGCAGGCCATACTGTTTTTTGAAGAGGCCATAACTGTTTTGTGAAGCAGGCTATACTGTTTTGTGAAGCAGGCCATATGTTTTTGTTTGAAGCAGGCCATACTGTTTGATGGAGCAGGCCATACTGTTTTGTGAAGCAGGCCAATACTGTTTTGTGAAGCAGGCCAATATTGTTTTGTAAAGCAGGCCATACTGTTTTGTGAAGCAGGCCATACTGTTTTGTGAAGCAGGCTATACTGTTTGATGGAGAAGGGCATCCTGTTTTGTGAAGCAGGCCAATACAGTTTTGTGAAGCAGGCCATACTGTTTTGTGAAGCAGGCCATACTGTTTGATGGGAAGGCATACGTTAGTGAAGCAGGCCAATACTGTTTTGTGAAGCAGGCCAATACTGTTTTGTGAAGCAGGCCATACTGTTTGAAGGAGCAGGGCAAACTATTTGATGGAGCAGGGCATACTGTTTTCTGAAGCAGGCTATACATTTTTTAGAAGCAGACTATACTGTTTTCTGAAGCAGGCTATACATTTTTTAGAAGCAGGCTATACTGTTTGATGGAGCAGGCCACACTGACTGTGGGAAGGGATGTCTATGCTGCAGAGGAGAATTAAGGATCATATATGGATCATTCAAGGATTTTTGAAACATACAAATAGTGCAGCTCAGCTCCCCATAAGGTGCCAAATCAGAAACATTTTACAAGGAATTTACAAGAACAGAGATACATTTTAATTATATTAACTGCTCAGTTACCAGTTAAATGAATAAATTTGTGAAGTGTATAAGAAGTTTTCCAATTGGCTGCACAGACTGATGGGTGCTGTCCAGCTAAAACCATAGGAATCGGTGACTCTAATTCGATATTATCTACTAGGTGCTTCACTGCAATTTATTATTATTTATGTATAATTTTATGTATAACTCCCCCAACGTTTTGGATCACCTGGAAATCGTTTTTTAAAGAAATATATAAAAGTAGAAATGTAAGAGTGCTGCTCTGTGCATAGTACTACATGTGGATAAACAAGCGTGTGCCAGTTTTCCCATCCATGGTGAAACAGACTGCAATATAAGGATCCATGCAGCTGAAGTGCTTGTATGTGCTAAATAATGTAGTGGAAAATACCCCACTTACTTTAAACACTTCCACCTCTTCCAGTGTGACTCCTTCTGTTTCCTGATCATCACTGGGAAGGATCATCACTTTCTGCACTGTACCACGATCTGGGGAAGAGCAATATGAGAATTAAACACTACACAGTATAATTTGTTAAAGTAGAACTATTTTTCACTGAAAGTTTTTCTTTAAAGCAATTCAAATGAAAAGTACCCGGGGTAGGGAGTTCGGATTAATTATTCCTACCTCCCAATATAACTTTTATGAGGTGCAACAGTGCGGAGAAAACTGCTTTGAGTACCTAGGTTTTTACATCTTCCAGGCTTCCTCCTGGCTTCAGCACTAGCTTTAATACATGAAAACCCATGGCACCAACCTGGCAAATGTAAAACTGGACATGCACAAAGCAGTACACCTGTGCTCCTCACAGAAATGTTATTATAAGGTAGATATAATCAATCCTACATCGCTGCCTAGTTTTTTTTTTAACGTTAAAAAAATATTTGTTATAGTGTAGTTACCCTTTAATCTGTTTCAGTTTCCTTTTATATACTAGACAAAAACACCTGTCCAGCTGTAAGCATTGGTAATCTTAGAAATATTTATATTGTAGGGGGGGGGTAATGTCTTTTTATTTCAAACTAGGCACACTTAACCTACATTTGCCAGATGGATTGTGTAAGACATTCCTATGTTATGTTAAGGCTGACAGCAGGCAGCTCTCTCTCTGACACTGTTTATACAGTGCATTAAGTTACATGTGATTGATGGATTTTAACTCTCTCACCAGTGCCCAGGAACAGAACTGTGTATTCCCCATCAGCAGCAGGTACAGTGTCTACAGCAATGCTGGTGTATGTGTACGATGCATCTGAGAGCAAGAGGAGGGGTCTGCGGTTCACAGGGTAGACTGAGCTGTACATCAGCGGATGGGTTCGCACAAATCTCAGAACATCCTCGCCGAAGTTCCTGCTGGATCGATTCCTGGTAACAGAGAATCCTCCTGCACACTGCAAGAGACAGGAAACAGCATTAAGGGGTTAACAAGCCTAAAAATATGGTGGCAAACTGTGGCAGTATTTATTGGGCAATGTTGTTAGTAACAATTTGTGAGCAACACTGTCAGGGTGTGTAGGGTCAGTATCCCAGGAGAAAACTAAAATAAAATACAGGAGAGATACACTGTTTCCGCCATCCTAGCAAACCTCAGCTCCAGGACCCACTCATCCCTTCAATTATAGGGTCTAACAGCAAAGGGAATAAAATACTTAGGATAAATATTCCAATTGACAGTGGTATTCTGTCAGTCAGGCATTAAAGTGGAATGCATTGATATTTCAGCCCAACCAATCTTGCAGTTAATTAAAGACCACAGAGATTTAGAAAGTGATCAGTCAGGTTGGAAATTACAGACATTTGTCTCAGGCAAAATATCCAGACAGGAATTCTGGCCTGTGTGTACCAGCCTTTACAGATTGTTGCCCACAAAAGGATATCTTGGCATTCCCAAATGGTTTAGTCCCAGGGTCACATTTACACCTCAGTAGCCTCTAGGCACAAAAAAGCCTGGCACCCTCAGCCCCACCACTAAACACAAACCACACCCCTTTTCTATTTTTTTGAAAATAGACCAGGGGTGTGGGAGATTGACCCCACCACAGGTGCCCGTAAGCATGTGCCTAGTGAAATCTGGGCCTGTATAGTCCATTTTCTCCTATGTCTGTGATTCCCTCATCACTCCTCCACCTATCTCTCCCTTTCTGTCTCAGGTTTGTTTCATTGAATGTCTCACCGCTCCAGGACGAGGATATGGTGTTTTCCCAGAGTACGCTGTCATTTGGTACCCATGTCCCTCCTTGTGAGCGAAAGGCCCATTAAACACAGCACGGACGTCGGCAAGGGAGTAAACACATACAGCAGAACCCCGGAACACGGAACTAAGGACCAGACAAAGACAGGAACATTAGGGACTATCAGCAGGAAAGATCACACATTAGGGTTACAGAATAACAGAAACCAAGAGTGAGGATCACAAATCTGGTGGTTTTAATCAACCATTTAAGTAATTAAAAGTTATTACTGGACGTGTCAGCATTGGACAAATGGGGATTAGAAATACTGTACGTATTACTGTGTGATATAAGGACATTAGAAGTCATGAGTCATAATGATTTCTTATATTACACAGTAAGGAGTATGATCTATCCCATACATCTAATACCCAATATTTTGTTTATTGTGGGGTTGTTTTTGTGGTTTAGTTCCTTTTGTTGCATAACAGTGCCCTCTGGTGTTCATGTTTAGATTACTTAGGTTGTGTTTCTTCAGCTTTCTATGTTTCTGCTGCAATATTTTATTAGTTTAGATTATCTTTGAGCCGAGTGACTATTATAAGGATATTACACACGTGCCATACTTTAAAATATAAGGCTATTAGCAGTCACTGAGGAAATCCAATGACATTTAATACTCTTATAATCCACACCTTAAGGGAAAATCAATGGGGCAAACTATAAATAATATTCTTATAATTGGTGCGCTACTACGTAGTAGCGTGCCGATTATAAGAAGAAAGCTCCTCCCCCAACAAAGTATGCTCTCACACTTACGATTCCAGGAAGGAGGGACCAAATAAAAGCTTTCTCATGGCTTTCCCTTTTCTCTGTAAAGGTGCATTCCTCAGATGTGTGAAAGGAATGGACTTCCTCTCTGTCCTCCTCCCCCACCCGAATGTAACCCTGGCCCTGTGCATTCTGAAAATCCATGAGTAATGTGCAGCCGGGAGGTGAGAGAGGCAGCAGAGCGTACTATAAACCTGCAGGCAGGATTTAACAACCTGACTCCTGCCCTTGGGAGAGGTGGGCTCAAAGGGTCTGTAGGGAGAAATGTGTTGCCATATGCCTTGTGTGAAAGGGGGTGTGTCTACAAATGTGTGGATTATAATAATTAATGTACCCACTACTAAAAATTATTTAAAAATGATAAGGATATTAGAAGTCACCTTGGAGTTCCAGCAGTGGAATATTTTCTTACAATAATCACTTAGCTATGTCAATGAGTAATTATTATAAGAAAATGTTCAGCTGCAGCTCCCATACCCTTCTGGCCATCCACCATTTCAATCATATAACGGATTTATAAAGGTAAAATTGACATTTTAAAGGAGAATGATGGGGTTTGGAAAAGAAAGTAAATCATGGTAAGTTTCTTCTACTTATTTACTTTTAAAATGACAGCATTACATTGCAATGGTACTAAAGATGTAAATGTGTAAAAGTTGGACACAGCTTTAAATGGACACTAAACCTGACCTATTAAGTACACAAAATCTGTAGCTATTATTCACAGGGAAGTGTGAACGCTTATTCCCACCTCCCTGTGAGTAATAGAACGCCTGGGTAACAGTGCAACACTTACCTACTGGCGCTCCACTCATGGTTCCTTCCCATCGGACATTTGCTGTCCCGATCAGGCTCCTATCTTTTGTATTGGCGCGCATGCGAGGAAGATAGAAGCTTGGTAGGGACAATCTGCCATCTGCTGGAGGAGAAGCCGTAAGTGGATTGCCGGTAGGTAAGTGTAGCACTGTTACCAGGGCATTCTATTATTTACAGGGAGGTGGGCATTCTCACCTTCCTGTGAATAATAGCTACAGATTTCATGTAATTAAAGGGACACTAAACAGATTTTATGTACTGTGTTAAGTACAAAATCTCTTTCTATTATTCACAGGGAGATAAGAACGCTTATTCCCACCTTCCTGTGAATAATAGAACGCCCAGGGAACACTGCCGAACCTACCTTACCAGCGCTCCACTTGGCTCCTTCTCAGCTGTCAGAAGAGGTGCCCAACCGAGCGCCTATCTTCTGAGCGCGCGTGCCAATGCAAAAGATAGGCATGTGATCGGGCAGCGCAAGCAGCCTTGAGTGGAATGCAGGTAAGGTAGTGTCCCCCAGGCGTTCTATTATTCACAGGGTGGTGGGAATAAGCGTTCTCACCTCCCTGTGAATAGAAACTGATTTTAGGTACCTAAAATTATCAGTTTAGGATCCATTTAATGAATTACATAAGATTGGTTTAGTGTCCCTTTAAGGCAAGAAACATTAAATATATATTATTATGCATTAAAAGAAATAATTCACCTTATAATATAAACATGTGAAGTCACCTCTGAGTTCCCTGCACTGTATAAAAGCACTCAGCCCATGACCTTGTGCTTTTATATGGTCAGAGAACTACCTGGTGATGTAATATCCCTCATGGTGTAATATAATACACCATGAGGGACGCATTATCCCTTATATAGTACACTGCGAGGGGCGCATTATCCCCTACATATTTAACAGTAGTGTATATATAAGGAGTAGTTTTACCTTGTGTGTTAACTTTTAAATGTATTGAAACTAAAGGGCCTTGTTAATGAAGAGGTGTAAATGTTTGTCTGTGCTGTTAATCTGCAGCCAACAATCATCTGCAGAATAAAACAACTGACAAACTTTTGAACCTCTTATTTAATTAGCCATATGTTTGTTTAACCTTGAATTGTTTAGGTGCCATACACAATACAGTTTTTCCTAATTGATTATATACAGTAAACTACAGATGGTGATCCGCATTGTTCTGATCTAGTTGTCTAGCTTGTGTCTAGATTGTTGCTCGGCCTCTTTCTAATTTAGAATTTGTCAGGGGACATGGGATGAAGCATTATTTTCCATTGTGTGTAAACCAACTCTGGTTAAAAACTCTAAAGCTGGGTACACACGATGAGATATTTCGGTCCGATCGACCGATAGTTCAGTGTATCGGTCGATCGGACCGAAATTATCGCATCCGCATGTGCCCATGTCCGATTGACCGTTCGTCCGAATCAGACTAAAGGACGATCGGACATGGTGGAAAACCTCGTCCGAACGTGCATTCCTCAATGGACCGCACGATCGGTCGCGGTAACTATCACGGCTGCTTTTGCCGCGACCGACAGTCCTTCCTCCTGGCCGACCGGTCGAAAGTATCGAACGGTCGGTCAGGAGGAAAAATCACTAGGTGTGTACCTAGCTTAAAGGTTCGTACACACGTGCAATTGCGGGCAATAATCGAGCCATGTATGGTCACTTTATCGTTTAGGGACATGTCGACCGTGTGTACAAACCTTTAACTTTCAGTAATGAATTACTGGTCTGCCAAAGGTTTCTGAGCTCCAGTTGTAAGGCACAGGAAATATGTCACTGTTAAAATACCCTGTCCTCCAATCAAACTTAAAGTTACCGTTTGTTCTATACCCTCAAGCTGTGTAAATAAACAATGCATTAATATTATTATTAATTTAATTACCACAAACAAATACACTTTAGGATAATATTTACATAGAATTTAGGGATTCATTTGATACTGCAGTTTAAATAATAAAGCCGCCACAAGCCGCAACTGTTATCCCACATTTCCCACTCTAGGGAAGTTCTGATTGGATGAACTGTTTGCTCCCTTCAATGGTGTAATAATGATGTCATCGCTGCCTTTGCCTTTTTTTGTGGCTGGAACGCACAGGTCAGTATTTTATGGCTAAAATATACTGGACAACCAATCATTTTTATAATTTTTTCTTAAATTTGGTTGAAAAGAATATCGGACATGTCAGTAAATGTAGGCACACCGAGAGGTCTTTAATAGGTAGTGCATATTAACAGTAATAGTGCCATATTAACAGTGGTACCACAATGGGTAGTCTTTTGGTTGGAAATTTTGTGTAGCGTTTGGCCTGTGGGTACCAGCCCTTAATCTTTACTAAAAAAACAAATTTGTTTGTATAATACAATGGATGGTAAAAACTGCTATTCCTATCAAGCTTTTGCTTTATAGAAGGAGCAATTACCTATTTGTCCGCAGAATTATGCTAAGGAACTTAATCTAACGGTCATGACTTCTCCACGCTTAGTGCAAATGCATGTGTGTGTAAAGAAGGAGAAATTCAGGTCGGTTGTAGCACAATCCTGTGGACAATAATTCTATGTGTTTCTTTTCTACTGAGAAATCTGAAAGTTTTAAAGGGACCTTGAAGTTGTGTCAACAATGAATCTCTCGCCCTGGGTAACCAATAAACCAGGGGCTGCAGAATGTTTACAGCAGTTCCCTGCTCTAGGTGACACCAGTTACCCATCCATCTATCTAAAGCTTTAAATACATGTGCGATAACGGGGGCCGACCCGCAACGCATGTGTACGCACGGCCGATTATTGTGCTGTGTATGGGCACTTTGGATTTCTCCTTCAATTTTACAATCCAAAATCTGGATATCAGGATGAACAGAGAAAAACCATAACATGAAGTCTCACCCCAGCGTAGTGAAGACCCCGTAAATCAGAGGGCTCTGCTTGTCTTGGGAGGGCTGGATGAAAACATCTCCTATTAATAGAAATATAAGAATATGAATATATATAAATTAAAGGTAAAGAGGTATGTGATCTATAAAGGCAAAATATTAATAGTTGCATCTTGTTTTTCCTGCAGTTTAATCAGTGTGATTAATCCCCAAGCCCCAACATGCTATACACAGGCAACAAGCCTGTAAGTAACAGGTTAGAACCTGGATTTGAAAGTAGTTATCATTCCAGGAGCTGATCTTACTGATTATGTTTGAAATTCTAGAAGCCAAACAATTGATAATTAAAGGGAATGTCACAATCCAGATGAAACGCAGATGCAAATGATTATTCCCTTATTATGTAGCTGGGTACACAAAGTACAGATGTTTGAAAGATGACAGACAAGATCTGCAAGATCCTGTATGTCATTTTTCAAAAATCAAGATACACACAGTCCCGAGTGTTCTCCCTATACACAGCATATCCACAGCATAGGGAGAACGCTCGGGACTGTGTGTTTCCCTCAACCGCGGCAGACTTCCCTATAGGGAGACTACCACGGCCGAGGAAAATTTACGGTCTCTCCTGGACGAACCTTTGGCTGACCCGAACATTCCGCGGCCATGCGCTCGTTTTGGAAAGGGCCCACACAGGGTGTCGATAAAGCCTTGATACCATCGGATCCAACGGCATTAGGGCTTTATCGGTACTGTACCTAGCTTAAGGAGATTATACGTGAAACGTTTAGTTAGTTAAATGTAATCAAGCTTGTTACAAGCAAAAACAGGAGCGGGGAGAGCCTCTGCGCTGACAGAAGCTCTATTTCCAGGTCGCAGCTGTCAGGTGATTGGCCGTGACGTCACGTTGCACCTTTACTGACAGCCGCAACCAGGAAGTGGAGCACAAAGCAGAGGAGGAGCATAAAGGGACCAGGTCACAGTAGCGTAACTATTGCCCCGCCACCTCTGCAGGGGGTAAGAGGTCCCATGATTTTCTCCCAAAACCTCCACGATCAAAAACAGCTGATCACACATATGTAGTAGACATACACGCAATCAGCTGTTTAAAAGGCCGGAACCGAGACGGAAGTTCAGTTCCAGTCTTTTAAACAGCTGATCGCACATGTTTACTTTACATATGCATGATCAGCTGTTTAAAAACAGCTGATCGTGAACCTCTGGTAGGGGGGTCAGGGCCTGGCTTCCAATCTCGCGAAGGGGGGGGGCACCTGCAGATAAGCACCTGGGTCAGGTCACTTCAGCAAATTTGGAAATAATTGTTAATGTAAAGTGGGGTGGAGATCATTTAGAGTTCAGAAAATTAAGAAAATTCCAGCCACACCAGACTTGCAGTCCTGTGTATTTTATTACATTATACACAAAAACATCAAAGTGACGTTTTGGTACAACCCGAAACGTCACTTTGATGTTCTTGTGTATAATGTATTAAAATACACAAGACTGCAAGTCTGGTGTGCATGGAATTTTCTTAATTTTCTGAACTCTAAATGATCTCCACCCCACTTTCCCATTTGTGCATGGCATTTTCTTATTTTCTGATATATTGACTGCCTTTTGCCTCAGCCCGCCATTTTGCACCCAGCACTATCTACAGTGATTTATTTCAGGTGTGTGCAGGATTTCTTCTTTTGTTTCTATATCATTTAGACTTTAAGTTATTTTTTTGCCTCAAAGAACTTTTTAGGTGCTTGAGCATATGTGCAGAGTATGCAGCAGGTGAAACAGAAGTCAATCATTGGTTGTGATGTAAGTTGTCACAGCCTTGATTGACTGCATGGTGGGAGGGGCCAGCTTACACTGCCAGAATGGGGGCAATAAATATACTTAAATATCTGGTTAGTAATGCAGGTAATAAAGTGCAAAATATATTAGTTGGGGTTGGAGGCAGGTAACTGACAATTGACCAGTTTTCTGTTTTAAGGGTCAACATGCCCTTTAAGCCATAAGATTAATGCTAAAGATAATGAATATAAAGAACCTGTAATGGCAGTGTAGCTGCCATTTGGAACAGTACAGCTGTCCCAACATTGTAATTTGATTGTAATTGCAAGATTGTGCCAGGGTGAAAAATGTCATATACTTTGGCCTTTAGCATATCCTTGATTACAAATAAACATGGATGTAAATGGTGCACACAAATGTATACATATGGATTAGTGATTTTATCTGGTAACAAACAGAATTAGAGAGCTTAGCATCAACCACAAATGTTTCTACCACTCACGCAGCTGGTCAAACGAGGTCTCTACGCCATCCTGGCCAATCACAGAGCAGATAAGCCGAGCTTTGAGAAAGGAAGTCCATTTTCCCACCAGGGAGCGTAGACCACCCTCGTCATTCTACAGACACACAAAAAGCACATGTGAGAGGACATCTGAATTATTTGTTAAGAGTACAGTTGAGAAGAAATTGTTAAGTAGTGTAACAGATTGCTTCTGCTGATTTAATGCTGCTGAAACATAATAATTGATATTTTTACTTTTCATTTTGTAATGAACTATCAAAATATTTTTTTGCGTGTGTATATATATGGCTAAAGCTATTTATTGGAGCAATATGTAAATATTTGTAACATTATGTAACATTACAAATAAACACTATTACAATTTTCAGAGATGCATCCTCAAACCCAGTACCTGCACCCAACAGGCCCAACTGGGGTTGATGCAATAAAAGGTGCAAAAGTTTGACCATGCTATTAATCTGCTTTAAACAATCAGATGTTATAAAACTGTAGCAACCCAGTAAAAGCTTACATCTGATTGGTTGCTGGAAATTAAAAGTACAGGCAAACTTCTGCACCAAGCCCTTAGTTTTCTGGGGGATTAAATACCAACCTTTCCCTGCTTTTATGCTCCCTTCCTACAATTTTCACTGGAAGGTTGAGCAATAATATTTAAAGGTAAAAATAAAGATGTTACTACTTTATAGATACCTGACCCAAAACATTGCATGATACCCGCACCCCATGGTAGCTGACGTATGCAGGGTACAGGCTTCCAGCATCACTAGTTTTTCAGTGAGTGATGCAGCTTATTAAACTTTCATGTGGAAAGACACCAAGTAACAGACTGCAATGCACTTTACCAACAGACCATAAAACGTGACACTACAACCACTAAATCCAACACACTCACTTAGTGTATTTGCAACATTTTTAGTTGATTAGAAGATGTGCTGTCAAGAACAATATTGATGCCAGCAGGGTGCTGGGAAACACGCAGACAAGCACTGTGAATACTATTAAGGCCTGTGTTGCGTGGGTTTCACTTGGACAGGACTTAAGGACAGTAAGAAGCCAAAGTGAAAAAACAAAAAGTATCATGGAAAGTCTTTTAAGCAGCCTGGTGGAAATAACCCCAAGATCCGGATAAGAATCTTTAAAAAGAATTTAAATTCAAGGCCAAAGGCTTTTGCACAGCACTAAATACAATCTATACCTATGTGCATCTATCTATGTGACTTGTATATTTACACACTGTTTTACTGCTAATTGTATATCACGTGGAAATAACCAGAAATCTTCTTCAGGGGGCTGCCCAATATGGCTAACGTAATTCAATACATGTATAAACTAAATTACCAGCATTTCCTCTATATCATTTATTGTATATTCATCAGTCTGAGGGCTCGTTTACACTAGGAATGGACAAAAATGCAACTTAAAAACGCATTGCGTTACGTGATGTTTCAAAACGTTTTTGTATCCGTTGCTGCCCGTTTGCGTTATTATCCGTTTGTGTCCGTTTCGTTTACATACGTTTTTGCCCGCATTTTTCGAATTTTGAAGGGGGCAGGACAAAGAACACAAAATCATGATGTCACTTCCAGCCAAATGAAATTATTTGCTTTCACATCTTTATACAGTTTGTGGCCTTTATCATAAAGTTGAGGATGACCCTGTACTGCATTTATCAAATCATCAGTTGACAAAAAAGTTTCTGCCATTATGGCAGTCTGGCTTGCTTGAAATTGCAAAAGAGCTGGCAGACTGACTTGCTGATGGCTGGTAGCTGACAGCCAAAATGGATGCCTTGCTGATGGCTGGTAGCTGACATGCAAAATGGCGCCTCTCCCGAGTGTTTCTTATAGCCTGCTGATCGGAAATGACACATTCGAAAAATGGACACGAACGCGTGCGTTGTTATCCGTTGTACCTGCGTTTCTAAAACGTATACAAACTGATGTAGTGTGAACGAGCCCTGAAAATGTGTCTAGGCTAACACCAATTGCAGAACATTTTCTAATTATTTTTGGGAGTAGAAATTCCTTGGACCTTATATGGATTTTTTCTCATAAAAAGCCCAATGATGGGCGAAACGCGTTAAGCAGAGTCTGTTTGTGCGGTGTAGTACACCTTGCTACTAGTAACCTGACTGCCATGGGTGTTGTCTATATGTCTTTTTGGTGTTGCTACACAACTCACTATTGAGGCATTAATGGATTTCTTATTGCAATTGGATACATGTAATATATTATACTTGTTTCATTAGGTGTATTTTACCACCATTATGTTATTCCTAACTACATCTTGTATAAGTTTTTCTATATGCTCTATATGTTTTTAAATGATTATAGTGTATTGTTACCCTCAATTTGGTGTAATAAAATAATTTTTTTTATTGGATTTAGTGCTTCGGGTCTATCTTTCTTTGTTAAGTTGGCCATAGATGCAGCAATGTTATCGTGCCCGAAAGTTTCACCCATCCCAATAATGAAATTGGCCCAATTTCCTCGGAGGGCACCATACATGGAACTAAAATCACCGGATAAGCAGTATCACGCATCTATGGCCACCATTAGTGATTTTATATTATTTCATCTGCAAGGTACTGATTTCATTGCACCATTACCCCAGTGCTCTACTTATGTGTATATATACTTTCCTTGAAGTGTTTTACCTGGATGAAATAAGTAAAATGCTACACTTAAATTGGACTACAGTTACTTTTAAATGTACCCCCTCCTCACCTAATTGGACAGCTCCTCAATCATAGTAATAGCTATACTAGCTATACCACAGCTATACTCACTCATAATGACAGATCAGAAATTTAGTAGGGGTTTCTATGAAAATAATGTTGTCAGTTCATTCTCACCAAACAGACGCGAGCGATACGGGACAGGACTGCAGGTCCATTCTCTCCCTCTAAGCTTCTCTCCCTGAACAAGATGTACAGCTTGTCATCCTCTTTGAAGCTGCTTTCTGAGACCACCAGAGATCCCACAAACATTGGTTCTGAAAGAGAGAAGGTGTTGGGTAACTAATAGTGCTATTACATCTTTTTTTTTCCGGATGCTTAATATCCCAGAAATATTTGTGTTGTTTAATGGTGTAGTTACTGTTTTTTGTGCCGTGGGATTAAAGGCCACATGATAGATGTAGGTTCAAAACAAATTCTATATGCACAGATAACGTTTGAATTCCCTTCATTTGACTGTTCTTATCTACTTCATTATTTATTCTGTGTACACACAGCTGTCCCAGTGTAGGAGTGCCCTCTTTTCTTTTGTTAATCGGCAATAAGGAAAAATGTAAAAATATGCGCAGATCGGGAGATTCCAGTGTATTTATCAATGGTGAACTATTGTCAACAAAGAAAAAAGCGTGGTAAACTATTCACTGAAATGCAAGATTAATTCCTGTCTCTTTAACGTACATTCCCTGCCCCTTCTATTAGATAAATGTGTCTAAATTAGACAATATGTGTGAATGGATAGAGAGGAAATAGTATGTAGACCAAGTACCCATCATATTCACCTTCTCCGTATAAAAAAGTAAATTAAGTTTAGGTGAATTACCTATATAGTAGGGATACTTAATATGCATCTGAGTCACCTCTGGTCCTTTTTCCCATGGTCCTCTGCTGCTGCCATCCCACAAATAAACATTTGCCAAGTCAAAAAGCTTGGGAAGAAAATCATAACCCATAACTGCATAGATGCTTGGTTTTAGGCAGGAATATTAGGACACATGTTAAAAACTTAAAAAGTAAACAATCCAGATGTTATCTAAGTGCAGTAGACCAGTGAGTTAGCATCTGACAGGTTGCTGTAGCACAAGCAAATATTTGTACCTCATACAACATAAGCCCCAGAATGTTTCGTGTAATGCAGTTCTAAAATAATGATTAACAACAAATGGCAACAAAAGAAGAGAGTCTGAGGAATTATGTTTTACCATTCAGCCAGCGAGAGTCATATTGTTCTGTGCGTATTGGAGGCTTATGTCCCATTGTCCGGAAAATGGCAGAGTCCGTCCCCATGTAATCCACCTGCACTCCTGCATACAGCACCCCATCTGTACGACACAACAACTTTATATAACAAAAGGTATGGTTCCCAGCATGCACACTTATAAAGAATATTTATATATTATTTTGACTTTTTTTTGTTCTCTATACACAAAGGTACAACGTTTTGCTGGTGCTATTAATCTGCTGCAAAACTAACTGCAGAAAACCAGTATAAAATATTATTTGATTGGTTGCTGCAGATCAATAGCAGACAAGCATTTTCACCTCTTAAAACCCCATCAGGCTCATTTACCCAGACTCGCTGGGCACATATATGGAGTTAAAGTTGCACTAACGGTTCGCTACCGGTTAGCACAACTTTACATCCATATTAGCTTTGGATGCGCGGGTTACACAAAAATCACCCACGCATCCGACGCTCGCAATTCAGTATCGCGTTTGTGCTAGTTTTAGAGCAGGATTTTAAAAATCCTGCAGTGGGTAAATCCCTTACCCGGATTTACCCACATTCCCAAACACAATATTGAATCGCGAATGGAGCATTTACCCAGATCGATAGCAGATCTAAGTAAATGAGCCTGTTTGTATCTACTTCCTGTCATATAATAATATAGCTAGACCATCCAGGATACAATACTGGATACATCACTGGGCTCTAAACCTTTTCTGTGAAGAAATGGAGGTGTCTCAATAAAAATAATATACAAGAAAAAATAATTGACTTTGATCTTTTGTAAAACGTAATTAGTTTTAATTCTTTGAACTTTAAGGAGAATAAAAGCTGAAGTATAAATGAACAGTATTGGATTCTATAATCCATAATTGACAGTCAACAGTGTCTCTTATTTCTGATATCAGCAACATTGTGGAGAAATCACCTATATAAAGGACTTATTTCCCCTGCTCCCCTTTTCTTCTCACCAGTAAAAGTTCCCAGGGTGAGGAAACTGCAAGGTCCTCACCACTGGGTTTAGTCTGGATCAGCTGCTTTACTTACCTTAACATTCCCTGGCAGATCTGGTCCAGTTCCACTACCTTTGTCAGTCCAAAAATGAGAAGACACAATATTCTTACTTTTCTAGTGAACACTAATAGGTTTGTAGCATACTTCATGCAGATATCTAAGAAGAGGGAGGGTCTAAAAAACTCACTGAGCATGTGAATTGCATCTTGTCTGACCAGCATTAATCTCCCTATTGTCACGACTGTCAGGCCACTGATTAATAAGCCGTCCAGAAACACTGTATAGAGGATGTTTCAACCTGTTTTAATGAAAAATCGTTATACTTAGATATACTGTATTATATAAATAACTTAGAGTGAATATTGAGGGATTCACTTACTAGCTGCTGTGACACATGTAAAGAAAGATGACTTTTCGACAATATCACAGGTGCAAGACGTATGATGTCAGGAATTATATTATCACATTATTTTCAGTTATACTTTTGCTTTTATTCTGTCAAGTTAGAAGAAAGTTTCCTCTCATTTTTTAAAAGAACCCCAGGTAGAAAGACTATAATCAGTCTAGAACAGGAGGAAAAGATGTACAGTAACTGAAAGCCATGCAACAGGGAAATACAAACACAAATACAGCAAGAGTTGTCTGTTCATTATTGACACACCTATTAACGATGCCATATTTTCCTGCTTGGGGTCATATGGACACCTCCCCTTTCCTGATTCCATTGAGCCAGAGACAATCCGGAACACGTAGTCCTATAATGAACACAAGGCAACAAGGAATTAGGCATTCAGGCGAACGCAGCTCCTTTTACTTTAAATAGACAAAGACTGTGTATGGGTGCTCGATTGACCGATCCTTATACAGGGCATGGAAGGTTGATCAGGTCTGTGTATATGGTTACCAACGTAACAGATTCCAATAGAAATTCTAATGTTGGAATATATGCAATGGTAAATATGTGTATGGGGGCCTTGAATGTCATTTTCTCTATGCCATTCCCTTAAGGTCCCTTCTTCCTCTTCCCACCTTCACCCTGACCAATATATATATATATATATATATATATATATATATATTTCCCTCCTTCCCAGATTATTCTTTTTTGTGATTGTTCCCCTACCACCTAGTAAAGCAGTTACAACATTACTACTCCCTACTGGAACTAGGTTTGGGTTTTGTTCTCTGTTACTAATTGTTTGTAGCACAAGTCAAGAATTTCTTCCACTTTAACTATTCTTTCAACAACTTTAACTATTCTTTAACCATAACTTTGAACTATCTTCCTATAAACAATATATTATTTTACTAGCATAAATGATAAAATGACCCAATATTATATAGATTTCCAGGAAGGAGATGTCACCATAGAATAAAAAATATAAAATATACCTCCTCACCTCAGATCTCCAGCCTCTGTAGATTAGTGCGCATTGCGGCTGGTAGGCTCCTGTCCCACATGCATAGAGATGGGTGCGGTTTAGGGGTTGGATGACACGCAAGTAATTGTAGCATTCATCCTGAGGCAGGAAGAAGAATCTTTGTGTCAGACATAACTAGGGTCACATTCGTTCAGGTCAATTAAAGGCTACATGGTGCCAGCTAAGGCTGTGATCTTACACCAATCTACGCAAACCTTTGCCACAGAAATCCCACCCAAGCCTTAAGGCACCAAGAGGATGCAACCGCATGTTCTAAATTAAATAGAAACCCTAATTATTAGAATCAAGACCTAGAAGGCAATATTTCCTGTTTTATATTAATATTTCTTGTAAGGGCTGGTACAAACAGACCAATACCCCCCCCTCTCCCCCAGCAAATTCAACATACTGATTGCTCATCTGTCAGACGGGACTTAAAAGTGGCAATGACAATTGGGTATGACATATTGGCCTTTGTGTATCCGTCCTAAGATGACCAAACAAGCAGAAAAAATTGAGAATTAAAAACATTTGTACAGAACATAAGGGCCTTTTTTGTTATATAGCCCAGAACCTGTTATAGGAACAAACCACTGCTGTGCCGCAAGATTCTGTGTTGAGGACAAGTATATTTAATCTGTTTATCAATGGTTCAGAAATGGGTTTTGAAAGCTCTGTGTTTTTTTTATGACTCAGCACTATGAAGGGCATTGAACACTACAGGTGATGTGCATTCAGAGCTACACTAATTGTAAGATTGGGCAGCAATGTGGCAGATAATGTTTAATGTTGGTAAATCTATCCTGATGCTTTGAAGGTAAAAAAGTAAATTGCTTATATATATGGCTCTGTGCTAAGTGAATCTCTGTAGGAAAAGGATCTATGCATTCTAGTAGATAACAGGTAAGGATAGTCATGCATGGGTGCAAAAAAGCTGACAAGATCGGATAAATCTGACAGAATTAAAGACTAAATAGCTGTAGGAAACAATGCCAGGTAACAACAGCCAGCAAGATATTGTCATGTACAGTATAAAGAGGAGTATAGCTTCAAGGAAGGAAAATATTATTTTCCATATTTACAATTCACTAATCTAAAATATTTAGTACAGTTTAAAAAAAATACTTCCAAAAATTTCATTTTCAAAAATTCAATTTGTGAAAGTCCACTACTCCAACAAGCTGTAGATTCTCAGAAATCTGAGAATAAGAGAGCTGAATAATCATATTGGTCTCCTGTCTATCTCTCTATCTATCTGTCTATCTATCTATTTATCTGTCTGTATGTCTGATCTAAGTATATATCTGTCTATCTATCTGTCTATCTATCTATCTATCTATCGATCTATCTACAGGAGTTTGTAACAGGAGGTCTCTTACAGGAGCCCCCCAGCATGTCTGTTTGCTTGTTAGAAGGGAGAAGTGTCTAACACAGCAGCAGTCCCACCCACAATCAGCAGTGTCAGGAAGATATGTTACTGAACTGTAAAGTGTTGGGCTGTGAAGGCTCTTTATTATGTAAACGAATGTTTTCAGTGTCAGCTGGATTACAAGTGGGCAGTGTCTAGGGGGGGGCAGTTAGAAGCAGTTACTAAACATTGAAAATTCACTAACAAAGCAAGCACAGACACCGCCGATAGTGCAGTCAATAGAAGACATTTGCCCCGACCAAAAGTGCTTTGTCCCGGCCAGCCACTCGTTGGCCGTAGTAATGAAAGATTAGTGCTATATGGAAAACAGAACAAAGATGCAAGCGAGGGAGCACACTATATGTGTAGAATCAACAATTTATTGTGAACAACACACAACGTTTCGGGACTACAATGTATACCTGAGGAAGGGACATTGTAGTCCCGAAACGTTGCGTGTTGTTCACAATAAATTGTTGATTCTACACATATAGTGTGCTCCCTCGCTTGCATCTTTGTTCTGGAATTATCTAAGCTCGTGGAGTAGAGAGCTGAGGGATAGCACCTATCTATTGTCTGGCAGCAAGCCAACAGCGGTGTGCTAGAGTCTTTCTGAATTGTATTATTTCTATATGGAAAACACAATGGTAAAGTAGATTCATTTTGTAGTCCAATGTAAGGAAGGCCCTGCATTATGTAAATAATTTTATATATGTATATCTACTCACTGCACGTCCCCTCCCCGCCATGAGGCATTCCTTGTGTCGGCTCAGTGGAGCTGGCCAGTGAATCTGAAACAGAAAATAGGGGATTGGGGAGTTTTTTGATTAATCAACTCCAAGTGAATTCTTTTCTCACATCACAATGTGCTATTTAGAAGGCAAAACCCATCACATTTAATCGAGCAGGATAATTATTATACAGGGTTATTTTTATTTATTATTTGTAAAAGAAAAGGTTAGGGTGTTAGAAAGGTTGAAAATCCTAACAGCACATGGAACTAAAGGTTGTTTAACAGAGGATACACTATGTGCCAACACGGCCAGTTAACAACGTTCTTATTGTTATGCAGGATTAGAATAGAGTTTTGTTAACTTCAATGACCAGACTAAACTGGGCACAGCTAAATGTCAAAGGAACAGGCATAAGGAACAAGTATAAGTTTGAAAATTAGATGGTAGGAACTGATTTTTTTTTTGCTTTAAATTAATGTTAAGGAAAGGGGAAAACCATTTCATGTCCATTTCATTGTAAAATAAAACATTTCCAAGTCTTACAATTAGAGGCTCCCGGTTGATATTGCCAAGATCTAAAGAGAGGACGTAATCTCGACTCCCCACGTACATTCGATCCTGGTCTTGATCCAGGAGAAGTATACGGTAATCACTGGTATTAAATCCAAACGTGAAGGAGCGTGCAGTGCGGGATTCCATGAGGTCTGACAGAATAAAAAGAAGGCGAGGGGTAAGGTTAGTAAGAAGGCAAAAAAGGGTTACAGTAGTTAAATGGCGCAGTGTGACACCAATAGGATATAGAGATTATAATCAGCAGATCTGGGCACTTAAGCTAGTGACCTGACCTCTTCCTAACCTTCCCGATCTCTTTGTGGCATCACTCAAATGGCATTTCAATATGCAGATCAGGGACCTATATTGTACTGAACTACAACTGCCACTAGCTTGAGTTATGCTGTAAGTCACATGGAAACATGGAAATTACCCAGAAGTGTATCCTCCCCTTATTTGCCAATAGTATGAAAATCTAAAAAATAATTTAAAATAGGTCCCTCCCAAGCAAATGTTTATATAGAATGTAATTATTTAGAGTAAAATAAACTTGCAATCCAGTGGGTTTCAGAGGCAGCATTACTAGGCACAACAGGATGCTACTAGGGTCGCCTCTGGGCACTGGAATGTTTCCATCTGTTCATGTGTAAATTCATGAGACTTTAATCAAATGATGAGATGGGAAGGCCCAAAGCTGAGAAAATTTTTTTCCCTAATTACTCTCACGCACCATTAGATTTGTCAAGCAAAATCAGATCTCAGCGTTGCTGAAATAGGGACTGAGGAAGGAGATTGCATTCTAATTTGTGAAATATTGTTAATATCCACAGTCATTGTGTGTTTATGTAATGTCCGTTTCTTCATGTCTATACAGCTTGGACTAGGGAACTTTACACACTGGGCAATTTTTCAGCAGCAATTAAATCCCAGGGATTGATTTGTAATCATCCACACCGGAGTGCACATGTAAGTGCCAGCTGATGTCTGGGTGTTTAAGGGAGCATTTGCTTACAGGCTGGAAGACGGCTCAGGGCAAAATGCAAACCTAGAAACTTTAAGTAACATTGAAAATAAAGCAAATCTTTAATAAGAGAGCAACCAATCAGAAGGCAACTAGGAAGGAAGGAACACCAGGGAGTGACCCCCCCAGGCATATTGTCTGCTCCCTCCCCATACCCAACCCAAACTATACCCTATGGCACTGCCCGTTATGGGGCATTCCACCAGAATTACAATAATGTAAATAAATAAAATAAATTGTAAGCAAGGAAACTAATGCTCTTAAAGGACATGTCCACATTTAAAACAAAAACAGGCAACTTGTTAGTTATCTGCCCACAACCTCAACTGCTATTTTCCCTAGTTTATTACATGCATTTGTAACCAGCTTTTTAATGATAAGTTCTCTTTCATCTGGCAAAGATATCTGCTTCCTACCTTTGCTTTAAGAGCTTTTTCTATGCTTGAGCATGTGCAGAGGAGGCAGCAGGTAAAACAACAGTCAATCATTGGCTGTGATGTCAGCAAATCACAGCCTTGATTAACTTGCGTGGAGGGAGGGGCCAGCTTACTTTGCCAGAATGGGGACAATAACTATTCTTAAATATCTGGATAGTAATAAAGTGCAAAATATATCAGTTGGGGTTGAGGGCAGGTAACTGACCATTTACCAGTTTTTTTGATTTAAGGGTGAACATGCCCTTTAAAAATATACAAAAGTTCTAATATTTGTCCATATTTACTTTAGAAAATGAAAAGTTACAATAGGCAATGATGATATGTACCAATTTACAGGAAACATTAAACGAGCATCAAACTCACGACACACTCCATACCAGTAATATTTTTTAATTCATGCTCCATGCGTCAAACAAGGGTGTTAAAGGGATACAGAGATTAAAATGTGAGAATTTGAGATCTATGTATAAAACGAAAGGCTTGGAACCCCAGACAAAAATTTCATTCAACATTTCGAGGCCTCTAATACTCTTCAATTGCGATATATTACAAACCACATTACTATGGTTGTGTCGCTAAGAGTAAGTTATTGTTATCCAAAAGCGTCTCATTAAAAGGCTTGTTGTCAGGAAGTCTACAGTCAACGATTAAGAAAAGAAACCTCTCCAATATGAACTCCATACACTATAAAACCCCATATCCTGAAATTTGGAATCACCTTTACACAAAACTAAGTAGAATCTTCTACTTCTTTTAAAGGATAACAAAAGGAAATATCTTCAGCACAGATAGAGGAAAAACAAGATACAGACAATCTCCTGACCACCTCGCCCTTTTTTTTTTTTTTTTTTTAAAGAAGGACATTGAACCTTTGTATACATAATGTGTGTACTGTGGTGGTTGTTTAAACAGACACATCTGGGAATCCCACTTGTTTTTTTTTTATTGTTTCTTGGCATGACCAACCTACACAATGCCACTGTTATCTGCACATTTAAGTTGGGAAATTCCAATGGCTGGGTTCTCAGTATATGACTGCTGTGCTGTCAGTACAACACTATGCAATGATTAATAACCAGCAGTCTAATTATATTAAGTCTTTGTTATGCGAATTTGCACATTAGGACATTACCTCAACCATAAACAATATGTCTCAAACCATCCTTACAGCAGTAGACACAGATTAGACAACTGTACAACACAGACTACACAACTGTACACTGTACAGTAATGATCTAATAGTATATTGGTATTATAAGTGACAGTGCATGAATTTGTTATTCAATAGAGGGGATACACGCACACACACACACAATGACAAAACATTCTGAATGAAAAAAAGATGTTAGCTTTTTAATTGGTCAGCTTGCCATCCACAAGCAAATACTATAAACAGCGTACACTCCAAAGATTTAAACTACATCACTAGTGACTAAACCTGCAGTGATTAAGGCTGGTGGCAGATCAATCGCTTCAGAGCAACTATTGTCAGATATCTGATATTTTAAAAATTCAGAAAATTGTCAATTAAATTTGTGAAAAACCGTCAGAACAATGTGCCCCATACACCTCTCCTGTATACTCCACATCCAGCATTGCCTGTGCACAAAGAAATATAAAACTGGCCATACATGGATCCATCACTTTAATTGGATATTTAAAAAAAATATTCCTATTCATCCCTCTAATTGACTGCTCATCAGTTGTAGCACTTCAGTTAGTAATTGGGAAACGCTATGTTGGCCCCCAACCACTCCCAATTCTGCCCTACTCTGGTTCTGCAGGTTGGATGCTAGCCAGCTATGCCAAGGCACAGGTAACACCCCGCTCCCCAAGCCAACTTCCTGCCGTTATTTAGTCATCCAGCAGGATGGATCATTAAATGCTGACAACACACATTAGATTGTTGTCCAAAACACTGTTCCTAAAGGTGGCCATACATATGTGTGATATTACTTACCCGACCGAGCACTCATGCGACGTTCATCGATCCTCCCGGAACCACCTCTCCTGATCTTATATTCGACCGACATGCGATCGCAAAATGAATGGGATTTTGCGATCGCATGTCGGTCGAATATAAGATCGGGAGAGGCGGTTCCCAGCAGGATCGATAAACGTTGCATGAGCGCTCGGTTGAGTAAGTAATATTGCACATATCTATGGCCACCTTTAGGCACTTCGGCCAACAAATATATAACCTGTTTATAGCTTTGAATGTGTTTACAGATTCTGCTATCACAGCATTCTCATTCAGATCATTGCAGGACCTCACAGCCCTCACAGTGAAGAACCATTAACTTTTGCTTTAGCTGAAAATGTCTAATGTAAAATAGACAAAATACACACAGTATTGTACAGTTCTGGCTCAGTAATAAAACGTTCAAGCTGCGTTATAGTTACATATATTAGCTCAAATAATGAAAAAGTAACTGAATAACCCACAATGGTATTAATTAGAACTGCTGGTACCAAACTGTGAGCATGTACATGTAGGATTTGATGTATCTACTGAATTGTATCCCTAAATTACTGTATAAAAACTCTTTTCATTTATCTCACCGTAGGGGAGTTGTGCTATTAAAACTCAGCAAATTTAATGACCTATAATGAAGCATTTCATAATAATCTTTATTACTACTATGGGGATATGGGGAATGCTTGAGGACATATAGGATTTATTTGGTTGTACCAGGAAGTCTACGATAAACTATTATTTAATATTATCAAAGAGCATGTCCACCCAACATGAAAATTTGTCACATGTCCGTTACCAGCCCCTCAACCCCAACTGATATATTTAGTACATACAAACATTAAGCCTTGCAGCAAGTAAGTTTCCACTCTCAAAGAGAAGGTAAGGTACTTAAGGTACGACGCTCCTCCGCCACGTAGTCTGTCATGTCACACTGTCTGATCGCCTAAGTACATTACCCTCTCTCCCGGCTACTGCAGTATTTATTGAATAACGGGAGGTAAGACACAACTCCTTTACACCCTGTTCTTCAATAAAACTATATGGCAAAAATGTTTTTCCCCAGTGGAGATACCCTTTAAGTGTTGGAAGGAACAGAGAGTTTGTAAATTCTGAGCTGTCAGTGAGAGGCATCCTGTGCAAGCGTAATGGACTCATTCAGGGGCACACACGGAGGGAGGATTAGATTATTAACCAGAGAGAAGTTTAATTATTGCCTCCATTCTGGCAGAGTAAACTGGATCCTCCCTCTGCGCAGTCAATCAAGGCTGTGACTGCTGACATTATATCAAATGATTAACAGCTGTTTCCCTTGATGCCTCCTCTGCACATGCTCAAGCAGATAAAATTCTTATTGAGCAGAGGCAGATACTTTTTCCAGAACGGAATAGAACTTATGATTAAATATCTGGCTTCAAATGCATGAAATAAACTAGTAAAGATAGCAGTTGCGGTTTCAGGCAAATAACTGGCAAGTCACCCTTTTTTGTTTTAATGGAGGACGTGGGTCATTGGTTTAAATATAATAAGCAGCTTGTGAAGAATCGCACACCTATAGAAAGTGAAAAAACTTTTTATTGAACCATCAGCACAGCCAGCCTGCCGTGTTTGCTGTGTTGATGGGTAAATAAAAAGTTTTTTCACTTTTCTATAGGTGTGTAATTTCCTTACCATGCCGTCAATGTATTGACAACTGCCAAGAGATCTTAAGACGCCTGTATATTTACTGTACAGTGACAATTATATGGAGAAGTTATAATATAAATTACACAATTGATTGTTCACTTGTTTTCTTTCTGGAAAGGTTCTATTCAGCTTACCGTATATACTCGAGTATAAGTCGAATTTTTCAGGCTTTAAAATTAGCCTGAAAACCTAACCTCGACTTATACTCGAGTCACGTCCTAATTTAGATCCAAATTCTGCAATTAAAGATAGTAACCAGTAGGTGGCGCTGTGTTAACCTGCATAGAAAGTTACAGGAGATGATCTGCCTTTACACTTCCTGCTTCCTGTATTCTGGCTGCTGGACTCACTCAGCACTGTCACTGGATGCTGTAAATCTGATGGGTCTCCTCAGTTTGGGGCAAAAAACAGCTGCTAGTACAGTGCAAAGGACAGCTTGAAACTACAACTCTCAGGTGACATTTTTAATTATTGGGATCAGAGAATCCTTTACTATATGGGGGTCAGAGTTCCCTTTACTATATGGGGGTCAGAGGGCCCTTTACTATATGGGGGTCAGGAGAATTGTAAATGATGGTAAGCTTAATTAAAAGTTTACTGAACCTTGCCACTCCACATGTTTAGAAATTGAAACTCCCAGCAACAAAGCATGCTGGGAGTTGTAGTTTCCAAACATCTGGAGTGCAAAAGAATTGGAGGTTACTGGTACTGGATTTGGCTATTACTGTATGGGATTCATGTATGGAAATTCTGCTGTCCATTTAAAGGGCAACTAAAGCCTAAAAACAACACAGAATCAGAAGGCAGTAGTGGTGATAATTTCTACCCTCGACTTATACTCGAGTCAATCAGTTTTTACAAATTTTTCAGGTAAAAATAGGTACCTCGACTTATACTCGGATCGACTTATACTCGAGTATATACGGTAGATGGTCTGTGGTCTCCAGTATCTCCACTCGCTTGGAATCATCCATCAGTAAGTTAAATTCTGCAATTACATCTCCCAACTATCCACAGTATTTAATGTGATCTCCCTCTTCTACCTACATCCACTGTTTTCTGTAAGGCAGTCAGTGGAACGTTTGGTTGCAATACTCAGACTTCCATCTATCGTGCAGAGTTAGTAATTAGTCCAAGGCTAGATTGTTCAGGCCAAGCAGTCCCACACAACCGTATTTGTTCCTTGTAGTTGGTGAATTTCTTATCTCTTTTGTAGGGACATCAAGCCAAGAAAATGGGAGTTTACAAAAGAAAATCTTAATCTTTCATAGATTTTTGCCCTAAAAAATGCTGAATGATTTTGGTTAAAGTGTTGTTTTGTAAAATAAAATATTTATATAATCTATCTTACTTTTTATTATTTTAGATGCTACAAGGTAAAGAATATGTTTTGCTGTGGATTTTTGGTCCTTAGGTGTCACTGTCTACAGTATGACTGCTGGATGTTTCCCATTTTATGCCGGAGAGGAGGAAAAGAAGATCTATCCTGAAGTCCAGACTAACGTATCCAGAAAGAATCAGCGATTAACCTAAAGATTTTTTTTAACTCCCACCATCTCCAGCCACAGGTATAACCCTTGTTATATATAACCCAGTGTTTCTCAAACTTCTATTCTTGTAAAAACCCTTGAATCAATTTTTAATTATTTGGGAAACTATATTGCATTAAAATGTATAACAAGGGTGGAACCCTCAGCGCCCTCTCGGGGGAACCCCAGGGGTGGAGAAACACTGGATTAACATATGATAATTTATATTATAATCATGTTTTACACTCTCACACACAAATATATTGTAAATGTGTTATATATGAATAAATATTTATGTAGTAGATAGAGGAGAGAAAGACAGACAGTAAATAGAAGATTTGATAGATATGAAGAGTGGTTAGATATATAACATATTTTATTGCAGGGTCCTAGAGCACCAAAAAAACATGTTTTATATGGAAAATTGAGGATTTGTGTGTCTGTGTGTCTGCCTTCATCTGGTCTTACCATTGCCTTAATTTTGTGCTCTGAACATCAGCACTAGTGGGTCCATCTCACAGATGGGCTAAAATGTCTCCTGCTGGATGATCGTTTCCTAGAAAACCACAGGATAGCACATTAGCTATGAAATTTTGCGGGTGGTCAAGGATAGATAAAAATAGGAGACTAAAGTGCTAAAGTGCTGTATTAAAGTGCTAAAGCCACTTTTTTCATTTTTTTCATTTACAGTTTTTTTTAAAACTTTATATGCACCATAGTTCTCCTTTAATAAGTTATGATTGCAAATCATTCAAATCCAATATTTCGCCTAATGTTTTATATTCCACAGTAAGTGGTGCATATAAAGACACAAACACACACACACTTATTCCTTTGTTTTAATCACATGAACAATGCCATTTGTTAACAATAGATTTAAAATATAGTCTGTGTGTTCGTTATCAGTATTAATGTTTACAAGAAAGCAGCTACCAATAAAGATTTATAACATCAATAAATATATAAGAATGCCACCTACTTGGTACCACCAGGGAACTTCGGATGCTCTACTCTAGCATCCAGGTACATTATAATAAAAGTCCAATATAGAAGGTCCTGTTGGCAAGAGATGGCCAAACTTTCGAAAGTTCGGTCCGTTTTCGAACTTTCGAACTATATAAACAGTTTGAAAGTTCGAAAACGGACCCATTTAAGTCAATGGGAGTCAAATAGTTCGAAAAGTTCGAATGAAATACAATTAAAATATCAATGGTAACTTAATGTAAATGGCTGTGGGACCTGGGAAATGGTCTGAGGAACATGTTTAAATATCCAGGACTTTCAAAAAAAAAAAATTTGATTTTACTCTCATGCGTGCTACTTTCGAGCTCTTGCGTTCGAACATTCGATAATTATCCCATAAACGACTTGCAGATTCGATCATTTGATATTTACTTGCGTATTGGTATAATAGACATTTTACTCGCATATTCGTGCGCCTCGAACATTCGAATATTCTATAATTATCGAAAGTCTGGAAAATATCGAAAGTCTGAGAAATCCAGGTCCGGGGTAGTTTGAGTAGTCCGAGTCCGTTCGAACTCGAATAGTTCAGCTCGAACTCGGGTTCGAGTTCTAGTCCATTTCTACTGGTGGCCTAAACGACACACAAGGTGCTTTTTATTGTACTATCAGCACAATATGTTTCAGATCGTACCAATCCTTTATGAAGTGTTACACCAGGACCTTCTATCTTAGAATATTATTTTGCTGCAAGTTTTATAACATGTAAAGCAGTGGTGTTTATGTCTAGTTATTAAGTATACAAGGGGGTAACGGAAAGAGTAAAAGGAAAAAGACAAAATAACGAACATATTTGGTCTGGGTATTTGCCTTCCTCCTGATCAACAGTAGGTGTGTGTTGGAGGGTATATATTTGCATGTATGACCATAAAACTAACTTAATTGATCAAGACAAATAGCAGTACGGACAGCACTACCGGGACATATGCATCGGAGTATTTGTTTTTTCATTTATGACCATAAAGCTAACCTTTTTTGATGTTTGTTTAAAATATGTCTTTTGACTATAGTTACCCTTTAAGTATGGCTGCCAAGGGAATGAAAGGGTAGGTCAGTAGGTATGTTTACTTGTGTCTGTGTGGGAGTTGGGGGTATGAGTGTTTGTACAATGTACACATTTGAGGACTGTACCCATTATATTCAACGGGAAAAAATGTCCCAGATATTTATCCCGCATGTCTGTACTGAATTTAGTGTCTCTATCTTAAAAACTGTTGGAGGACATACAGTGCAAAAAAGCGGAAGAATAAAAGAGAAAAAGAAGAAATAAAAAGAACTGTAATTTGTCTCTTCAAACCAAATTAATAAAAATAAGTACTGAAGCAGGGATTTAATAAAGAAAAATAGAAGTGGGAAGGTAATAAAAAAAGATAAAAGGAAATCCAGGAAACGTGTTAAAGGACGGTTTGGAAATCTGTTACTGCCTTGGGGAAAGTGAACAGTGTACTGTACAACGTGGGTTTTGTACACTGGCCAGAAAATGTAAATCCTATTTTGGTATCTATGTCATTTGCCAGGATGTGTCTTTTCCAATTATACCCTGCCAACAGAGAAGCAAATTGTGCCCCCTTTTCAATACCCAGAGCAATTCCAGCATGGTTCTGCCCTCCTACCTCTAATCTCCATGCTAAAGTTGGACACCAAGCAGTGAAATAGGAAGAAGGGGGAACGTGTCCATGCACAAGACGCTCTGGCTTTCACTATTCAACATATCTGTGTGTCTCTGTAGTCTCTCCTAACTCTGCCAAGAGCTGCCTAGAATTCTCCTGTGTTACAGGAGCCAGAGCATGCAAGCCAACTGCTAGACACGCAGGAATAGCGGGCAGTCTGTTTTTTTTGCCTCTGTTAGCTATAAGAGTGGACATTGAATTTTTGTATTGCACAGGTGCAACCATTATCCTTCCTGGTATCTGCCTGCTCATTAATGACTCCTGTAAAAAGATTAATTAACCATGCTCTATATTAATTAGAATGGCTGGAATGTTTTTTTTATATTTTATAAATGAATATCCTGAGCTTAGCTAGTCACAAGACTCATTATTACACCTTAAAATAAAATGATAGCAGTCTTGTTTGAGTTCATCGTCGTTTAAAGTAGCAGTTGGCTTTAAATGGTCATGAAACTCCTTGGTGATGTTTAATATTGTTATAACACACAAGAGGCTCAATTTATAATGGGAGCAGCAGTGGAATATTTTCTTATAATAATCACTAGCTATGCCAATGAGTGATTATTATAAGAAAATGTTCCACTGTAGCTCTCATACCCTTCTGGCCATCCACCATTTCAACCCCATAACGGTTTTAAAAAAGCAAAACTATAATTTTAATGCTAACTCACTGATAGTTTTTACAAGCAGACCGCATTGAGGGTAAAAACTATCAAAAAGAATGGATAAGTAATCCTGGTTTACCCGAGGTTGGTATAAGTAAGATATTTTTTCTTTAAACATGACTCCCCTGCGCATGCCAGAAACCTCTCAGAGGACAAGGAAGAAGAAGGCATCCAGATGACCCACAGACACCTCCTACTCTTCACTTTTTGCGTATGTAAACAAGCACTGCATTAGAAACATAAGGAGCAGAGAAGTAAAGTAAATATTTTTTAAGACTACACAGTGGGGGTTAGTGTTGGAGGAGGACATGCCCTTTAAAGCTTTACATAAAAGCCAAGCTGCCATAATGTTTCTGCACACTTACTGTATTAATAACATGAAACCATGATTAGCCTTCTTTGTCAAAAAGAGATTAAAAGATGGAAAGTATTAACTAAACCCCCATTATTTTAAGTTACTCATCAGATGACCTGTGACCACTATAATGACCGACCTTATATACCTTTAAATCTTATATCATTCTTATATCATTCTTTTGATGGGCTTGCATTAATGTAAATGGGTTATTTATCATTACTTGCTGACTACAAAAGCAAGGTATACACGATACAATAATTCAGCCTGACCGGCCCTCATTTCAGTGTTTCGGTTGGTCGGGCCGAATTATTGTATGGCAGCTTTTGGCCGCCTCAACCTTGCAGATTATGGACATTTCCATTGTATTAGAGCGGCAGCCAATGGTTACAGCACTAAACAGGAAATACATTGCACCATTTTAAACATACCATATATACTCGAGTATAAGCCTCGGGTCATGGTAAATTTTCACAATCTGCTGCTGCTTACCGGTACTTCTCTATGTAACCAGCTACCGGTAACTTAATTCTCCGATCCTGCTGGCACTCTGCACGCTGCGCTGCATGTCCGTACTCGGCGGCTGTCTAACTTACTGTCCGGCGCGAGTAGTGATGCACTACTCGGCGCCGGACAGTAAGTTAGACAGCCGCCGAGTACGGACATGCAGCGCAGCGTGCAGAGTGCCAGCAGGATCGAGAGAATTAAGTTACCGGTAGCTGGTTACATAGAGAAGTACCGGTAAGCAGCTGCAGATTTTGTAAAGATTTACCCTGATTTACCACATGTGAGTACCACCTCACTCCCTGAACTGGGGGGCTCTCTAAGGGGGAATGTTTTGGGGCCTTTCCTGGGGGGTGCTGTCCATAAAAAAGCCTCATTCCTTGGCACTAAAGGGGTTTGGAAACTACAACTCCCAGCTAATAAAGCATGCTGGGAGTTGTAGTTTCCAAAACATCTGGAGTGCCAAGGAATGAGGCTTTTTTATGGACAGCAGAGTTCCCATAATTTCAACCCTCGGCTTATACTCGAGTCAATCATGGGTTCTTACTTTTTGAGGTAAAAATAGGTACCTCGGCTTATACTCGGGTCGGCTTATACTCAAGTATATACGGTAAGCATACCTTTCCCAGGTAAAGCCTCTTACACTGTGACTATTTGCTCATTCTAAAGCTAGCTGTCTCTACAAAAAAAATAGTCTGACATATTAAATTCTTGCTACAATTTATGTTTCTATTTTCTAGTCACTCCTGTGAAAAACAAAGAATTAGCAGCCGGAAGGTTAATTATTGCGTAAGATTTCTTAATCCTTGTTGCATCCAGAAGCAACCCATGGAGAATGGAGAGGGGACAGGCTTTCTCGGGTGACCTCACTCCCCAAATTGCTGGAATAAAGTCCTGTAGCGGCTCAGTGACCCAGGGTGCCTGTAGCTAAATCGAGTAGAATAGAGAGTGGTAGCAGAATCCAGGGAAAATCACCAATGAAAGGAACCAAAGCACTCAAAGGAGGCGTTGGACTGGAAAAAGGAAGAGCTTTTCGGATGTAGAAGATAGGCATCAGTAAGATAGGTGTAGTCTATACAGGAACAGAAATAATTTCTGGCTTCTACAGCCTGTCTCTACTGATGTCTGCAGGGCAGTTTCTATTGAAAAATAATAACTGGTGACTGCAGACCTGTCAAATGCAGAGTATATTAACCTCATTCCACATTGAGAATTGGCTGCTATCCACTCAAAAAGTTTTTTTTCTTTGTTTAAAAGTAAAATAAAAAAGCAGCAGTTAAAAAAAGGATCTGATTTAACAGCAAACTCCCAGGGAGGGAGACATATTCCAGATAAAAAGATCCCATTAAATGTCATTTGCAGCCCTAGAAGGATGAAACACAGCCGATATAAGGACCATCTGGAAATAAAATGTAATATAATAGATGATTTACTGAAAGTATATAGTACACTGTAAACTGTTAGTGAGCAGTTGTGGTATCAGATTTCTTTAAAGCAGTTAGAACCGACTTTAAAGCATGAAACTGCCAACAACTAAGGTTAAATTGGCCATACGGTACATTAGGTATGGAATACCTCAGTGCTCCAGGTAAACAACAGGGGAGCTGTTGCAGGTTAAAGTTTACCTTTAGAGGAAAACTATAAAGTTTCTTTGCACTGTATTTTCTGAGAGATCTTGTGTTCGCTTACTTGTCTAATTGCACACAGCCTTTGAAAGTATCCTGTTTACGCAGCTTTTCACCTAAATATATTCCCCCTACAACATGAATGGACTTAATAGCCTCCACAGGACAGGATTACAATACATATTATGGCTTTGTCCAGTAGCATGCAGACAAACATTCTTCTGATACTAGACAACGTTTTCCAGACATTCCATTCCAACATTTGTAACTAAAAATACTTAAAGGCGCATCACTTAAAGGACAATTACACTTGATTTTTAACCCAAGCAAAAAGGACCCACATTACTAGTAACCAGTTATAAACCACTAGGCCCTCACCACTGGGTTTGCAATATTTACCAAAATCAAAGCTCTCAAAGTCTCAGCGCCATAAAAAGTCTGTATTCCAATTGGGCAGTACAAGAAAAGTCACAGACTAAAAGAGGAAGTGGGATGAGACGAGTAGTGGCATTGGAACTTTGATTGGAACTAGATATGATTTGGTAAATATTGCAAACCCAGGGGTAAGGATGTAGAGGTTTCATTTATTATTGCCCTTTAAGGGTATATTAAACAGAAAACACTTAAACCATCATGGCAATTTTGTATCAGACAGAGAGGATTTGTGGTGGGGGTGACTTTGGCACAACACTAAATAACAATGACTTAGAAGACATCGGCTTAACCTCAATTAAGATTCCAAGGTTGCACAGGGAATTTATACAGTGAATGCTCTATTATTTTATTAATACGTGAGTTGGTCAGAAGTACCAGGAAAAAGAGGCCGAAAATTTGGCCCAACCCATTGCACATAGGAATGTCTACAAACAATCGAAATATACCAGCACGATAGGTCCATCTACTGATTTTGCTGAAAATCACTTGGCTGCTGGTAACATTACAAATACCAGTCAACAAAGCAATCAGGCAGGATGATCAGGGCTGTAACATGGACCCACGTGTAACAGCCTTAAAGATTATTTTATGGTCTGGTTAGAGATTTAGACCTTTATTAAATTCTAGTGAAGCCTATTAGGCTCCCAAAGTCACTCAGCTCTAATGAAGAGGTCTACATACAGAGTTTGTCATACACTGCATTTTAACAGATTGACCCACTGCCTAGAGCAGTCAAACTTGAAGATATTCCAAAAATAATCAATTCATTATTGGTTACTGCATGGCAGGTTTTAATCTTTGCCCTTTGGGGATAGATTTGTCTCTGAAATACATCACACTGTGAACAAAGGCCACCGAGCCCCTGAATGAATTATAGACCCAAGATAATCCCATGGAAAAGGAAAGGTCATTCTCTATTTAACAGAAAATATTTCTGTAAAGCGGTAGCATATTTCCAAACCCAGCGTTAGAGTAATAAAGTCAACACACGGCAGGGATAGATCCTCTATTTAACAACTGCATAATGAAAGGATTTTAATGAAGCTGTTAAACTGTTTTCTGACCATAACACATTGTTTAGATTTTTCAGGAACAAGGCTTGGTCATGCACATGTTCTAAAGAATATCCTCCACCTGGCGTAGGCTGCCAGTGAGCTCATTCAGTTTATACATAGATATGTACTGACGCAGGGTATGTCTATGCATTTACATATGCAGAGGGTGTCCCCGAGTCTTGACTGCTGTTTAGAACAGTAGAACCTTGCGCAGACAGTGACAAGGAGGGATAAAAGCTCAGCTGTCACACAGAGATAGAGGGGCTCAGTGTTCCCTATTAATAGGTCCCCACGTCTGTGATGAGGTAACACAGTATTTTTGGGCTAGGTTTTTTTTTTCAGGATCAAAGTACTTCATAAAAACTTGAAAACTTGTATCATGCCCTCCACTTTCTATTCATCTTTTGCTAAGAATATTTAAATATAAACATATGAAAGGCATGGCAGAAAAACAAAACAAAAGAGAAGTAAAAAATGAAAAACGTGGTTTTTTTTCTGTGTATAGCCTATGTTTACCACAATCAAATGGCATATCATTTTACTTTACTGTCTGATTCACAAGATGCTGCTTGTCAAGGTCAAAAAAATCTTCAAGCATCTGACATCACTGGAATTCCTTATAAATCTTTTACCCAGAGGGTTACTATATGCAGCCAACCACACTGGTACTGGAACAAGTTTTGCCAGCACTGATTTATCAGAAAAGTAATTGAAACTTAAACTGTAATGCTGAGTTAACACATGCCAATATATTTTGGAGCGACCAATTGCCATTTTCAACCAGAAGGACTGGCCGAAACATCATAAAAATGTACAGATGCATCCGATCTGCAAATTAGTTTCAATATTTTATTCCAATCATGCTAAGCCTAGTTAGCGATTTATAAGGAACTGGACAATCTCGAGCTCATACTTTAAACACTCTAGATCAGTGGCAATCAAACATCGCTCTAGCCTGCTCACTATTTTAGCTGTTAAGCTAAATCACTATCAGGGAGATTCAATAAAAGTTCTTATCGTTTAAAATGGTGCTAATTTTTCCCCAACCAATCAGAACTTATGTAATATTTGAAAACAAACATCTCATTGGTTGGGGCAAAATTAGCACCATTTTAAACGATAAGAACTTTTATTGAATAACCCGCTATAAGTTTTAATATAGCTTAACTGATACCTATCCTGGATGAATATCACAAAACCATTATCTATACCAGATTCTAAACAAATGTAAAAACATGAATGCAATACATGACTTACAATCACAGTCAACTCCCTTGCTAGAGAGATTACTTCTCGAGCAAATACGGACAGCTCCTTCTGTTGAGTGACAGCAATAGAAACTGTTAGCACACTAACGTAGATATTACAAAACCACAACATCTAAGTCTTACAAAATCTTCAATGTATCATGTTGTTCTGGTAGCAATCTCTATTTTCCTTGCCAGAAGGCTGTACTGCAACGTCTGCCAAGTTTGAGTGATAGTATCACATGCAAATATCTTTTTAACATAAAGCCTGTAGAATTTATTCCAATTTGAGACATCCCTGCTGTTATTGTGACCTCACAGCATAAATTAGAATCAATGGGCCTAGTATATTTTAATTGCCATCCCCCTAGGCACTGATTTCAGAAACGATACACCATGTATAATTATCAGGTTATTTATCTTTTCGCCGACAAAGAAATAATGCCAGAATGTTTCTTACACTCGTTTTAAAAGGGGAAGGTATGCTTTTGTGTTTTGACCACTGTCCTATATTTATGGTCCTTGCCCAGATAAAATAGCCTGTGTTATTTTTGTCACACAAGAGATTTCTCTTTTCTTTTTGACATTCTTTCATTTGTTGCCTGTTCCATAACCAACCTTTCTAATTTCAAACACACTCTTTCATGTATTTGTGCAGTGGTGTTATAAAATAGTTTTCAGAAAAACCATCGTTGACTTGTAATGTTTTGTGTGGATTTGCCCCGATCCAAAGTCAATATCCTGGGCCCTAAACGCAATGGAAGGCAGAATTAGCTGTTTTCTTGCCAAAATAGGAAGAAGAGGCATTCACGTTAGTACTGAAACACACACTTTGTAATGGAAACAGAAAAGCCCCTTAAACCAAATCTATTCTTTTGCCAAAAGTGCTTTGCTTCACCTAACACAAGATGCACATGTCAAAACTTTTCATTTCTATGACAGAACTTGTAGATACATCAGTTCCATTATTTGTACTTTCCTTAATACCAACATTTACAAGATTATAGGAGAGCATGAAAGAGGAGTTTGTTCCCAACTACATCATAAATATCTTTGTCATACATTTGTGTCTTTGCCAACAATGTTAAGGGCTGATCATTATAGTTGTGTGTACATGTTTCTTGTGCATGTTTATGTGTTTGTACAGTTTTTGGTATTAGATAACCTGCTTTTGTTCCAGGGCTCTAAATAAGATCAACATTTCCCCCTACAAATTCCATTAGGTAGTAACCTAAGGAGACAATTCCTCACCCTTCTGCAACCTTTAGAGGTTAGGGGTCAACTAGGTACAAAGAAAAAAGGAGCTAATCTCTTCCCCTTTATGACCTTTAAGTAGCAGAGGTTACAAACACATAAGGGCACATTTTATCGCATGCAATAAAAGTATATAACAAGCCAAAGGGCTACTAGCACAATACATTCTGGAAGAAAACAAACAAAAAGAACACTGCATAATATGTCTTGCACTTTCTCTAGATTAACCCCTTTCTCTTGCAGAGACCCTGACAACACAGAGAAACAAGACATGGCATCATGGCCCCAGCTTTAGCTTTCTGTGTAAACAGGTGCTGGACAAAGTTAAGCCAGACACTGGCCATCTAAACAACATCTTCTGCTGTTGAACAACCATACCCAGATATCCAGATGCTGGGGGTTCTAAAGATGCTAACGGTTGCCCACCACATGGCACATAGATGAATCTTGATGAATTAAAGAAGTTTTACTGAACTTTCATTTTCTCCTAATTTTCTTTAGGATCATACACAAAAACCCTGCAAGATTATTGGCTGATAATGGTATTTAACATTCAGCTTGGGTTTCATTTGCTTAGCATCACTTATTCATGCAGAGCAATCACATTTCTTCAGGAAAATGTGCTCCCACCACCCCTACCCACCCTTTTCCCTTTTCTGTTGTCCTCTCCTTGCTCCCCTGCACACAATTTGTATTTTGTCGAAAAAGCTCAAAGATTCCATTTAGATAATAGTTCCCACAGGCAAACATCCCCACCATGCCTTTGCTCGCAAGTATACTTCCTGGCTTTCTTGTGTTGGTGCATCCTTTCTTTTAATCGAAAGAAAAGTTTTCTTATTATTGCCACAAACAATCAATTCTATATCTATCCTATTCATGTAAAAAAAATACATTTCCTGAGCATGCAAGAAAACATTTTCTGAGGGGAAAATGCTATTATAGAATATTTTATTACCATATTATTTGAGTTGCTTTATTGCTTGAACCAGAAAATGCACACACACCAATTTTCTATTAAGCGGTGTAGAAAACTGGAGGCATCTCACAATATCTTTTTGGGAATAAATTCTGCTGTTAAACAATGTCAAAAAGCAAAAAGCAGAAGCGGACTGCTTTTAAAGGGATATTAAACCATTACATTTCTAAATTTATACCTTTAGGGAACAAGTATAAAACAAATTAGGACTTCTCCTGCCTGGCTTAATGCCCAGGTAAAAAGGGAAATGGAAAAAAAGAAAAAGGCTTTTAAAAATTTGAAATCAGAGGGAAGTGAACCGGCATATAGGGAGTATAAAAGCTGTAATAATGAGTGCAAGAAAGCAATTAAACTAGCTAAAATAGAAAATGAAATACGGATAGCAGAACAAAGCAAGTTTGACCCCAAAATGTTTTTTTAAACATATCAATAGTAAAAAAATGAGGACTGAGAATGTGGGACCATTAAATAATGGGGATAGTTACAGAGGATGCCGAGATGGCTAATGTGCTAAACCATTTTTTCCCCTCTGTATTCACTTTAGAAAATCCTAGTCCTTAAAGTAAGGACTGTAAGAAAATGAAGGTTATAAAAGGAATATTCACACTGGCTGACAGGGGATATGGTGCGGAAACAATTAGACAAAGTTAACATCAATTAAGCTCCAGGACCGGATGGAATACATCCTCGGATCTTAAGAGAGCTTAGTTCTGTTTTATCTAGACCACTTTTTCTCATCTTTTTAGATTCACTTTTTTCTGGTGATGTGGATTGGAAAAAAGCCAATGTAATACCAATATTCAAAAAAGGTAGTCGTTCCCAACCTGGTAACTATATATATAGTGAGTAAGAATTTAGATTCTGGCATAGCAGTAGATGTGGTATACTTGGATTTTGGTAAAGCTTTTGATATTGTGCTACATAAGTAACTAATGTATAAACTGAGGACTTTTGGCCTAGAAAAAAAACATTTGTACATGAATAAAGAATTGGTTACTGGATTGCAAACAGAAAGTGGTGGTCAATGGGGCTACATCTATGTGGGCTAAAGTTCTAAGTGGAGTGTCTCAGGGTTCCGTACTGGGGCCACTTCTTTTTAATCTGTTTATAAATTACTTAGAAGGGGGCATTGAGAGAAAGGTCTCTGTGTTTGCTGATGACACTAAACTATGCAGAGCTTATGTGCAATTGCTGCAAGCTGACCTAGATAGATTATCAAAATGGGCAGCAGAATGGCAGATGAGATTCAATGTTGATAAATGTAAGGTGATGCATTTAGGGTTTAACAATCCTTGTGCCTCCTACACCATAAATAACACTGGAAAAAGATTTGGGGGTTCTGGTAGATAACAGACTTAGCTGTAGCAAACAATGCCAGGCAGCAACGGCTAGAGCTAGCAAGATATTGTATAAAGAGGGGAATAGATTCAAGAGTAAAAAAACATTATACTCCCACTTTACAGGGCACTGGTAAGACCTCATTTGGAATATGCGGTGCAGTTTTGGAATCCCATATACAAAAGGGACATCTTGGAAATGGAAGCAGTTCAGAGAAGGGCAACTAAAATAATAAATGGAATGGAGAGGCTTGACTATGCAGGCAGATAAGACAAGTTAGTGCTGTTTACATTAGAGAAGCGACATTTCCGTGGGGATATGATCACTTTATACATATATATTAATGGGCCATACAATAAACTCTCTGGTGCATTGTTCACTAATAGGTCATATCAGATGACTCATGGATATCCTTTAAGGTTGGAAGGAAAGAAGTTTCATCTTCAGGTTAGGAAAGATTTCTTTACAGTGAGAACGGTGAAACTGTGGAACTGTCTTCCAGCAGATGTGGTAATGGCAAGTTCATTGAATAGTTTTAAAAGTGGGCTGGATAAGTTTCTAAAACTAAAAAATATTGAGAATTACTGGTATTAATTCATATACTGCAGTTCTGGTTGATCCAGGGATTTGGAGTCAGGAAGGAATCCCCCCCCCCTTTTTTAGCTGTTTTTTTTGCCTTCCTCTGGATCAACTGTTAGGTATGGTTAAAAAGGAGGTTGAAAAGGTTGGACTTAATGGATGAATGTCTTTTTTCAACCTCAATTACTATGTAATAGCATCCTTCTTCTGATTGCTCACTTCCCCACAGTAAAGTATAGGCTGCTCGGCTTACTGCCAAACAAAATGTCTGTATAGGAGATTTTTGGATAAATCATATTAGAAGGGATCATCTAACAATTGCTCCAAACAAGATTTCCTTACATGTGTACATAACTTTACACCCACTCAATACTGACCAGACTGTAAGAATGTGAATTGCTGATTATCCTCCATTGGTGATTGGAAATAATAGGTAATAATGAAAATCAAACTGTGCACATATAGGGTCATTGGTCAATTTAAGAGGCTGCTTTTTCTTAACAATATAACATACGGATAGTTTGTGTATTTGACTGGGTACTTAAATTGTAAGCTCTTCGGGGCATTGCCTGGTGTGAATGGATAACATGGATAATGGAGAACAACCTGGCTCTCCGTTAAACAGCGCATTGCATACAAAATCCTTCTCCTAACATTTAAATCCCTTCGCTCTGCTGCTCCTTCTTATATTTCCTCTCTAGTGTCCCTATATGTTCCTGCCTGTACCCTCCACTCATCGGAGAAACAGCTCCTGTACAGACCGCCCACTCGTACTGCTTTCCCTCACCTCAAACCTTTCTCTCTTGTGGCTCCCGTCCTCTGGAATTCTATTCCCCTCTCACTACGTCAAGAAACCTCTATTAGCAGGTTTAAATCTAGCCTTACATCCTATCTATCTGGTAACCAGCACAGTATATGATTGTTTTATTCATCTCACTCCAGCACTTATACCCATTCCATTGTATCTCTGTATATTCATCTCACTCCAGCACTTTTACCCACCTAACTAGATTGTAAGCTCTACGGGGCAGGGACCTCATTACCTCTTGTGGCAAAGCTCTAGCACTTCTATTTATATAATTTATTTATTTATGTACTGAACTATCTATGTATTTGTTCCCCTTGTATGACTTTTTTATATTTTATTACTGTACAGTGCTGCGTCTCCAAGTGGCGCTTTATAAATAAACTATACATACATACATAAACTCATTGCAAAGCACTATGTAATATGTTCAGTGCTATATAATAAAATACAATATTATAAATATGTAGGGCTATCAGCAAATTCTATCATTGTTAATGAAAAACTTAGCAGCAGTTTCTCCTGTATATAACAAGGCATGTTCACCCCTCATCTGAAAAATTGTATATAGGTAAATACCCCACAAACCTACAACAGTTAGAAAGCTGACAGATGTAGGACTAAAGCTAGCCATAAATGGGTCAATTTGTCAAAGATCGTTTTAAGTTTCAATCAGCCGTTCAAATTGAATCAAACACATGAATTTTGATTCATTACTCATGCGATTCCTTTCTAAAGGAAAAAATTGTGTCCTAAAAAAAAAAGAGCCTCCATGCTTTTAAACTACTAAAACAGGGTGAAACTCAACCTTAGGTTCAGCTTCTAACTACTGACTTGAAATTCCTATCGCCCACGCAATGTTCCCCACATCCCTTCACAAGTAGGAAGACACGCTTCTTTCTATTGGTCAGCTTGCGCAATGAAAGGAGGAAGGGAAGAACAGCATGCTGGCGATTGGATCTTCAGGAGCTACAGAAGTTAGAAGCTGAACCCATTGTTGAGGACCTAGCTGTTTAGGTTCTTATCCTAAAACAAGAGGATTGGGGCTGGGGTGAGTAAAGTTGGCCTTTAAATGTGATTCTTTTATAAATATGATTATTTTCTAATGTGATTCTTTTATAAATAAGATTCTTTACTAGTGCGAATTCTTTATATATGTAATTCTTTAATAGATGAATCAAATTCACTAATGGATTGAAAAGAAAAATCGACTCATGCTAGCTTAACATGTTATGCATCAAAATGTTTTTCTCTCCATTCCCTCTGCCTCTCAAATGGTTTCTGCCTACTCCCATAGCTCTGCAAGCTTCTTTTTACAAACTTGCACATGCTCCGAGGAGGCAGCTAGGGAAATACGATTCAGTCATTGGCTGTAATGACAACTGTCTCATCCATGACTGACAACTGCTAACCAGAAGTACCAGGATGCAGAAAGAGGGGTAACAGAACATCACAGTCTTAAATCATAGCTTTTGGGATATATTTTGGGGGAGATTTACTAATTACAATTTTCCATTGGGTGGACTTGTAAGCAGTAAGGAATGTAACAATCTCTCTATGAGGGCTGGTCTCTGTGGCTTTGGACCAGCAGTTTACATGTTAGGTTAGAAAACACCGGGAAAAGCACAAAAAACACAAAACCAGAGAAAGTGAAGACTAGACCTTTAATTTCTACATATAAACTATTCACATTTTTCCATTCATTCCTTTCCGTTAGCAAATTACTGGAATAAGATGGAAAACTACTTAGTTGCAGTCAATTGACTTCCAATGTCAGTATGTGATTTATTTCATATTCTCATTTCATATTCTTTGAACTTACCTCTGTATGACAGGTACACGCGAGGAGGTCTTGTAGAAGCCCGTATACAAGGGGGGACATTAAGAAGAAGCAGAAGCAGAGATGGCAATGCAGACATTAGCATGGTGTCACCAGCCTGGGTAGAGAAAGACAGGACACAGTGTTAAATATTCTGACTGCGTCACTGATAACTCAGGATGTAATTAGGAAATGACACAATATGGAGAAACTAAGTTACAGGAATCCACTTTACTTATATTTTTATCTACAACTATTTATAGGACACTTAAATCTTTGGGTTTCCAGAACATAAAACATGTGAAAACAGAAAGAAATATTTATAAAACAGTCCTTTAAAAGGAATATTTTTAGCTAAATTACAATTTACCTGACTTGTAGCCCCAAAATGTGATTAAAATGAATGTATCGATCACTTGTTGATCTATATGGTTTCTTCACAAAAATTGAACAGCACACAAACAGGAAAATATTTCAATAAACGCCCTCAAACTTAAACACAGAGGGATACAAAGCAGCTAAGTGCAGAAATGCTCTCTCTCTCGCCCTGGATGATGTATTCTGAGCATGCCTGTGCCGTATGAAAGAGGAGGGGCGGACCCTTTTGCTTTATTTACTGCAAAGAACAAAGGATTTCTAACACTGCATTTCTGTAAAGAAGAGATGCAAATCAGCAATTTCTGAGTCGTAAATCATGAAAAAACATTTTGGCCTAAAAGTTTGAAAAAAATTAAAAAAAAAATATCTGATGTACCAATATATTTTTTATTGTGTAGCAACAAGATTGGACAGTTCGCACCAAAAATTTCTGTAGGTCTCTGATCGCTCCCTATACCATGAGTGTGGCCACCTCAACAATCTTCCCTATAGTCAGAACTCAGTAAAGAAAGTAATCTATCACAGACAGAATCCAATCTGTGATCTACATCACATTGGTATCTACTGAGCTTTAAGGAAATCTTGTTTTACAAGATATTTAAAAGTGATTATAAATGCTACGAATGTGGTCGTACGATACACATATTGTACGATCATGATTGTAGCGTCTATGGCCGTCAAAATGTTTTTCTAACTGGCCCAATAGGAAAAAAGGAACAAAACTGTATGGACAGTGTCTGCTTTTTACACTCTATCGTCCCATTACTGGTATATACTGGAATATAGCTGGCCACACACCTTTCATTCTGATTTTGTAATCTTACCCCTTCAGTGCAATATTATGGTCCAATCGACTGGACAGGTCTTTGTAATACACAACTTGCTAAAGATGGTCATATAGAATAACTATATTGGCCATGTGTATGAGTATGTCGCAAAGTTGGCAAGCTAGACCCGTCAGCATTGCAACCTATCAGTCTGAACAGGAAATTTCCTTCAGATTATTCTTGGTTTCCTTTAATACAGTATATGGAGTCGATAACATTGTAGGTGTGTATGTCCAGACTAAAGATCATTCCGTATGAAGTATATATATATGGAATCGGCAAATTCACAATCAGATTCTGATGGAATCCAACGTGAATTTTTAACTAAAGTCACATGTCTATGGGCACAGGGCACTGTATGAAACATGTACAGTCAAATAGTAAGGTGCCAGGTGAGCTTTAGGCTGGCCATATATACAATAAAATTATTCTCCTGAAATAAGATGACCAAAGAACCCAATTTGCCACCAGCTATTTGGATTTGCTCATTGTCTAAAAATGTCCCCATCACATGCTTAAGAGGGACAATGTGCATTACCTGTTCAATGCCATGTCTGGGTGGTGATTGTGCTTTGGAAATGGGTTTCAGTAGATTCTTTAATATAGGGAAAGATTTTTCTTTCCCATAAAGCTGTTTTTATGTTAAACTTTGCGTCTCTTTTACCAAAGGGCTTTCCCCCAAAAAAACATCAATGTACGAAATGGTTGACAACCATTGCTGAAGCCACATCCTTCATTGGCTGTCAACCAGTTCCAGCTTGGACCTCCCAATTGGGTTTGTGTAAAAGCCTTCACAGCTAACTCCTGATTCACTCTCCACTTATTCTGCCTGAAGGGGAAACAGGCAGGTCAAGAGGGCATCACATATCTCACAAAATGTCCTCATTCTGATCTACCTTGTTCCCATCCACATCCATAATAACTCTTTCCATCCCATGACATTTTCTCTTGATCCAGGGCAACATGGCAGGTTGTCAAACTAAGGCAGCTTTGGGAACAACTGAGAAATATGGATTTGATCCATGTGAGTTTGTATCTAGCTTTAGGCCCTCTCCTTTGTAGCAGAATCTTTTTGAAACTTTCTTTTTCTGATATAAATAGCAGTAGCTGCAGTATGTGTGGCACTTTTTTTATTTGGACTTATAGTTCATTTTACCAAACGTTCTTTCTGCATCACCTTATAGCAGTTAACTCATTAAAGACTGTAAACCTCTCAAAAGTCTTGAACATAGAACTGTAAGTCTAAATGATCACTGGAAAAATATTTCACTAACCCAAATAGAACTACTTCCCCCATTTTCTTAAAAATTGTGCTTAACTGCACATTTGAACTTCCTTTGTACAATGTCATGTATTGCTTAGACAACATTCCCTGCACATTTGCTTTCAAATATGTCTTTTGATTTCACTGTAATTTAAAGGACGGCGCCGCTGGTGAGATATCAGCTGAGGTAAGAGATAGGAAGACCAGGAGGCCAACATCTCTAAATGTGGCCTAAATATCTAAAATCCTACCACTATTAATAAAAGTTTAAAAGTTTGTACATAGTATTGGAGGTTGTATAAAGACATAAGTCCATCTAGTCCAAACTTTATATCCTACCCATAAAGCCTGTCATACCATTAAATAGTAACATAGTATTGGAGGTTGAATAAAGACGTACGTCCATCTAGTCCAACCTTTATACCCTACCCATAATGACTATCAAACAGTTGCATAGTGATATAGTATTGGAGGTTGAATAAAGACGTTCGTCCTTCTAGTACAAACTTTATGTCCTACCCATAATGTCTGTCTAAACATTACATAGTAAAATTGTAATTGAGGTTGAAACAGCAAAAACAGCAGCCACACCCAATGCAGTGGAGACACCCAATGCAGTATTTTTTTTTTTCTGATACAGAAAATCTAGCTAAATTTTGTCGATTTCTAAAAGGTGAATAGATTTTGTGAGACAAATTACCCTTCCAGTTTAGCAATTACAAACCCAGTGCCCCATTGTTAATGACTTCTCTGTTGACATGTTATAACCTTAGAAATAATAAAAATATGGTAAAGCTGAATACTCAGGGTCGGTGGAAGCGTTATTCCATTATAACCATTACGCCAGTAGTAATTAATCATGACGGCACAGGGGGTGACTTTACTGGCTTGAAAGTTGCTTCTTGTAGCAATGATATTGTCAAGCTTTATGCCCTTGAATGTGTGATAACATCTAGTTTTGTAAAAAAAGAAGGCCCCAAGGCATTCCTAAATCATCTATTTGTTATCTTTAGAAGATAAAGTTACAGCACTTATTATTTAAAGGAACTGGTGAGAAAATATAGCTCAAATCATTTTGCAAACGTAAGACTGAAACACAATGCCCCAGGAAGTAACAAAAGCAGATTTCAGTGTTGGGTTAAATTCTAAAGACAAATGCACTTTGTCCCCCCCCCCCAAAAAAAAGAAAGAAAAAAACCCCAAACAATTCCACCTTTACCCGTGAGCTTCCAAAGGCTTTTTTGTGCAAGTCGAGCAGCGTGAGAGAATACCGGTATTAGGGGGAGGAAAAAGGAAGTTCTTATTACAGAGTGTTCTATGGAAGGGGAAACGTAAGGGAGTGTGACTGTATTTTTAGAATAGTTTCTTTTCTTGTAGGAAACGTTACTATTTAAGAAAAAAAAATTGTGGAAAACTTTTGGGAAGCCAAGTGAGCTGAATCCGTTGAAGAGATTGCCAAGGATAAACCATAAAACACATGTTCGAATGATGAAGCGGATTGTATTAGAGGAAAAATAAAGTGAAGGTTTCCAGTGCCCAGATGCATCACAATGGTTTATTGCTTATGATGGACGTGACTGGGCACAACGTTTCTTGTGATTTCATTTGCTTTTTTCCTGAGTATTTTTAAGCCGACCAGTGAGGTGAATTCCTTGCATGAGCAACACAGAATTCAACCTCCCATCTGACCCGAGACACATTGTACCAGGCTCTAGACAGCGAGATTCCCAGAGCTTTTCTCCACTTTCTGTAAAAGACACGTACAAAAAGGATTGCAGAAACTTAGGGGAGGGGTGAGAGCGTGATAGAGAAAATGTGCAATAAATAAATGTAATTAAAGGGAAGAAAAAGTAAATTATATTAAACAGACCTGGGCAGACAAGATGAGAATCCTCAGAGGTTTGTGGAGAAATAAAAAAAAAACTACAGATGAGATCAACATATGGATGGAAACATGCACACAAATGGGCAGAAACGATTAAAGGACCTGCGGTTTCCCTTTACTCTCAGACCCTACCCCAACTAGGGAATCATTGTTTGAGTTGGGTAATTTCCAACAAGACTTAGACAATGTTGTAATTTAGTTATATGAAGTTTTGCACAAAGACATTTTTTGAGGAGCTCCATGTATTTACATTAAGAGCAAACAGGATTAGGGGAGCATTTAATCTTTACATCAAATTATTTTCTTTACAAAAATTGTAACAGCCCCATCTGAGGTGATGTAAGGACATTAGTCCATGAACACAACATAAGCCTGGCACAGGCCTAGAACTGTGACTGTAAAGACATTTATAAAGCCAGTATTTCGGACAGGCACTGCCAGCCAGTCTGTCTGCATGGCCATGCATTTAGAAATATAATAATACAGAAATATAATAGATCTCATTTCACTGGCCATATGTCTTCAAATTAGTGTCTTTCTTCCACCTTTATTTATTGTCTGTTTCCATCTAGTGCCTTTATAGGGTTACAAAGAGCTCCCTATAAAGTGGTATTGTATACTGTTCAAAGGGAATCCCGAATATCATACTATTCTGTAGCCACAAAAGCCTATGTGGGTTCCTAACATGGACTAAACATCTGCTATACAATGCTCAAGTTTGACCACAAGATCTGCCATGGGGCAGCACCAGACAAATTTAAAACTCAAAATAAGACAAAAGATACAAACAAATGGATGTAAAAGGAGACATGAAAGGGGCATCAACTTGCTGACAACGCTGATTAATGTAACAGCCCAAGATCCCTGTAGGGGCATTACCAAAATCTAAACTGCAAAAATAGTTGAAATTGAGAAATGCAAACAAATCCTAAGAGGCTTCATGGAACAACACACAATGAGAACTATTTATGCTGCTTAAATGGAATAGAATAACCCCTATGAGGTTAGGTGAGTGTCTTAGAAAAGGTGAGTGTCTTAGAAAAGAAGGTAATCGAATCTGATCCAGTCACAATATATGAAACCTGTACTTAAATGATTTAAAGAAACACAATGGGTATCAGAACCACCCAAACCATCCTATGCAATTCCCATGAAAATATGGCACAATACAATATTATCCAACAACTTCCAATCAGCATATGTACAATTAAAATAACTTTTACAATATCTGACCATACACTGCAGCCAATAATACAGATTAATAAAAAATGTTTTACCTTTAGCAGAGCAGTTTTTCCACAATACATTTATATTAAATATACAGTTTATATTTGTATTAGAATGTTTGTTCTCGATGCCGGATTACAGTACGAGATGCCCAACAATAACTATATTTAGCAATTAAACACAATATAAGGATAAATTCAAGTTCACATTGTTTGACTGGCACACTGTCAGATTAAATATTATTGCCGCTGGTTAGACATGCCGCTCAGTGACTGCCAGGGAAGACAGGTGTATATGAGTGATAAAGGGTATTAGTATTTCTTTTTTTTTTGGCATGTGAGTTAAGCTGTTCATGGCACGAAATAAAGCAGGGAAGTGGGGGCGAGGTAGGTACCTCTAGTCAACGCTGACAGCTTCCAGGTAGTTAAAGTCCCAGTTTCCCAGACATGACTCTGATCTTCTGTATAGTTTGTGAAGCTGCAGTCTAACAACAGGATTTGGCATGAGAGGAGGCAATGGAGAAACGAAGGGTCTGAATCAGTGCCACTGTGTGTGTGTATGTGTGTCTATGCAAGGGAGGCTCCCAGAGTGACAGAAGCTGACAGCTACACTTTCCATTCTGCTGGAGTCAGAGGGATAGAGACAGACAGACACAGAGAGGGGAGGAGAAAAAGAGAAAAAGAAACGGGGGAAGAGTTTACAGAGAAACAGTGGGAGGACAAGCAAGAACGAATAGGAGTCAGGGCTGAGGGTGGGGCTATACAGCCAAGAGGTATGAGGGAGGGGAATAGATTAATGAAAAGAAAGGGGACTACATTAAAATACCTGATGTAAAGGGTCCACCAGAAGAGTTTAGAATGAAGTGTCAAGAGTTGTAGGAGGGTCAGAAAGGGACAAACCCCCAGGGAAGTCAGAGAGAGAGAGAGAGTTACAGACAGAGATGGCGAACTGGAGTAAAGTGAGAGAGAATGAATGGGGAGGAGGATACCTGGAGGGAAAGAGAGCTGAGATTGGGTGGAGAGTGGGCAGAGTAAAGGGGTCTCTTAACCTCTTAAATACCAACATTCAAACCAGAGATAGATTGGAATGCAGAGTTTCATCAAAACCTACACATTCAATCGCCTCTAGTTCCATCTAAAGAAATGCAAAAAAGACTAAGGGGCACATTTATAAAGGGGCGAAAATAGCAGCCAAAAAGTACCACCGCACATCGCGGCTGCGAAAATATCGTTATTGCCGCATTTATAACGGCGAGCACCCTCGCTGCGATATGTATCGTGGCCGTGATGTCTTGCGGTAACTTTAAGTCCCTTCGTGGCGATACTGCACTTAGCGCAATGCGCTAAGTACAATATCACTGCGAAGGGACTTAAAATCCCTTCCCGGCGCCTCTGCTAAGGGGGCAGGGCATACGCCCACCCCGTGGTCACGACCACCTGCTGCGGCCCCTTCCCAGCAGCCCCTCCTAGCCTCCCGCTCCATATGTTGGCCGCGAGCGGGGATGGGGTTGTGAGGGTCTGCTGGGAAGCGGCGCCGCCGGGGGTCCAGGGCGGGGTGGGCGTATGCCCTGCCGTGCCCCATCACAGCGGGGATATCGGGCGGTTTCGCCACCTTCAAGGTGGGGAAGTAAAACGCCCGATATTAGCCATGTTATCAAAGATGCGGAAAGTTAACGCTTCGTTAACTTTTCGCGGCCAGTTTCCGACCATTCATAAATCGCGGAAACCGCAATTTTGGCCTCGAAAAGTTAACAAACCTTTATAAATATGCCCCTAAAGGTGGCCATAGATCTATGAGGTATTACTTACCCGACCGAGGGCTCACGCGATGTTCCTTCGATCCTGCCGGAACCGCTTCTCCCGATCTTACATTCGACCGACATGCGATCGCAAAATGAATGGGATTTTGTGATCGCATGTCGGTCAAATATACGATCGGGAGAAGCGGTTCCGGCCAGCATCGATGAACATCGCGTGAGCGCTCGGTCGGGTAAGTAATATCTCATAGATGTATGGCCACCTTAAGTCACATATAAAGCAGGTGCAAACACAAGCCCAAGCTATTAATTAGCAGTGACCAATCAGATGATCCCATTTTAATGGACTACTGCAGTTAGAAAATATTTGATAACATCTGATTGGTTGCTGTAAATTTTGCACCTGGAGATTAACTGGAGGAAGCTGGTTAACTCTGCAGACACTAGTATCTATTCATACAAGTCTACAACATTGTTCACTTATAGTGTTTTGGTGGAGTCACAGCATTTTTTTCTCAATGAGTGCCCAAAGGGGGAATAAAATCTCATTAAATATTCAATTCTTTGCATGTTCTCGTGACCTTGGTATGCCCTGGCCCTTTGTTTTACTAAACCATTGCTTTGACAAACACTCCATTTATACACAGAGCAGGTACATAGCTAGGAGCACAGACCAACCCCCTTTTACTTTAAAATCCCTAATGTGTGCAGCAGCATTTCCATGGCCTTGGTTTGTGCATACTATAGACTTGCAACCTGGGCATTGGCACTGTGATTCTGTCTACTCTATATATTACTTCTCATTGCAAGAACAAGGCCTGTGCTTGAGGCTGTAGGCTATTCTGTGTCACAGCAGATTAGAATATGGACATCGAATTTTAAGATCCGGAAGGATGAAAAATGTTTCAGGCAGCAATGTGTGCATTGGTGCAAAAAGAAAACAAATAGTGAATGAGGCATGGGTGCAAGTCAGACAGTTGAGCATTTCACAACTAACCCCAGGTTAATCAGCATTCACAAGTTCGAGGCCTTCTGTTTCCAGAGAGGCGTATAATCCTCTCCCTTTCAAAAAATGAGATATTCCGTATGGATACAAAGGATAAGTATGGGATCAATGGAGAGGAAAAAGGGAGGGTAACTGGGAGAGATGGAGACTTAGCCAGCAGCCACAGAGGGAGGCAAGAGGTCAGTGCACACGTATCACATGGATACAGCTCCAAACAGATTTGTCCCCTCCCAAAAGAATTCTAAATGCACAGCTTATCTGAGGTCTCAGAGGGATGAAGAACAGAGCACAGAGACAGGGGCTGATATCAAACAAAGAATGAAAGGGGAGAATAAACCTGGTAACTGTTAAATACAATTACCATCAATACAACCTGAGTAAACAAAGTTTGTACACTGCCCTACAAAGGAAGTGAACCTATACAAATGATACACCTAACCAGAAGCACAGATAGCAAATGCTAGCACAGGGTTTTCTCATATCACATATTAATTTGCTATTTCATGCATTTATATTTAAAAAGGCAAACACGTGAAACTTTGAAGTGTGACCCTCTTTTCATTGGCTTAAACCATTAGAATATTCCATATGGTCATTGCATGCACCGGGGAGAGTATATACACATATACACAGATGGAGAAGACATTATTAAAAATTCCTAAGGCATCTGGCACGGGCTGCCCTAACCATGCAATTAATAAAGTGTGCTTTCTTTTTGTCTTTCTCTCTTGCGGAGAATAATAAAGGGTTGAAATGGCATTACGATTATGCTTAATTTAGCCAAACACCTGCATCGTCAAATTACAGAGACAGAATTTTTTCATTTACAAGAAAATGATGGCCCTTTAAAATTCCACAGTGGTCAATGACCTCTTACACAACCCAATGGTGAACATTAACTGATTCATAAGCAGTAACAGCCAATCATCTGCTAAGGACTCAAAGGGGTCTTCAAATGGAATTATCAAACCATATTAAATCATGTTAAAGTAATTAAAATGCAGCTTGACAACTTTTAAATTCCTCTTTGGCCTCCATTAAAAACAAACAGAGAATAAACATGAGAACCAATTGTTACTCTGCTCATGAAATTCTGCATCAAGACACATACAAATGCTCTAACTCTTCAAAGAAGATAGATTGTGGACTGTGAGGGCTTAAGTTCTCAATGAAAAACACATCTTCAATCTTGGTGGCATTTATAGTAACACAGATACTTCATCTCAATGATCTAAACAGATTTAAGCAATCCTATAGATCCGAAATGCCCTAATTTTTCACATTGCGGTACAAAAGCTCAACTGATGGTCCAACCACTCTGTTGTATTTTGAAATGTGTCTTTTGTATTGCCGGAGAAATAATTAATACATTGTTTAGGCTCTTTTAAGTATGACTTAAAAGCAAAAGTTATAAAACAATCACCTAGAGACCTTTGTCATTCCATGCCACATGGTTACATGAGCTCATTAAGTCACCAAGACTCCCACAGTATTCTGGTTTTAACAGCACCAGTGTAAATGTTACAATTATGAGTCTTGCCCTTCTGTTATGCGATGATACATCATTGCTGCTGGAAGAGAATACCTTGCCTGTAGAGAACCAAATTTTCAGAATAAAGATAAAATGTGGAAACGAGGTGCCACTTGTACAGCATTATTATTACTAAATAGTAACAGACATTCTGGCATGAGGCTTTTTGCAAGGATAGAGGTTTAAAGGAAGTAGAGATGCCAACAATTATTAACAACAAAGAGCTGCAATCACTTATCTAAAGAAAAGAATGCAAAGAAGAGCACTTATACGTGTCAGAAGTGGATGTGTACAGAGCTCCAGCATTTTACGTCACACTAATTGGAAGTTTTATCTAGTTTGCATGCTACCAAAATTTCCAAGTATACCTGGCCAAGCAATAGAATTCTTCTTGGCGTGTTTAATCCTGCACTGAAAACCATGATAAGAATCAGACTAAGGCAAAGCAAGCTGGCAGAGAGCGATGAAAGTGGGGAGGGGTGGAAGGCAAGGGGGGAGACAAAATCAGTATCCAGTACTAAATTGCTTTCTTATCTCAAAGGCAGCATCCCACTGTATTCTGAGCAGATGGTGACAGTTTTCAAAATATGTGGGCGCTTGCCTGTGGTGTAAGGTGAGAAATTTTGGTTGGTTCTTCCGATCGACCAAAACAAATGAAAATCTGATCGAAAAAAAAAAAAGCCCATGTATGGCAAGCTTAACTCCCATACACAAAATTGTATATGTGTATTCAAATGATTCTGCAAATTAAAACATATACGAGGTGACAACTTATAAACAATCCTTAGGGTTGGGCCAAAAAAAGCAATAAAATACAGTGCAGCAGGTCCACGTTAGTATTTTAATTTAAATTTAATTTATTTTAATTTAATATTAATATTTTAATATAATTTAATTTAAAGCCAATATTTTCGGTCAGCCGACTCACGGCACAATCGACCGAAAATATAGGCTGGTGTGGGGCGGGCAGCCGTGACCGACAACGATCGTTTGTTCTTCCGGATCAGACGAAAAATTCTGATCGATTGTGCGGTTCCTGATCGATTTGCCGCGACCGACGGACATTTGTCCTGGCCGAGTGCTCGCTCGTAGCGAGCGCACGGTCGAGACAAAGTGTTCCTCCGTGTGTACCCAGCCTAAGGACTGTTTATATGTTGTCACCCCACCCACAAGGATTGTTTCCAGAATCATTTGAATACACACACTCGTACACATACATGTGCATACAATTCTGCAAAGCATTGTTGAAGTCAATATTTAGTCAAAAAATGTACGTGTTAAGCATGCTGAACATGGGCTGTTTTTTTTCCAGATCAGATTTTCAATTGTTTTGGCTGATTGGAAGAACCAACCAAAATTTCTCACCTTGCCCCTTTAATCTTCCATAGATTACAGCTTGAAATCTTCAAAATATGTGGACTGAAAGATGGGATCTTTGTCTATTCAATAAACCAATCGATATCAAGAAAGCAGGAAACCACCATCGATATTTCAGTCTTTTTAATAAAATTTGCTGAATAGATGGAAATATCAATGCCTTGTATGGCCAACTTTAGGATCAGATATTTATTGGTTAAAGTTATTTATAACAAAGGAATTAAATTTTTCTCATTTCCTAATTTATTTGCATTCTTGCTGTGCCAGTTTCGAGGTGTAAATTGTTTACACGTCTTGTTGTGTCAGGGGAAAAAAAAAACAACTTGTTTATTTTCTCCTGATTTCTCCTGATTATTTTCTAAGTTGGGCTTCAAAAAAAAAACACAAAAAACCCACATGCATTTAATTTTACAGAAAGCTACATTTAAAGCACCCATTTTTCAAATAATATTTGGCACAATTTGGTTACCTTGCGCTAACAGAACCTGAACATGAATATTTATTCGCACATGTAAACAGCGTTCCCTCTAAGCTGTACACGTGCACTCAACTCAGCAGGCCTGCAAACACAGGTTAAAATAGTGCACACAGAATTCTGGGTAAATGTAGGTAACACGGTATCAAGCACACAAAATCTGATTTTGTGTTCAAACAGGTCAAATATATCTGTGCACACAGCTGTTAAAAAATTAATGGGGAACATTGTAAACAGTGAATTTGTCATTTTTTTTTTCTAGAACCAAACCCACTAACCAATAAATATTGTCCTATTTATTTAAGTCAAATTAATTTTAGGTCAAAAGATAAAAAAAATGCAGAGCCTTTCACAAACAACTATTTCTCTTAATTTATGCAGAGAACATCTTCTGTGGATAATACATTTTGTCACTGCTGAGATGTGGCGATTATCCTTCTGTTTCCGTGCGCATCTAATTACACGACCACCACTCTGCACTTATTTTGTGGTACTCTCCTCAATGCAGTGATACTGTTGCTAGGTAACCTTTAGCATGGTGCCCTCTCTTGTAAATTGCAGTGCTGTGGATTGTTTTAAGTTAAATAATCCCCTTTTAGTTGTATTGGTTGATTTAAAATTTAAAGTAATAAAAATCAAAGACTTGACTGCTGGGGTTTGTTTACTCAAAAGTTATTCTTTTTTCCTTCATTTTCATTTAATAGTAAACCACAGGCAAAACGATGAGACAAAGAATTTAACATTCACTACTAAATCTTTACTATTTACTGTCATCAATAAAAACATCATTTTCACAAACCTTTTGCACATTTTAAGTGAATCTGGTATTTGCATTCCTGGTGTAACATTTGCCCGAACAAATGTCACCACAGAATACTTTACTGGCAAAACAGATTTTATAGTTAAAGCAGTACTTTTTACCTCATATCTGTTGTATTCAATTACATAAACTGGACTTGAAGTTTAGTTCTTGAAGACGTTTCGCTAATCGTCCGACTGGCTTTCTCAATTCAGAATGACTTTGTGTTAAGGACTTTCTGAATGCAAGGTGTGATTGGATTGTGGCTAAGAGGTCATAGGAACGCCCAGGGTAAGGTTTCTAATCAGCATTGTACGTGGCAGACAGTTGGTGTCGAAACCCCCCCCCCCCCCCCTATTCAGGCTTGGTTTATTTTCACATAAATGGCCTCCTTTTTCTTTTAGATGCAGGTACATGGTTGAGTCCTGACCCGAGTAATTGTCTCTTCTGTGCTGGGTCATACGTTGATGCAGTTACTATTTGGTCTTCCCCACATACAAATCAGAGCACTCTTCACTGCACTGCGTATATGATGTCACTTTTCTTGTGTTTCGGTTTTGAGTCTTTTGGATGTACCAATTGCTGCCTCAGTGTGTTGTTCGGTTTAAAGCAGACAAGGATAAGGTGTTTTTTGAAAATTCTTCTTAATTTCTCGCAGTCCCCTGCTACATATGGGATGACCATGTTCTTTCTCCTGTCTTGCTTTTCCCCTTCACTGTTGGTATACCTGTTCTTTTCTTTCCTTCTACTTCTTTTGACAAAGGCCCAGTCTGGATATCCACAAGTTTTAAGGGCTCCTCTGAGATGTTTCATTTCTTTGGCCTTTATCTCTTTGCTAGTGGGGAGGTTCTCAGCCTGTGTTGCAGGGTTCTGATGACACCCAAAAGTTTCAAGTGTACTTAGGCACACTGCTGTTGGCTGGTTTAGCCAGACAAATAGGTAGGTGCAATCCTCTCAGCCCCCTACTTCCAGGGCTCCATAACCAAGCAAGGTATCAAAGTAGAGGAGCACACTACTGCAAGTGAAAATTTCTTTAATAGTGCAAAAACAACATATTACAAGGTTTCGGGACTCTGCGTCCCTTCCTCAGGTATAACTGGTATCAAGTGTTGCACACAACTATATACCCTTAGGCTCCACCCACATGCCATGTGGCTAGTTGATTGATGCCCCAGGGTTCCAAAGTGAGGCTATCCATACAATACAAAGTGCCAATAGTGCTATTCATACAGTACAAAGTGCCATATATTAACATGGTCTTCCCCACATACAAATCAGAGCACTCTTCACTGCACTGCGTATATGATGTCACTTTTCTTGTGTTTCGGTTTTGAGTCTTTTGGATGTACCAATTGCTGCCTCAGTGTGTTGTTCGGTTTAAAGCAGACAAGGATAAGGTGTTTTTTGAAAATTCTTCTTAATTTCTCGCAGTCCCCTGCTACATATGGGATGACCATGTTCTTTCTCCTGTCTTGCTTTTCCCCTTCACTGTTGGTATACCTGTTCTTTTCTTTCCTTCTACTTCTTTTGACAAAGGCCCAGTCTGGATATCCACAAGTTTTAAGGGCTCCTCTGAGATGTTTCATTTCTTTGGCCTTTATCTCTTTGCTAGTGGGGAGGTTCTCAGCCTGTGTTGCAGGGTTCTGATGACACCCAAAAGTTTCAAGTGTACTTAGGCACACTGCTGTTGGCTGGTTTAGCCAGACAAATAGGTAGGTGCAATCCTCTCAGCCCCCTACTTCCAGGGCTCCATAACCAAGCAAGGTATCAAAGTAGAGGAGCACACTACTGCAAGTGAAAATTTCTTTAATAGTGCAAAAACAACATATTACAAGGTTTCGGGACTCTGCGTCCCTTCCTCAGGTATAACTGGTATCAAGTGTTGCACACAACTATATACCCTTAGGCTCCACCCACATGCCATGTGGCTAGTTGATTGATGCCCCAGGGTTCCAAAGTGAGGCTATCCATACAATACAAAGTGCCAATAGTGCTATTCATACAGTACAAAGTGCCATATATTAACAAAGTGACAGTGCATCAATCATATCCATCTACGTGAACATATATTGGTTAACCAATATATGTTCACATAGATGGATATGATTGATGCACTGTAAACCTCTACTTCCAGTTTACCATTTTCCCTGACTTCTACCAAGCAGTCCAAGAAAGCCAGTTTGTTGTTTTGTACCTCTTCCCTTGTAAATTTGATGTTCTGGTCTACAGCATTGATGTTTTCTGTGAAGGCTTGTACTTCCTCCTGGTGGATTTTAATCCAGGTGTAATCCATGTATCTGAACCAGTGGCTGGGTGCTATGCCCTTAAAGGTATTTTCCACTTCCTCCATGTAAAGGTTGGCCACAATGGGTGAAACTGGAAATCCCATAGCACATCCATGTTTTTGCTTATAGAACTTATCCTTGTATTTAAAACTGTTGGTATTCAGGCACAAGTCCAGTAGGGAACAGACCTGTACTGGGTTAAAGTCAGTTCTACTGGTAAGAGTGCTGTCTTGGCCAAGCCGTTTTCTCGCCTTGCCAACAGCCTCCTTGGTGGGTATACAGGTGATCAGAGATGTCACATCATAGGACACCATAGTTTCTTCTGCACCGAGTACTATATCTTCAATTTTGTTTTACCTCATTGGGTCCTTCCAATTTTACTGCAACAATGACAGAAAGGGGGGATATACAGAGAGACTCAACTGTTCAGCTCCAGTGAATTTAACATGGCACTTGCTGTGTGACTTTAATGCCCGCTATTCACTGGCGTTATAAAGTTACATTCCAAAAGCCGCGAGCATGATAAACAGGTTAGCATGGGAATAACAGTGTACTACAAGAAATCAATGTTGGTATTTAAAATGGAGTAAGATGTGAACCATGTAATGTCCAACTGAACACCACATTCTATTCAGTCAGAACTGTAATTAATTAAATTTTCATGATAAAAAAAATAATTGTCAGTTTATGCCAATCCTCATGTGGCTTTGGACGATAATAAGGCCTACGAAATGCCACAAAAACATAGTAACATATTAATTGAGGTTGAATAAAGACATATGTCCATCAAGTCCAACCTTTTCACCCTCCTTTTCAACCCTACCTAACAGTTGAACCAGATGAAGGCAAAATACCCAGCTAAAAAAGGGGGGGTATTCCTTCCTGACTCCCCATGGCAATCAGAAAGTAAGATAAACAATGGTGGAGGTATGCACTTTATTTGCACATTGAAAGCACTTTATACACTGTAGTAATCCATGTATATTATATTGTTTTATTGTATTATTACTGAACACGATTCAACATTGCATTTTTGAGAGATTGTTTTTAAGGAGAATAAGTATATTGTACATGTTTTTTATTGATATTGATGTAACAAACACCTGTTGATGGTTCCACCTTAATGAGGGGGAGGGACCTATGTCTAGCACAGTCTTTATATTTTCCTCAAGCACAGTTGCACTTTATCACCTGAAGAAGGGGGTATCCCCCCGAAACGTTGTGACGTGAATATGTGTGGTTTGAAATAAAAATTTCTTGATGATTTGGAGTGCGACCCTCAGCTACTTTCTTTTTCCTGTTCAATCAGAAAGTAACCCTGGATCGACCAGTACTGCAATATATGAATTAATACCAGCAATTCTCAATATTTTTTAGTTTTAGAATCTCATCTAGCCCACTTTTAAAGCTATTCAGTGAACTTGCTATTACCACATCTGCTGGAAGACAGTTCCACAGTTTCACCGTTCACTCAGAGATGGATTAAGATCATATGTGGCCCCTAGGGTGCCTAGGGTTGCCTTGTGGATAATCCTGCTTTGTTCTCACTTTAAAGAAACCTTTCCTAAGCTGAAGATGAACTTTCTTTTCTTCCAATCTAAAAGGATGTCCACATGTCCTCTGATATGACCGATTAATTAACAATGCACCAGAGAGTTTACTGTATGGCCCGTTAATATATTTGTATGAAGTGATCATATCCCCCATGCAAACATCGCTTCTCTAATGTCAACAGCCCTAGCTTGTCTAATCTGCCTACATAGTCAAGCCCCTCCATTCCCTTAATTATTTTAGTTGCCTTTCTCTAAATTGCTTCTATTTCCAAGATGTACATGGGATTCCAAAACTGCACTGCATATTCCAAATGAGGCCTTACCAGTGTCTTGTAAAGAGTGAGAATATTTTTTTCTCTTGAATCTATCTTTATACAAGTCAATATCTTACTAGCTGTAGCTGTTGCTACCTGGCATTGTTTGCTATAGCTAAGTCTGTTTTCAGATAAAGGTTAGAATCTCTAACCTTTTTCCATTAAAGATTCAGTTAAAACAGTTATTTATGGCGTAGGTCATTTGCCATTCTGTTGCCCATTTTGAAAATCTATCTAGATCAGCTTGCAGCAATTGCACATCATTTGAAGTTTTCAAAGCTCTGCATATGGCAAGCAGTGCAATTGGAGGCATCCTACTTACAGCCCGTAAGTGTGAACCTTGTTGGACCCAAAGCTCTACATATCTTAGTGTCATCAGCAAAGACAGAGACCTTGCTTTCAAGTAATTTATAAACAGATTAAAAAGAAGTAACCCCTGTACAGGACCCTGAGGCACTTCACAACTTTAGCCCTCATGTAGTTTCACTGACCACCACACTATGTTTGGGTTCCAATAACCAATTCTCTGACCATGTACAAATGTTTTTTTCTAGGCCAAAATTCCTCAGTTTATACATTAGTCGCCTATATGGCACAGTATTTAGCAAAATTCAAGTATACCACATTTACTGCTATGCCAGAATCAAAAGTCAAGTATATGATCTCGTAACAGTTTCCAGCACCTGATGTCAGGCTTACAGGTCTATAGTTACCAGGTTGGGAATGATTACCTTTTTTGAATATTAGTATTACATTGGCTTGATTCCATTCCAGCTGCACATCACCAGATAAAAGTAAACCTGAAAAGTTAGATAAAACTGGACAAAGCTCTCTTAAGATCCAAGGATGTATTTCATCCGGTCCTGGGGCTTTGTTGATATTAACTTTGTCTAATAGTTTGTGCCATATCATCTGTCAGACAGAGTGAATATTCCTCCATTATACCATTCATATTATTACAGTCCCTACTATAAGGACTAGGATTACCTATAGTGAATACCGAGAGAAAAAAATGTTCTTTTCGGCATCCTCTATAACCATCTCAGCCCCATTATTCAATGGTCCCACATTCTCTGTCCTCATCTTTTTACTATTGATATAGTTAAACATGTTGACCCTAAATAAAACACCGCTAGTAGTGCATCAGCTTTAAGCTACAAATAGCATTGCATGCCGCTTTCCCCCCATCTTGATACTTCCAAGGCCCATAGATATTTACTAAGGGATAAGGCCACACTAGCGTGTTTTTAACGTGATTATGATCTCCTTTGATCAAATAGAGCATGAGACACACGCCAGGCTTACACAATGTGGGTTGCCACACTGCAATCTCTTTTGGGAGCACATGCAACCACAATTTTTTTCTAGTAAAAAAAATACAAATACTAGGTTTGACATGTCAATTTGCTGCTGCTTTTATTTGCAGCACATCTGGTGTCAGGTAGGGATAAACCATAAATCTGAGCAAATTTGCCAAATTTGCTTCACACAAACATCAATTGGTCAACTTATTATGCTTCCATTAAGTTTTTATATTTAAGTTGTTTAGTAGTTTGTAAGTTAAGTATGTATGTATGTAAGTTTAGTAGTTAAGTATGTATGTCTCCTTTACAAAGAGATGGTGACAGAATAATTAAAATAATTTGCAACAATTATCTGTCTGACAAGTTAACAATGAGATTACAATTCTCTCTGGATCTATAGTCTACATTACAGTTAAAAAAAACAAGCTCATTCTAGACCCATTTTACCCGATTCATAGTTTATATATGAAGGAACATTTCTATTCATTTAAATGGTAAAAGAGTAGCATCCACTTATACAGGCAGTTCCCAGGTTACAAACATCCGACATACATGCATGCATACAATGCATGGAGATCAGCCAGATGGTCCATCGGTGGTTGGCTATCCACCACTGTTTAATGGACCACCACCCTTCACCTTTACCCACCTTTGTGCTGTACAGAAACTGCTGTTAAAAACAGCTGATAGAAAAGCCGGACGGCACTGCAATCCCTTATTAAAAATGCTGCTAACATCTGTGTAAGTTGCATTTAATAAGCAAGTGACCCCCCGATTCTTTCAAGAAACCCCTTCCCCATGGCACATCTAAAAACTGCAATACTTAAGAGAGCTGACAGACATAGGGCTAATTTTCTATGCAGAAAAGTTTCTGTCTCCTCTTTAAGCTCTTCAAGCCTTGTTCAGAGGAGGCAGCTAGGGAAACAGCACTCAGTCATCAGCGCATCAGTTACACGCATGACTGAAAGTGGAAGAACCAGTAAGCAGAAAGAGAAGTAACAGAACATCAGGCAACATTTCTTGTTGGACTTACATCTTGTTTCTTAGATTTTGTGGAAAATGCTATTCATACAGCATAAGACTGCAAGATTCCTTCTCCATTTTTATGCTCTGTGGAGGGCTTTTTGCTCCTTTTGCCCCACCTCTCCTTAAGCTATTTAGCTGCCTTGTCTAATGTGCTCCTACCCCATGGAGCCATGAATCTGTATCTTGCAGACAAAATCTAACAAGATTGAAACATGTCATGTCTGCAGGTCAGATGATTGGCTCTATACCATAGGCTGTATTGCATGTTAACAAGCCAGCGGTTCTGGACACAGGCATTAGCCATAGGTCACAAAAGTGCGTTTTTGCACATCTCCGTCCCTTACTCTGGGGAACCTGGGAGTAAGAAATTACTTCTTGTTTTAGATTTTGTGGGCAATGCTTTTCATATAGCACGAGACTGAAATATTCCATCTATTATAAGAAGGCCCTGCTCCATTTTTATGCTCTGAGGGCTTTTTGCTGCTTTTGACCCACCTCTCTTAAGCTATTTAGCTGCCTTCTAACTATTGAAGCTTTACTGCAGAGCAAACAACAGACATTAAACAACCAAGTACTGTAATTTTTATGCATAAATCAGACTTAATTCAACCCCAAAAACTGCATGTGTAAATAAAAGCAACAAGCAACACAGATCACCAAGGATGAAGCTTTTATTAAAAAGTACCTTTACATGAAGGTATTTTTTTTTTTTACAAGAAAAAAAAAAAAAAAAAAGAACATATTAAAAGAACACAACAAACCAAAAACTTTCAAGGGCAGGTGTAGGCAAATTCTGGTACTAACGTCATGCTGTGGTACATCAAAGATTTTATGTGTTTTACTGGTTTTGACACGAACAGCACAAATTGTGTAACACAATGCAGGTAGGGTATTTGCATTCACGAGTCCTGACTTGCTTGTATCAATGACATCTCAGCTTGTTCCCCATAAAGCAAAAGGTATATTGCTGGAATGTAATTTGTTTAAGTGAAGTCAGAATTTTAAAATTCCAATCCAAAATGTTCTGTAAAAATGTATTTAAATGGCACTTGCCCCCCTCCCCTCCTAAAAGTAGCCCTGCATTTAAGCTGTTAAGTCATCACATTACATGCCAGATGTAATGATTTTTCCTCTACTTTTCACAAGGGATCATGCGCATATTGTTTCACAAGAGATCACTACCAACTGTGGCAAAAAATGTTTGGATGTCAATCCAGCAGTAAGTCACCTATTGAATAACAACAGCTTAATCAGATGGAGAGATGTTAACATGGAAATCAGCGATCAAATGTAATCTTTCATGTGATTTAAAGATTCCTGCTCAAGCCTCTAGGACTGTTTTTCACATCACCAAAGTAAAACAAAATGAAGATAAGCAACATTCAGGTACCAAATAAAAACCCTCATATGGCTAAGGTTCATTAGTGCACTATATCCTGAGTATACTGCTAAGCAGCAGAAATCTAAACATTAACTAACCCCCACTGAAATAAAAACAATTACCCGTTCTAAGCCTTTTCACTATGAGCAAAATTTAAACTACCAAAATGTGATATTTACAAGAGTTACTATATGCAAAGCCAGTTAGATTTTTCCGTCTCCTGGTGCCTAACTTGGCCTGAGGTAAATGCAAAATAAAGATAGGACGCAGCTGGTTAAAACAAAAATGCTTTCAACCTCACTAGTGCTATGAGAAAATACTTGCTATTATAAACCAGAGTCTTATACTATTGGGATTATGTGATGGATAAGCAAATCCTACAAAGAAGTGCTATACATAGGAAAGAATAGATATTGTGTTGCCGTGTGCAGAACAAAAACGCAGGGTTACTGCCAAGTCAATGACATCTGCAGCTCTACATCTCAGGCAGTAGGCGGCAGTGTGGTCACATTCTATTAAATTTAATTTCTACATCTCTATAAGTTGAAAAGCAAAATGATCGCAAAAATAACAAAACAAAAAACACATTCAACCCAAAAACAGTTTAGTTCATAAGTCAGTGATGCACACCTGGAAATAATTTAACATCTCTTGATTTGCTTTTTTTTCTTTAACAGTTGGCTATGGACACAGAGCTACACATTCTAGCAGGAGACAGCTAATTAATTACAACACACGTCTCTTCCTATAAATACACACATACGGTACACATAACACCGTAAAATCAGTGTACATACTATGGTGTTATTGCAGGGATAACAGCTATGACAAATATTTATGAAATGGTTTGCAAAGTGCAGTCCTCTAGGAGTTTTTACGCAGACTTGTTCTTAAAGGGAACAAAAATCTTTATTTACAAATGTTTTTTATATATTTTAGCAGACAGTAAAGTATGAAGCTGTAGGTTATTGTGTGCATAGCAGGTTCCTTTGATGGATATACAAAACCCACGCCTACTCTGTAAAATATTGTTATTTATGGTGCTCAGCTATGCCATCTGTTATAATTGGTACTTAGCTGTGTCATTGGCATCACACTTATACTTGGGTATAGTAGTAAATATTTAAAAAGTATAAGAATAATAGAAGTAACCTTTGAGCTCCATGACCTTTGTAAAAGCTCATCCTGTGGTTCTTGTGCTTCCATACATTTGTGGAACTCCTATGTGACTTCCAATACTATTATATTTTACAATAAGCGGTACATTTTTCAGTTTTAAAGAAAGCTAACATTGCCTTGCCTGACGTAGGCATTCTTCATCAACCAAGCAAGATGAGCGTTGCTAGATCAATGAAGGCAATATGGCGGCACCCTCCAGTGCATGAGGAATTATGCTTGAATACTTTGCTAAAAATAAACAAGTTATATTTCCCCCTTGTGCTAACAGGTTGAATTGGTGGTCAAGGATTTCAGATAAAAGTTTGAGGTCTGCAACTAAACTGCAGTGATGCATCATGTGATAAATAAAACAAACAATGTAATTAAAAGCCTTAGAGGGGAGTAGTTTCACTTAGAACTTCGTCACACACAAATGGCCCTGGACTATAGTAAAATAATTTTTTTTAGAACATTTTAAAATTGGCCTTGGGCAAATATAAATGGTTAAAATTAAAATGCCAAATATACATATACAAACATATATTATTATTATTAAATTAGTTGGGGGTTTAAATTTCTGTATATTTATATTTTGTTTGTATTGCTTACAGAAAAATTACAAATGTACCAATAATATTTAAGGATATAAAAGGGGCACAAACAGTCAGTTTCAATGGCCGTCTCTTATTGGTCTAGCCTGCGATCAATTTCCCAGTACAAATTCTATATGGGTTGCAGTGGAACCAAATCACATGCTAGCTCTGCCACATGCTAGCTCTAGCTCTGCCACTCGATCAAGCATTTTTTTAATGAGTTAACTCATCGTCATTTCCTGAAGACTGCCCTGAATGATCCAGCACAATATTTCCTGACTCATGTTCTTCAGTGTTTGATTCTACTATATCCTCATGCCCAGATTCCTCCTCCACCACTTCTTCATCCTCATCTTCATCCTCTTCATCCCCATCTGTCCCTGAAGAGCACAAAGTTTAACAATGAAGGATGGATATTATGTCAAAGTTACATTCAACAGTGTCGCATTAGCTTTAAAAAACATTCTGAAAACATTGTATTGGATATCCATACATGGTTACATGAAATAAAGCAGATATTCAGTGATCATCATGTCAACTGGTTTGGTTTCTTTAAAATGTTTGTTTACCTTCAGTTTGCCTTTCAGTATTATCAGAGATTTCATGCACATCATTTTCTTCATCGTCATCTTCACCATCCTCGCCATCTTCGTCGTCATCAACAATCACGACACAGTCATCCACGTTGTCGGAGTCACTACCAAAAGCCAAATATTTCAATTCCAGATACATGGCCATTTAATTATTGCAATACAGCTATTTAAAGTTTGAAAATGTACCTATCCTCAACGCTATTGTCATCACTGTCTCCCTCTCCAGAGTAGTAATATTCCAGTGGGTTTGGCCATAAATCCTCTTTAATAATCTATTACAAAAAGTAACTTATTTTATGTATGTAAATATGCACAAAAGTAAATATTCAGATATCTTGTGTAAAAGCACAGTGATAAGAGGTACAAAAGTTCCCCAATTCTATTAATCTGCAGCAACTAATGAGATTTTACCTTTTAATAGGTCTACTGCAGTTAGAGGACATCTGATTGGTTGCTGCAGATTTATACAACAGGAAAACTTCCACAACTCTAATTGCATGACCTCCAATTAGGTCAGTGGAAAAAATTTGAAAACACAGTAGCTTTAATTTCAGGATATTACCGTTGCTATACGGTCAGCTGAAGGGAAACTATGGTCAGAGAACCAGCTAAAGAAACTGGGTGAAGATTTGTCCTCGCCTCTGGGTTTCTGCCCCTGCAGCCAGCGGATTGGTGTTGAACGAGAAACCAGGCGCCCTGAATTAAAATGAAATTTTAAAAATGCATGCAGTTCGTATAGAAAAACCGGTTATTAAATCCATTTGTGGTGTTTTCCAAGTAACTGGAAGAAAAGCAATTGCAATTCTACAATTACAGCTGATTCCATGTTATTTTGCCATGATAACTGCATTGATTATCAACTTACTGCAACACATAAAAAGTAAAATTTGCATGGGGTATTTTTTCTTATACAACATAGAAATTAAACAAAGAAACACTCAAGATCAAGCGTTAAGATGAAATCTACAGCCTTTAAAGCATTTTTTCTTTACTTTCTTGCCAAAACTCCAGATTAAAATTAAGTATCGCTGGCCTTTAGTAGTGACCCCTGCACAAAGATGGAAATATTTCACTACAGAAGTGAGAATAGTCTCTTTCATTGCACCCAGCTCTTAGGCTGAAGCGTTGTTTCGCATTTGCGCATGCGTTTTTGTAATCTAACATTATAAAAACGCATGCGTTTGCTATAAGCAAAACGCAAACGCACCGGAAAAGGGCATGTACAGCCTTTGTGTAGAAATGTTTCCCCCCTTCCCCCCAAACCAAGGTTTCGCATTATCCATAGGTTCCAAAGATGCCCCTGCAGTGTCTTGCCCTAACCTCGTCCCTCGCCACTCTTCTCTGTTCTGTGCTTGACAGCTGTTCTACTAAGAGGTTGCGGCTGTTAGTTAAGACGCAACAGCCGCAACCAGGAAGTAGAGCATTTATAAACAGAATAAATAGCACTACTCTCGAAATGCTGTCCAACAACAAATTCTTTCCATGAACAAATGTTTTTATCTAGGAAAACAGTACTCATATTCCCTACCACTGATGTGAGACTACAGGTCTAGTTACCATATTGTGAACTACCTTTTAAAATATAGGAACAATGTCTTTTTTCCAATCCAGAGGCACATCACCAAGTCAATCTGAAAAGGTAAGGAACTTCTGGCATGGGGTGGGAAATATCAATAAACCCAGAACGAACGGCCAAAGTGCCAATACACGGCATGATTGTGGGCTGACACGGCTGTGCATACATGTCAAGTATAAGCCTCGCATGTGTGTAGGAGGCTAACTGTTTCTGTACCATACTCGGTCAGAGTGAAAAATCATAATTTATATCCTACATAAAAGAAAAGGTTTAGCACTTCAGGATCCCATATAACCATATTAGCCCCATTATTTAAAGGTCCCAAATTCTCTGTACTCATCATTCTACTATTGATATAATATTAGGGTTGTTCTTGCTTTGTTCAGCTATCTGTATTGCATTCTATTTTAACTAGTTTAATTGCTTTCTTGCACTCCTTATTGCAGCTTTTATACTTCATGTAGGCCTGTTCTGTTACCTCTTATTTAAAAATTCGAAATGCCATTTTCTTTCTTTCCATTTCCCTTTTTACCTGAGCATTAAGCCATGCAGGAGAATATCTAATTTTTCTCACTTGTTCCCTAATTGTATAAATTTAAAAGTGTAATAGTTAATACAATTTAAAAGCGGTCCTCTTATGTTCAGTATCCTTACCCAAGCACATATCCCCCCAGTCAATGAGTAGAAGCGATTCCTTTAATAGCAAAAATGTAGCTTTTCTAATTGTTTTTAAAGTTACCCACAAGCCTAAAAAAGGTTTTTTTTATTTCCCCAAGGAAATAACAGTTTCCCTTTCATATATTACAAATAAAAATAATATAGTGCACTGAATCCTCGTGACACACCATCACTACTCTTTTTCTGGATAGCCAAACAGCAAAACTGGTTTAGAAACAGACTAATTTTAAAACCTACATTGAGAACTTAAGTACACATCACTACTTCTGGAAGCTTTTAAATGTACAGAACGTTTAAAAAAATGTATTTCATTCATTATGGGAATGTTACTTACCAGAAGAGTTATATTGGAACTCTTTTATCAGCACTTCATTTTTAAAGTAAGGGTTGCGATTAAAGTAGAATTCAATCTTGCAGCTAGACTTCATGTGTGTGAAATCCTCCACCTATTGCCCAGGACAACATAACCAATACAGGAAGGAAAAATATTTGAGAAAGTAAAAGAATTGCAAATTAACTGCCCAGACAAATCCTCAAGTAAAAATACTCACTGTGTTTACATTTTAGAAAAATGACTGCGAACGGAAATGGAAAACGCTAAGTTTTTTTCTACGAAGGTTAAAGGAAGCCAAAGTTGTGTACTATTGGTCGATAATATTAAGCAGACGCTATTCCTCCCAGCCCAATAACAAATATGGACAATTTTTTTTTTTTTATGGGCATCATACGCAGAGCAATAGTTTACCAATACCGTGCATCACCCGATAATATTGCAAAGTTTATGGCCACCTTTAGGAGAAGGGCTATAAACATACATGCAAATCCTTTATATTAAACAAAAAGCCAGTATCAATACGTACAGATTCACCTACATACCTGAAGGTTGTTCATATAACTCAAAGTGTCCTCATCCCGGTCATCAATCATTGCAGACATCTGGGGATGACTGAGAAACTTTAGATCTAGTTAAGGGCAATACAGTGAAAGTCCCCAAAATAAAGAAGGCAAACTACCACCAACCCCAGTTGGTGGTAACAAATAAGGAAATAATGAGGGCATAACTTAACTCTGAAAGGGAATGCATTTTGCAGATCATTATCTGGCTGGTGAAACAAGGTGAAGTCTGAAAAAACTTTGTATAAGGAGAACGATAGGGTGGATAGAAGGCTCTATTTGGCTCCCTATACTACAGTGCAGGGAGCAGATATCAGATTTTTTTGTTCCATAACTACTATTCCCAATGCCAATGGCAAATGTTAGTGGGCCTTAGAAAGTTTTTTTTTTTTTTTAATGGGCATGTCCACCCCCAAAACTATAATTCCCCCCACTACTGTCTCCAATGTGTAGTGTAGTTTAATCCTTACCTTACATCCCAGCTCCATATGGTTCTCCTGTAATCCCCCCCCCAAAGTCCAAAAAAATGGCCACCAGGAGGATAGCAGAGTCCATATAAGACTCTGCCTCCTGTCTCTCCACCGGGAGAATTTTGGCATGTGCACTGCAGCCATTCTCCCCCTCCCTATTTGGTCTCCCTCCCCCAGCTCAAAAAACTTTTGACATAATGTTTCACTTGCTCCCCCAGCCCCAACCGCTATATTTGTATAGACAGAAATTGCCCTGATAGTAACTTACCTTCCCAATTTCCTCCACCGATCATAACTACTGGCAGCCGCGTCCGTGATTGGTTGCCTCACAGCCAATCACAGACGTGACTGCTGGTCTGGCCCCCTGCTTGCATTTTCGCACAAGCAGAGGGCCAGGCAGTGCGGCGGAGGAAAGAGGGAAGGAAAGTAACTATCGGGGCACTTTCTGTCTATACAAATATAGCGGTTGGGGCTGGGGGAGCAAGGAGAACATTATGTCAAAAGTTATTAGGAAGGGTGGACATGCCCTTTAATTTTCACTTTGCCAATAAAGGGTGATTCCATCAGGATTTTATAATTACTGTACATACCCAGATTTAGTCTTTGCTACCAAACCTGTGTTCACATGTTAAATAATCATGATATTCAAAGAACCATTTCCCCTTAATAAAACATAATAGGCTGTTGGCTATGGTCAAGCAACATGTCAGTAGGGGAGTACAAGATTAAGAATGTTGGTCTTATCATCTAGCAATCTTTATCTAACATGTACATGTAGCCTTAGTCATGCTGTAAATTTAAATCGTTAAGTTTCATGGAGCAGAAACATTGTGCAACTCTTGTAAAGCCACAAAAACACAGAAATGGTTTGTAAGATAACTATGATCTGCAAACTAAGGAGAAATTTTATAGGCTGATGGGGTATATTTCTTTTCTCAAAACTGTAAAAAAATTACATTAATACACTAATATTACATTAATAGACGGATCTGATGCTCTATATATACAGTTAAGCTCTACAGATCTCTAATATAAACGTATGTGTATTTTACTTCTTTAGTTCCGTGTAAGTTATCTTATGGTTAATAATAACACTCACCAAGGTGATATATCAAATAAGGATTTATTGTATGGAGTAGTTACAAATTATGCAGTAAGTAAAAAGCCAGTCAAGTATATTAGAGACAGCCTACAAATTATAACTATATACTTTAAGCATAATTAGTCTATTATGGTGTGTGTGTGTGTGTGTGTGTGTGTGTAAAGAGTGTATGTGTATGTCTGCTTACCTCCTCCTCCTACTAACGTCAACCTCCAACTCCTACCACCCACTCCCACACCACAGTGTGTGAATCCTGACAGTTATATACATCTCTGGTGGCTTAAGTTACACTCTAAAAGGTCACAACTTATGTTTCTGATGAACTTCATTTTCCAAAATAACTTCTACTACTTGTGAGTAAGCAAGACAGTTGTGCATACATAACAAGCTTTGGTTAACTCTTTACAATACTGATTAACCCTTTATACTGGATTCAACAAGTCCCCCTCTGCACACTGTTTTGCAAACAACGTATCTGGAACATAGTTATAATGAAAGTCCATCAGGAAAGTCCATAGATCTTCAACAGTCTTTAGAAAGTTTAAACATTGCCATAAAGTAGTATTATAATATCATTCATATGCAATGTAATGGTAAAAAGTGATAGTATATAGGAACTAAACTAACTAAAGTAGAACTGGAACTCTCAACACTTCTTTAGGTTCCATTCACAGCTTAATTCTTCTTTTCAGTCTTTTTCCAATTATTTGATTGAAATGTAATCTTTTACAATATCCATCATCATGGGAGTCTTTCGTCTTTATGTATGGCTTGTAATCTTAAAAACTGTCAAGATTAACGAACAGGATACCCTCAAATCTTTTCTCTGTATATAGTTGCCAGAGAACTCTTTTTATCCTGTAGAAATGGATGTTGTCTTCCACAATTACTCATAAGAAATTTAGAGAAACAGAAAACATAATAGTACAGGTATTCACTGGTGCCATTTTAGGCCCCAGACTTTTTGCAGTCTGTACCCAGACAGGCCGGACCTCTATAATACATCTTTGAGCAGGTAAATAGTTCATGTACCTTATAAACCATGGATTTGTGGTTTGCTTTTTACCAAGCCTCGGTCACATAATCCTCTGAAGTTGAACTGGAAATAAACATAATTCACAAACCAACTTATAACTTGTAAGCAGTCCTTACAGTTCGAAAAAAACTTTTTTCCATGTAGGCAATATCATCAGCTGGTCTTAGCTACTCCTTGGCATGAACTTATTCTGTTATAGTCTCTGTTATAGCTTTATTATGCTTCCCGACTCTTAGCGTTGTACTTTCTCAATCCTGATGTAGATAGATCTGACCCGACGTCCACTAACTCTAAACTACACTGAAATCAGTGTTATAATATATAAACCCATCACTATATTACCATATCATTACAAGAATGAATATGTCATTTCCTAGACAAATTTAAAATATCATATTTAGAGTGTAAACCAAATAGTAATTTCTGAAAATTGGAATCAAATCACATATATCACATTATAAATATTGAAAAATTTAATTTATAATATGGTTTCAAGAACTATAGAGAAAAAAAACAAATAGTGGATACTTTTAAACTTTAGGAGAACAGGTAAACAGTCAACTTATAACTACAAAACATGTACTTGACATCTAACAATATTAAAAACTCTAACATATGTTTACATTAAACATTTATACAATACCTAGGTATACAAGTATGACTTATCAATATTTTCAAATATCGAAACCAGTGACCAATTTAAACATTGATTTAACCATGTTATTTAACTGTTTTGACTTACAGCTTTACAGATGAATAGATATACAACCCAAAATATAAATATTTTGATTTAGTTTATAACCAAGTATAAATTATCCTTTTATTAACTATAAATCTGATTCCTATAAAAGTATACTTTTTATTCTGGATTAATTTATGCCCACAATTGTTTTAAACCAACCAATTTTTACTCATTTTACTGGTACCCCATCCCTGGATGTACACCTTTGGCCAATAATAGAGTTTGTTTACACAGCTAGTGTTACTATTCCATATTATTATGGTATGTATTATACTTAACACTTATTTATCCTGTATACTGTGTGAAAACCTTTTAAGTTCATAATAATTCTAACCATCTGTAAACACATTTCTGTAACTGATAATTCAGTTATACTGAATCAATGTAACTCATATTAAAAAGTAATATCCCTTATATACCAACCTTGTGAATTATTAAAACTTCCTATAAATATAGTTGACATATTATTAAACTCTGATACAAGTGATCAAATCAAATCAAGATTTTGTATACCACAAATATATTATCTGTTCCATTTAACTATATAAATTAGGGTAATATTTATTTCCTTGGTGTATCATTATCATCTAATAATTCAATTATCCAATAGGTTGTGCTTTTCATTAATAAATATCATTATCTGTTTCTGGATTAATCTAAATTGACGAATACTTGCAAAATTCTACTGCATGTTTCCATCTTCAAGTACACTACTATATACTTTCTGTGTGATTTAATGTATAAAAGAAACTGAATAACACCAATTTGATTTATCTCAACCTATTGCTTTGTTTCTTCTTATTTTTCAAAAGTCAAACTTTTCCAATATCTGTATTCAGGGTCTTAAGTTTAATTTCTTTAAACTTAGTTTTAAACTCAAATCTTGTATTAAACTAGGACAATAACTAGTAGGAGTTAATAATGTTATTACTCCACAAACTTCTCATAACTCAGAATTTTAATTTGAAATAGTTCACAGACAACTTGTTGTCCTGTTCATCTCTCCTGGAGAACAGATCCATGTATTCACTGCTTGTGAAATACAACCATGTGTAAAAGCTTCATGTTCGAGTTCTAGTCCATAACTTTGAGGAACAGCTGCTGTCTATAGATCAATGACATTATGCTACTGTGACACTCAATGAAATGTACATTCTTACCAAAAAATATATGTACAAAATATATAAAAAATATTGGATCCATGAACGTTGCAAAAATATGTATTTCCATCATATACATCTTACAGTACCTCCTTGACAATCTCAAAACATTTTATCGCATAATTGGCCAGATTATCCGATAAATCTCAAAACACAATTGTCAGGGTTTCCCAAGATGAATATCGACTTGGAGTACTCCTTTAAAAATATATAATCCAAAATAACTTATAAATTGGAAAAATTACCAATTCAGTATATATCGCAGTGTGTCTGGAATAATGTGCACCTTCAGATCATATTTAGTCAAACAACAATTATAATTGTTAATAATAACAAAGTAGAGGACAAACTTGTATCCAATGTTAGAACACATCCATATCCTTTCCATGCACACATGCCCTGTCAATCATGTGTCAGACTATCTTAGGTTAATGTTATTAATTAACCTATTACAATTACTTCTAAACAGGCTGATAATAAACCCATGCATCTATAATTTCACATGCCATACTTTTACTCATTAATTTAACTCTGCTACAAATAGTAGACCCATATACTTATTTTATGCATCTTGCTTTTCTTCACCTAAAGAAACAAATCCTTAAAATAAGAATATATATTAAAGCAAGTTCAACAAAATAAACTTCATTCAAATATCACATGTAAAAAACTTTAAAGAATTCCCCCTCCCATGTAGCACCAAACACGTTAGACCTTTGAACCTTAATATTTACTATGTCATCTGTTCCATCCCATTGTCTATTATAAAAACACTGACTAGCCATGTATTTCCTTACAAGTTTCTCTACAGAGATTAATTTACACTTTGTATCTACTTATTCACTAAAGGCTAACAAAACTATAATACATGTATTAATTTTAATATAGATCAGGAAATACATGGTAAAATAATGTATACTGATTTGTAAGCAATAACATGATTATCAGATCACATTAGATAGTTAATCATAATTTAAGCAAATAAATACTTTTTATATATTCAATCTTGGCAAAGATATCATTTAAATAGCCATTCTAGATCTTGTCATAGTACAAATGGGATTACTGTAATTACTATTGTTTGATAACCTACCAATCTATAGCACATATGATAACTGCATCAAACATAACCTTATATAATGCATAACATATATCTGAAAAATCAAATCTATCCACTTTTAATATATCAAATCTGACCTAACACTAGTGAAGGAAAACATTGCATCTTCAAAACAAATGCCTATAAAAATCTTAGCTGCTTATCAAAGGACATAATTCTGCACATGTCCTACAACTTAAATAAACTATTATTAATAACCATAAATATCTATCTCCCCCTCCAAGTGTCTATGTTTATACATATGCACATTTTCTTGATATCACATATCCTGCCATGTAATTGTATAACTAATATATAAAATATATTAAAATCAAAATTACATATTCCATGTATTAACAATCTATCCTATGCCAAACATTTGTCAATAAACAATATTTTATAAGCCTTTAATGAACAACACCAAATAACTTTATTACTAAGCTTGTAGTAACATTGCTTTCCTACAAGGAGTAAGTCCTTTTTTCAATATTAGACCTCTGTCTCTGGAATTCTCTTTTCTAGTCACTACAGATTTAAACCAGTTGTCTTTCTCTGTGTTGGAATCCACAACTTTGGAAATTTTAGAAATCTGAGCTCTCTGTCTATTTTACACCTTCCTCTGTACAACAAAACTTCTGTTTAGTTTCCTTAATTATAACATTTTCTTAAATGATGTCCCCATTTGAAACAAAAGAAACATTGCGAAAATGTATGAGGCTTAACTTTGATAATTCTTCTGATGTCCTTTATCTCTAGATAGACTTCCTATCTCTTTATTATGGGACTCTGTTTTTTGTGATGCTAGTATTTGGCGTCTATAATTGTCAACCAAATCTGCTGCTCTCTCTAGAGTTTCAGATGATTCACAAACATATATCAAATATCAGGATCTAAAAAGGTAAACTTTTTACAAACCCCTGCACCATCCTTTTAGAAACTTCATCTTCACTTCCCATAACAAATCTATATGCTAGTTTATATCGAGACATGAATGTAAATGGACATTCATCAATGGAGGTAGAAAGATTAGTGATTACCTCTATTGTAGGAAATTCTTCAACACTATTAAAGGAAATAACTGTCTTAGCCTGTCAATGCTATTGCCATATATTGGTTCCATGTATGTCTATGTATGGAACACTGACTGGAGATGTTATCTTTGGCTCATAGACTTGGTAACCAAAATTTAAATACTTCATTTTTCTGGTTTTCATTCAAATATACCGATCAGTGTGGGCTTCAAATATATCATGTTACATATAGCATCTTTTTTCATCCAATACAGGAATACTTTTAGCAATTTTAAGTAACTGTTCATTTACCTCTAACTGTAACATGCTGTCTCATATTCTATTTCTTCATCTCTAATGTCTGGAATTAAATGGGAGTGTTTCTGTTCTTTAGTAATAACAGAAAACTGCGTAGCTTCCTGCTGTTGAAGACCCAATTCCAATCTCTGTGAGTCTAAGCTGTCCTTTTCTAAATGCTCTTCAACACTATTGGAACTTCTAGTATTTTCCTCAACTTTCACAATCACAGTTAATTCCTTATAACTGTCAATTTTATCTAAACTCATCAACTCATTAAACACTTTAACCATAACATAACATTGTTAATTTTCTTTTTCAAATTTGAAAATGAGTTCTTTTTATCAATCTTTCCATTTTCTAATGTACATTTACTATCATTTCCTTCCATGATTTAGACACATTACCATCTAATGGAAGAATAAACGTTAAATTACTTTCACTTGCAAGACTATAATAAACTCCATACTTTACCAATCAAAGATCGACTAAAATCCAAATGAAATCCGGAAAGCAGAATATTACCTCTGCGCCCACTGATTTGATATCGCGATACTTACACCAATGATTCTAGGTTCTTTAACCATACAGACTCTGGAGGCTTCATCACAGAACACATCCTGCTCCCCCTCTTGAAGCTGACAGAGTGGGTATATGTTTGTGTAATGCCTAGTGTCCAAGGTGTCTATATAACAGGCTGTTGTGCGCCAATGTAAAAAAATTACATTAATACACTAATATTACATTAATAGACGGATCTGATGCTCTATATATACAGTTAAGATCTCTAATTATAAAAGTATGTGTATTACTTCTTTAGTTCCGTGTAAGTTATCTTTTTGGTTAATATAACACTCACAAGGTGATATATCAAATAAGGATTTATTGTATGGAGTAGTTACAAAATATGCAGTAAGTAAAAAGCCAGTCAAGTATATTAGAGACAGCCTACAAATTATAACTATATACTTTAAGCATAATTAGTCTATTATGGTGTGTTGTGTGTGTGTGGTGGGTGTGTGTAAAGAGTGATGTGTATGTCTGCTTACCTCCTCCTCCTAAAACGTCAACCTCCAACTCCTACCACCCACTCCCACACCACAGTGTGTGAATCCTGACCAGTTATATACATCTCTGGTGGCTTAAGTTACACTCTAAAAGGTCACAACTTATGTTTCTGATGAACTTCATTTTCCAAAATAACTTCTACTACTTTGTGAGTAAGCAAGACAGTTGTGCATACATAACAAGCTTTGGTTAACTCTTTACAATACTGATTAACCCTTTATACTGGATTCAACAAAAACGTTCACATTACTTTTACCTATATCTTCTGGCACACTTTACAATAAGTAAATACATAATACGGTAGTACCAGGTTAAGAGTGCAACCATTTTCAGGAACACGTAATAGAAGGCATATGGAGATAATTAAAGGGGAATATAAATGCATGCGGTGCTTCTTAAAGTCTTAAGCTTACTTAAGATATTCAACAAGTAATCAATGATACTTTCAAGCATTCACCTGAAATTAACAGCTTTAAGTCTGCATGCAGATTCCATGTCTACTATAGCTTTGTTAGAATACAAAATGGTGGGCTACAATCACAGTTTTTATCAAATGGACAAGGAAATTGCATTAAAAAATATGGGCAGCACTGATGATCAGTAAGAGATAGATTTTTTTTAACTATACGTAGCGATTTGGGTTGCTATTAGTGAAATCTCTAGTAAAGCATACATATTACATTATATTTATGGATCCCCTGAAAGAGTCTAAGGCTACTTAAAAAACAAAGGAATGGGTGGTATAAACCAGTCAGCCTCAGTTGATTTGGGCTGAATATTTAAATATATATATTAGTTACGTAGCAGCTGAAAAGTTTAAAGTACTATTATAATAGATAAGGGTGATAATTTATAATGGGAACTAGAGAGGTACAAAAGTAGAAAAAGTATCCAAAAAAGCAAAGAAAACTCCTGTCTGCAATATTAAGATAAACACACCAGAGATACTAGAGAGTGTAATAGATTATTGTGTGATCTAGGATACAGCAGTGACCCAAAATCCAGGTATAGTGCTAATAATTGCACTGCGTTTCTGGATGTGTGGTCTTCGGAGGTGACCGTATCTCCGTTTGAGCTGCAGAAAAGCACGGTCAGCTCTCTCATTTACTGCTTTCAGCTCCTGCTGTACAGACTCCAGAGCTTTTAAGGAACGCTCAGTATTTGACGGTTGAGTGCCAACAGAGACTATGCAACACTCATCACCTTCGCTATGCGAGTGATGGTCTGAATCAGAGGAAAGAGGAGACAGGGCTGAAGGCTCTTCATCTGAATCTCCCCTTTCCAGATTTTGATCTTTAGAGATGGCAATGTCCGTTTTTCTGTGCTGTGAAAGCTTTGAATGATTTTCACCTGTTTTTAGTTCTTTGGGACATTTCGGCATTGTTCCTCTGGGGTTTACCCTTGTATCCCGTCTCTCAGAGGAACGTCTGGGTTGCCGTACATTATTATGGTCTTTCGTAACACCTTTCTCTGGGGTATGTGGCATTGTGTTGCCTTCGTGCCCTTCGCTTGTACCCTCTTTTGGGTGCTGGTCTCCGGTTTCTCTCCAGTTTGTCATTTCAAACAGGGTTTGAGCAGCTTCAGCCTCCTGACTGACTTGCAGGTCCTGTGATCCATTTTCTTTACCTACAGCTTCTGTGTCCAAAATACGTCTCTTAGCGGCCGGTGCCATGCATTCCTCCGTGTCTCCCGGCAAACTCATAGTGAACGATGTCTCTCACAGCAAAGGCAGGTGGTTACTGCCAAAATGCAGCTTCATATTCACAAACCTGTCAATCAATGACATAAAAGGATTAAAAATGTTGTCCTGATCTATCCCACCTCGCAATAACACAATTATGGTCTATGGTAACACCACACATACATAGCCACATAATAATTATAATAAACAACTGACAGCCTCTCTCTCACACTGACAACACACATACGCATGTAAACAATATAGATGCCAATAGTCCCGGAATTACCGGACCGGTCCCTGGTTTAAGGAGGCAATACCGAGATCTGGGCCGAACACTGTACCTTTAGAATGAAAAATCCTGTGTGTGGCGTCGCTTCGAAGCCGTAACTTCTGTCAAGTTGCACTGGTGCTGATCAGTATGGGCCCATGTAAAATCTTGCTGCACTCTATGCGCGGCATCACGTCCCTGTACGCAAGCACGTACGCAAGCACGCACGCACGACAGAACGCAAGCACGTACGTAGTGGGAGGGGGTAAAACTAAATGTCATAGAGAAAGCCTGTCAGTGACTGCGCTTGTGTGTCTCCCAGCGGTGCTGCAGGAAGCCGGTCATGCAGTGTGTAAGTTGATCGCAGCTGGTTTTGTGTCACTGAATTGCTCTGTGCTAGAGTGAACTAGCAGTGTGTGCAAGCAAATAATAAATATGACCATGAATAGTATGAAACAGTCAATGCAAATAAATACGTTATTTATGTATATGCAATATGAACACTTTTTTTTGTTTTATATATGGACAGTGTATCAGTGAAGCGCGTACAATGGGGGGGCTGACCTGTGTGGAACGACTGAAAGATGAATGGCCATTTTGCCCGACTATCGGTTGGTCTATGGGTGCTCAGTCGCGTTGCAGTTGCGTTGAATGGCCGTTTGTTCGGTGCTCCGATGTCAAAACATTGACGCCCAATCATATGTCCGTAGACCAAACAATAGTAGGCCATAACGTGTTTCAACGTGCATAGCCGGTCAGCCTTGCAATCACACGTTTGTACGTAACTGTACTGCGGGAAGGGATAATCTTTTGTCTCAGCATGTTTGCATTAAAAATAGTTTTTAATAAATAATTCAAGCTGGCTAAACTAATACATTTAATTAATTTTTAATAATAAACTTTTACGAAATTTAGTTTCCAAATTGTGCATGGCGGGTCGGCCCCCGTGCTCGCATGTGTGCACAGAGCTTTAGTAAGGTTTTATTAGGTAAATGCTGAAATGTGCATCACTAATGTTCAAATTAACACTCACTGATACAATATCCATATAAAAAGATATCCTTAGTGACATAAAACAGTTAACCTCAACTTAGACACTGTGTGACTCTTAGCAACACCGTGGGGATACTCACATATGCGCAGCCGCTGACAGGCAATTTCAATGCTGCTCGGTAGCCTTACCCCTTTCTGTGCGTGCTTGCAGGGATGCAGTGCCACACATAAGGGCATATTTCTATCATGTATTACAACCACGATCATACATTTACCATCATAATCGTACGATCACCTTTACAATACCATTGCGGTACCGCATGGTACTTCTACTTCTACTTTTATATGGCCCATAGAGTGCAGCAAGCTTTAACCATGGGCTGACACTGATCATCTCTAGTGCAAGGGCCGCAACGCCACACACAGGATTTTTAATTTTAAGGTAAGTGCTTGGTCCACATTTTGGGACATTCCTTGGGACTTTAGGATAGCAAGACTGATTCCCATATATATGTAGTGCTTAGCTCTACCCCTGCTTTAAAATAAAAAGAAATCAGGAGTCACCTTGAAGTTCATACTCTCCGATATCACTCCTTTAATAGGTTCACTTAGAGCAACAACATGTTGCAGGTGGAGGATAATGAAGTGAATTAGATCTGATCACAGCTTTGTCCAATGCACTTTTTAAAAGACAATAATATCTCTTACCCCACTCCTGTTTGAAACTGCCCAGGGTAAGAACCTAAACCACTAGGTCCTGAACCCTGGGTTTAGTTTTTAACTCTGGCACTAACCTGTTAAATTGCACACTGTTTCACACCTCACCCCTCTCTGCAAACATGATGAGGCATGCAAGAGACAGCATGCCAGCAATTGCAACCTTAACAGGTTAGTGCATTGGAACTGATGTATAGTTGTTCTATAATGCTGAAACTTTTTTAAAGGTGAATGTTGGAGGGTAGGGCGTTTCATGAACTGTATTGCTTTTATACGATAATGGAAGTCCTTGCCCAGATAGCATGGTCATATTTTTGAATACCGTATATACTCGAGTATAAACCGTCTCGAGTATAAACCGAGGCACCTAGTTTTATGAAAAAGGAAGAAAAATACATTGACTCGAGTATAAACCGAGGGGGTAGTATTTGCCACTTAAGATGTTTGGAAACTACAACTCCCAGCATGCTTTATTGCTGGGAGTTGTAGTTTTCAAACATCTTAAGTGGCAAATACTTACAAATAAGAGTAAAACCTTCTTTATTTGTGCATATGTATGCACAAATAAAGGAGGATTTACCCCTCGGTGCGCATCCTGATGATGTCACTACTTGGCGCCGCAAAGTGAGAGGCGCCGGGTAGTGACATCATCCGGATGGGGATCGCGCGGCTGGCGGACAAGGTAGGAGATAGGCTGACTCGAGTATAAACCAAGGTAAGATTTTCAGGCTTTTTTTAAAGCCTGAAAACCTCGGTTTATACTCGAGTATATACGGTAATATCAAATATAAATAAATGTCTATTTATAATGAATGTTGTTACAATGGACATTGCTATCTGGCTGGTGACTGCACTAACCCCCCCTAACCCAACAAAAAAAGCTCAGATTCCCCCCTCGAATAATACATATCCTTCAGTACACCAAAGTAGACAAGGATATAACCAAACACACATGCCCACACAAGATGTGTTCAAGGGTTATAACTCTGGATATTCTGTTCCACAACCTGTGAGCAACCATTTAAGCTGTGTACACATGATGAGATTTTTGTTCCTGACCAACAGTTTGCCAATTCCGACTCGCCCGCCAGTAGGAAGCACTGTCGGTCGCAGCAAAAGTAGCCATGGCTGACAGTTTGTTTGCGACCGAGTGTGCTGTCCAGGATTGCACAATCGGCGGTGTCTTTCGGTAGCTGTGGTCATTCAGCCGTGTCTGTAAACCCATGCAATTATTTTGGTCCGATCGTCTGCTGCATCTGTCGATTGGTATGAAATATTGCATCATGCATACCCAGCTTTATGTTGCTAAAGCCGAAATTGCTTTTCCTCAAGTCTAAAGGGGTGGTCTCTAGTCTTTTGCTCACCCCTATGTGAAACAATATCCCCTACTAATTGTCTGTAGTTACCCATTTGGGGTCAGGAAGCAGCCCCCCCCCTTTTCTGCCGTTTTTTTTTGCCTTCCTTTGGATCAATTGTTAGGCAGGGTTAAAAAATAGGCTATACAGGTTGGACTAGATGGACTAAAGGGATGGTCTCTAGTCTTTTGCTCACCCCTATGTGAAACAATATCCCCTACTAGTTGTAGTTCCCCATTTGGGGTCAGGAAGGAGCCCCCCCTTTTCTGCTGTATTTTTTGCCTTGCTTTGGATCAGTTGTTAGGCAGGGTTAATAAATAGGCTATAAAGGTTGGACTAGATGGACATATGCCTTTATTCAACCTCCATTACTTTGTTACTATGTGACGTTATATGGATTATTAAACAGCAAGACCATGATAATATTGGATGCTGAATATTGCTGTTTCTGGATGGATCACTTTTCTCTACACTGTGGAACCAGTTAGGGCTCCCATTATAACAATTCCTTTTGTGCCCTCACAATCGAAGTAGGGATAAACAAAAGCCTGACGTCTTTCCTTTAAAATGAGCCCTGTATGTCATCGCTTGCTGCAGATTGTGAAATTATATTGTGAACGTTCAAATTTCCTGCCTCCAGTTGGTTGAGCCTCTGCTCCTTCCCTCCACCCCAGGGGAGAAGCTGGCTTACTCAGTACTTCGGGCCCTATTTGTAAACAGGCAGAATCGCAATTAACCAATGTACGTTCGTACATTTACGCCAAACGTTCGTTTATATATTATCGCTAAAAAGCAATACCGCACCTTTACAAATAGGGCCCTTAATGCTGGGAAAAACAGTACCTGCACAGATAAAAAAAAAAAAAAAGACATTTAAGAAGGGGAGCCTATTAATGCATGCTTAATAACCTAACACAAGCAGAAAAGGGTTGAAGGAAGCGCACACTGTTTGTCACAAAACTTCTGTTTATTGCATCACACAAACACACAACGTTTCAGAGAACGCTATGTCTCCTTCATCAGAGACATATCGTTCTCTGAAACGTTGTGTGTTTGTGTAATGCAATAAACAGAAGTTCTCTGACAAACAGTGTGCGCTTCCTTCAACCCTTTTCTGCTTGTGCTATAGCGTGGAGTCCTTGAGGTAGAGGACAGAGGGAAGCAGCACCTGGAATACACTGGCACATTACCTGAAGCAGTGCCTAGGCCCACATTTATGCTATACCGATTAATAACCTACCATACAATAAACAGTAGCAATGCTAAAGGGTTTAATTTAAATATAAGACTTTGGAGTTCAGTTAATGCCAATACTCGTACCAGGGAAATACAGTTGTGCCGCTAGGGGGACCAATGACGGGCAGATATCCTCCGGCGTCGCTCCTTTTACAATAGAAGGCAATGGCGCTGTGCCATGAGCATGATTTTTACCCTGCTCTATGGACACAATGGCCCTGAAAAAGCCATATAGGTGACAAGTACCTATTTGTGACATTGTGTTGGCTCTGTTATAGTGGACAATTTTACATTAGTTCACAAACTAACATTTTTACCTGATAGGCATTGGGCCAGTCACAGCAATTATTTCATTGGCTAAAGTGCCAAAACATCAGGTAACTATAAGCAGAAAGGGGGGATTCTGGGCACCTGTAATCTGCTCCCCATAAATATGCCTCTGATTACCTAAAACAGGAAATCTAAAACTTCTATATGCCATACAACACACCATGGTATACATACCACATACATACTTCTATTAATGGACTATCATTCCTCTGGGGTAATAAAAAGAAGACTATGAGCAACAAGACTAAAGTTAGACTTGCATTGCCAGACTTTCAAAAACAAAAACAAAAACCCCAGTATGAAAGGGGACAAAAATACTTCCTAACTTCAAATGGCAATTAGAAATATCCCTGGATCAACTCCAACTTTATGTATCAATACCAGTAACATGCAACATTCTCTCAGGCGTATGTAACATAGTAACATAGTTATTGAGGTTGAATAAAGGCATCAAGTCCAACCTATTAACCCTCTTTTTTTTTGTATTTATTTATTTTTAACCCTACCTAACAGTTGATCCAGAGGAAGGCAAAAAACCCAAGCAAAAGGAGGAAAAAAACTCCAAACGGCAATCGGAAAGTATCCCTGGATCAACCAGATCTATATGTATTAATACCAGTAATTCTCAATGTTTTTTAGTTTTAGAAACTTATCCAGGCCTTTTTAAAATCTATTTAATGAACTTGCCATTACCACATCTGCTGGAAGACAGTTCCACAGTTTCACCATTCTCAACTGTAAAGAAACCTTTTCTAACCAGAAGATGAAACTTCTTTTCTTCCAACCTTAAAGGATGTCCACGAGTCCTCTGATATGACCTATTAGTGAACAATGCACCAGAGTTAATTGTATGGTATAAGGTTATCATATCCCCACGCATACGTCGCTTCTCCAATGTAAACAGCCCTAACTTGTCTAATCTGCCTGCATATTCAAGCCCCTCTATTCCCCTTATTAATTTAGTTGCACTTCTCTGAACTGCTTCCATTTTCAAGATGTCCCTTTTGTATATGGGATTCCAAAACTGCACTGCATATTCCAAATGAGGCCTTACCAGTGCCTTGTAAAGAGGGAGAATAATATCTTTCTCTCTGGAATCTATTCCCCTCTTTATACAAGGCAATATTTTGCTAGCTCTAGCCGTTGCTATCTGACATTGTTTGCTACAGCTAAGTCTGTTATCTACCATAACCCCCAAATCTTTTTCCAATACAGATGCACTCAACACAGAGTTATTTATGGTGTAGGTGGCACAGGGATTATTAAATCCCAAATGCATCACCTTACATTTATCAATATTGAATCTCAATTGCCATTCTGCTGCCCATTTTGCTAATCTATCTAGGTCTGCTTGCAACACTTGCACATCATTTGAAGTTTCCAAAGCTCTGCATAGTTTAGTGTCATCAGCAAACACAGAGATCTTATCGTTACACATGGTAAATAAAAAGTTCTTGTCGTTACAAATGCTACTAATTTTGCCCCAGCCAATCAAATGTTATGTACCATTTGAAAGCTGAACTCTGATTGGTTGGGGCAAAATCAGCACCTTTTTTAACAAGAAGAACTTTTAATACATAGGTCTGATAATTTTTAGCAGCTCATTTAGATTGATTCAGGTTCCAATGAACCTGCCACAGCTGACGGCTCACCACATCTGTGTGCATGTGTAACTCTCACATTCCAGCAGAGGCTGAACTATAAAATGTCAGCCCTGACACAAGTAGATAATCATCCAAAATACTAATATAATAAAACACATGACTTAATTAATAATAATAATAATAATAATAATAATAATAATTAAATGTAGTCCTTCTATTTATTGGTTTTACTAACCCTTTAAATTTATGATTGCATGTTAGATTAACTAAATAAACAAAAGGAAACTAATAACTAATACTAAAGCTTCCTATCTAATGATATATAACATTTTATCAGTTACCTAAAATAACTATGCAATTTATTCCATCTTCTATCATCCTTTGTCACGAGTAATACTTTACCTTCTGACATTTCTGCAATTTATTCTGTTGGAAGAACTGCCATACCCATTCTTTTTTTTGTAATCGACTTGCGATCACAAAACTTTGCAGGAACATATGAAGGTAAAACACAACTTAGAAATTAGGTAGATTAAAAGAATCTTAAATCTCATTAACGACTTACTAATGTATAGCTAGCATTAGACATTAATGGGTCTGCACAAGCTGCAGAGAATAATTTATATTACTTTAGATTTCATATCCCCCAACATTTTCTGGGAGAGAAATAAGACATGGGTGGGAATCAATAATACATTGTTCTGCATTAAATATGGTAGGGTTTTTACTGTTCTGCACCACAAATTTCTAAACTGTAATGAAAATAAACAAATCCTCATCCTCAATAAATATTATATAAACCCATCTAGACAGGTTAATATTATTTTGCTGGTGCATGATGACTTGGATGCTGAAATAGACATGGTCTGCATGCAGCGTTCATTGTCTAGGCAACCATGCCCCCAGGCCAAACAGACTGTTCTATTTAAATTCTATTTCATGCAAATTTATAATGACAGGCATACAAGTGATGTTTTGCAGGTAATTATGAATGCAGGCTATTACATAAGATGTTAGCTCTAATATGAATCATACGAGGGAGCATGTCCACGTTTAATCATTTTGGTGCTAATACATTCAATTAATATCAGAACTGTAAAAACATAAAAAGACCTTACACAGAAATGTGTAATGTCTCACCTCTAATGCTGGATACCCCGTTGTATAAATATATAATATTAATATGTATATACTGTATATATATCTTTCTAAACTAACATAGAAAAGATAATCAATGCACATTCCTAGGCCCCATACAATATCATATTATCTGCACACTGGCATACTTTATAAACAAAGAGGTTTTAGTATACATTACCCCTTTGTTTATAAAGTATACCAGTGTGCAGATAATATAATATTGTATGGGGCCTAGGAATGTGCATTGATTATCTTTTCTATGTTTGTATAAATGTTTGATCAGATCAGTAGCACTTCCATTAAATGTAGTTGTAAATTAGCCTAATTGGAGTGCTTCCACAATCCTTGTATTGTATATCTTTCTAAACTGACATATTTAAGAGGGTTTATGTGTGTTTTCCTGATGTCCAAACATAAAACAATATGAAAACAACGTGATACAACATTTCGGGGGTGCATTTGGTATGCTGGCATGGGTTTCCTCCAAATGATTTTAGATATTTGTGTATAACCGAATTTGCAATGAAATATGCACTTGATTTGCACTGATGACACTTTATGTTTTAACCAATCGTGGTTGGGACTACCCATTGGGGGTCGCCCTAAGTATTGGTTAGACTATTTATGTGTGTAGCACTGTTGTTAAAACATCACTAGAGGAAGGGGGCACATTTATACCCCCCAGAAACATTGTGATATGGTGTGTGGTCACTAATCAATAAAGTATTCTTTGGAGTGCGACCCTCGACTATGTTTTCTTCTGATATATCTATCCACCAAGGGTTGGATAATGTGAGGAATAAGCACCCACACTTAGTACGAGTGCAGAGGACTATATTTTGGGGAGCCAAAATGATTGTCCTGTGTATTGCCACAGAGCCAACCAATCCCCATACCACACATTGATGGCTGCCAAATGTTTGACACACATACAATCATAATCATATGTGTATGCCCATCTTAACTAAGTAGAATATGATTAATTGTAATTTAAAAGAGAATTATACTCATGTAGCAACTGACTGCTTTCTGCCTCTTTCCCATCTTGATTAAACATGTGATTTTCAATGCCAGAGATGGGAGAATCGTCAGTGACAAAGACTGTGGTAGGAGACAGAAAGAAAGAGGCCGGTTACTACATGAGCATAATTCTCCTTTAATATATGTTTCATTACCCTGATATTGACAGGAGTAGGGTAACTGACAACACTTCAAGTTACTAAATTTGCTATATGAGCATTTTCTGTCACGGATTGTAGAAGTTCTCACTATAAAAGTTGTTTTTTCCGTTAGAGATTCACAGAGTTATTCATGGTGTAGGTGGCACAAGGATTGTTAACCCCTAAATGCATCACCTTACGTTTAGCATCATCGCATCTGCCACTCTGCCGCCATTTTGATTAGCTGGGTCTGCTTGTAGCAATTGCACATCAGTTGAAGCATGGATGTAGCTCCATTGATTTTGCTAAAGCTTTTGATACTGTGCCATATAGGCGATTTATGTATAAACTGAGGACTGTTGGCCTAAAAAAAAACCATTTGTACATCGATAGAGAATTGGTTGTTGGATCACAAACAGCTACATCTGTGTGGGCTAAAGTTCTAAGTAGAGTGCCTCAGGGTTCTGTACTGGGGCCACTTCTTTTTAATCTGTTTATAAATGACTTAGAAGTGGGTTTTGAGAGCAAAGTCTCTGTTTGCTGATGACAATAAACTATTCAGAGCTTTGGAAACTTTAAATGATGTACAAATGCTGCAAGCATAGTAATTGACATAGTAATTGGGGTTATGGTTGATGCAGTGCCGTTTTCTTCTTTTGTTGTATCCGTTAAATAAAGACATGCCTCCATCAAGTCCAACCTTTTCATCCTCCTTTTTAACCCTACCTAACAGTTGATCCAGAGGAAGGCAAAAAAACCAGCTAAAAAGGGGAGAAAATTCCTTCCTGACCAAATGAGTATCGGAAAGTAGCCCTGGATCAACCAGAACTGCAGTTTATGTATTAATACCAGTAATTCTCAATATTATATAGTATCCCCGTACCAACCAGAACTACAGTATATCTATTAATACCAGTAATTCTCAATATTATTTAGTTTTAGAAACTAATATAGCCCACTTTTAAAGCTATTTAATAAACTTGCTATTACCACATCTGCTGGAAGACAGTTCCACAGTTTAACCGTTCTCATTGTAAATAAACCTTTCCTAACCTGAAGATGAAACTTAGTTTCTTCCAATCTTTAAGGATGTCCACGTGTCCTCTGATATGACCAATTAGTAAACAATGCACCAGAGAGTTTATTGTATGGCCCATTAATATATTTGTATATATAATGAGCATTTCCCCATGCAAACGTCGCTTCTCTAATCTAAACAGTCCTAACTTGTCTAATCTGCCTGCATAGTCTATCCTCTCCATTCTTTTTATTATTTTAGTTGCCCTTCTATGAACTGGTTCCATTTCCAAGATGTCCCTTTTGTATATGGGATTCCAAAACTGCACCGCATGTGCTAAATGAGGTCTTGCCAGTGCCTTGTAAAGAGGGGGTATAATGTTTTTTTCTCTATTCCCCTCTTTATACAAGACAATATCTTGCTGGCTCTAACCGTTGCAGCAAGTCTGTTATCTACCAGAACCCCCAAATATTTTTCCAGTCGAGATTCACTTAAAGGGCATGTCCACCCTTTAAATAAACTAAAACTTTGTAAATACCTTTTAATATGTTATAGGTTTTGCTGCCCCAGCCCCAACCACATTAATATTATGTGCAGAAACTCCCCCGATCTTTACTTACCTTCCCTCTTTTCTCCGCTGCACTGCCCAGCCCTCTGCTTGCATGGAACTGCAAGCAGGAGGCGGGACCGGCAGCCGCATCCGTGATTGGCTGAGAGGCAGGATAGAGGAGGATAGAGGGAAGGTAAGTAAAAATCTGGGGACTTTCTGCAAATAATATTAATGCAGTTGGGGCTGGGGGAGCAATACCTATAACATATTAAAAGGGATTTCCACTAGGGGGAGGGAGACCAAAACGGGAGGGAGAGGGAGGGGGGAGGGCTGCTCAGAGCATGCCACAAACCTCTCAGAGGAAGCATCAGAGGTGGAAACAATTTCCCCCTCTGCTAGGCTCCTGGTGGCCAGTTTTCAGGAATAAGGAGGTGCATTTGGATCTGGGATGTAAGGTAAGGATTTTTCTACACTACAGAGTGGGGCGATTAGTGGGTTAAATTATAATTTTGGGGGTGGACATGCCCTTTAACACAGAGTTATTTATGGTGTAGGCGGCACAAGGATTGTTAAACCCTAGATTTTATCACCTTACATTTATCAACATTGAATCTCATCTGCCATACTGCTGCCCATTTTGATTATGTAGGTCAGCTTGCAGCAATTGCACATCATTTGAAGTTTTCAAAGCTCTGCATAGTTTAGTGTCATCAGCAAACACAGACACCTTTCTCTCAATGCCAGAGATGGATTTAGATCATTTAGGGTCCCCCTTTTTGCTACATATATTGTATAACTATAATATTGTTACTGCTTCTGAAGCTGGGCCCCCAAAAGTTTCCTGGGCCCTAGGCAGGTGCCGAGGGTTGCCTTGTGGATAATCCTGCTCTGCTCAATGCCCCCTTCTAAGTCATTTATAGACAGTATGGAACCCTGAGGCAATCCACTTTAGCCCACATAGATGTAGCCATTGTAGCCATTGACCACCACTCTCTTTTTGCTATCCAATAACCAATTATCTATCCATGTACAAATGTTTTTTTCAAGGCCAACTGTCCTCAGTTTATATTTTAGTCGCCTATGTGGCACAGTATCAAAAGCTTTAGCAAAATCCAAGTATACCACATCTACTGCTATGCCAGAATCTACATTCTTACTCTACTCTACTAAGCTCTCTTAAGATCCGAGGATGTATTCCATCCGGTCCTGGGGCTTTATTGATGTTAACTTTGTCTAATTGTTTCTGCACCATATCCTCTGTCAGCCAGAGTGAATATTCCTCATCTATACTCCTCACACCATAACAGTCCCCACCATAAGGAGCAGGACCCTCCATATTGAATACAGAGGGGAAAAATGGTTTAGCACATTAGCCTTCTTGGCTTTCTCTATAAGCATCTCAGCACCATTATTTAATAGTCCCACATTCTCAGTCCTCATTTTTTTACTATTGATATGTTTAAAAAACATTTTTGGGTTAAACTTACTTTGTTCTGCTATCTGTATTTTCTAATTTAGCTAGTTGAATTGCTTTCTTGCACTTGTTATTACAGCTGTATGCCTGTTTGGCTCCCTCCAATTTCAAAATTTGAAAAGCCTTTTTCTTTTTTTTTCATTTCCCTTTTTACCTGCATTAAGCCAGGCAGGAGTGGACCTCATTTATTTACACTTGTTCCCTGAATGTATAAATTTAGAAATGTAATGGTTTAATTTCCCTTTAAAAGCGGTCCACTTCTGCTCAATATTCTTACCTAGGAACAAATCCCCCAAGTCTATGAGCAGGAGTGATTCCTTCAACAACATAAAATTAGCTTTCCTAAAGTTAAAAGTTTTTGTTAACCCAGTGCACTTTTGTTTTTTGCAACTTATATTAAATGACACTATATTATCATCACTATTTCCTAAGCTTCCCATTACCTTCATCTCTAAAATGAGCTCAGGGTTAGATATCACCAGATCCAACAACGCATCCTGTCTAGTAGGAACTTCTACCATCTGTGAAAGAAAATGCTCCTAAAGAAGATTTAAGAACTTGTTACTTTTTGAGGTAACATGTTCAGGTTAGGTTTCATGTGAGTCAGGTATCATTCATCATGTATCAAACTCAGTTATCATTCATCAGGTATCAAACTCAGTTATCATTCATCAGGTATCATTCTTTAGGTATCAAACTCAGTTATCATTCATCATCAGGTATCAAACTCAGTTATCATTCATCAGGTATCATTCATGAGGTATCAAACTCAGTTATCAGTCAGGTGTCATTCATCGGGTATCAGAGTCAGATATCATTCATCAGGGTATCATTCATCAGGTGTCAGAATCAGGTATCAGAATCCGGTATCATTTATCAGGTATCATTCATCAATGATACATCAGCAAAACAGAGATCTTATCGTTACACATGGTAAATAAAAAGTTCTTGTCGTTACAAATGCTACTAATTTTGCCCCAGCCAATCAATGTTATGTACCATTTGAAAGCTGAACTCTGATTGGTTGGGGCAAAATCAGCACCTTTTTTAACAAAAGAACTTTTAATACATAGGTCTGATAATTTTGCAGCTCATTTAGATTGATTCAGGTTCCAATGAACCTGCCACAGCTGACGGTCACCCACATCTGTGTGCATGTGTAACTCTCACATTCCAGCAGAGGCTGAACTATAAAATGTCAGCCCTGACACAAGTAGATAATCATCCAAAAACTAATATAATAAAAAACATGACTTAATTAATAATATATAATAATAATAATAATAATAATTAAATGTAGTCCTTCTATTTATTGGTTTTACTAACCCTTTAAATTTATGATTGCATGTTAGATTAACTAAATAAAACAAAAGGAAACTAATAACTAATACTAAAGCTTCCTATCTAATGATATATAACATTTTATCAGTTACCTAAAATAACTATGCAATTTATTCATCTTCTATCATCCTTTGTCACGAGTAATACTTTACCTTCTGACATTTCTGCCATTTATTCTGTTGGAAGAACTGCCATACCCATTCTTTTTTTTGTAATCGACTTGCGATCACAAAACTTTGCAGGAACATATGAAGGTAAAAACAAACTTAGAAATAGGTAGATTAAAAGAATCTTAAATTCATTAACGATCTACTAATGTATAGCTAGCATTAGACATTAATGGGTCTGCACAAGTGCAGAGAATAATTTATATTACTTTAGATTTCATCCCCAACATTTCTGGGAGAAAATAAGACATGGGTGGGAATCAATAATACATTGTTCTGCATAAATATGGTAGGGTTTTTACTGTTCTGCACCACAAATTTCTAAACTGTAATGAAAATAAAAAAATCCTCATCCTCAATAAATATTATATAAACCCATCTAGACAGGTTAATATTATTTTGCTGGTGCATGATGACTTGGATGTGAAATAGACATTGTCTGATGCAGCGTTCATTGTCTAGGCAACCATGCCCCAGGCCAAACAGACGTTCTATTTAAATTCTATTTCATGCAAATTTATAATGACAGGCATACAAGTGATGTTTTGCAGGTAATTATGAATGCAGGCTATTACATAAGATGTTAGCTCTAATATGAATCCTACGAGGGAGCATGTCCACGTTTAATCATTTTGGTGCTAATACATTCAATTAATATCAGAACTGTAAAAACATAAAAAGACTACACAGAAATGTGTAAGTCTCACCTCTAATGTGGATACCCGTTGTATAAATATATAATATTATATGTATATACTGTAATTATCTTTCTAAACTAACATAGAAAAAGATAATCAATGCACATTCCTAGGCCCCATACAATATCATATTATCTGCACACTGGCATACTTATAAACAAAGAGGTTTTAGTATACATTACCCCTTTGTTTATAAAGATACCAGTGTGCAGATAATATAATATTGTATGGGGCCTAGGAATGTGCATTGATTACTTTTCTATGTTTGTATAAATGTTTGATCAGATCAGTAGCACTTCCATTAAATGTAGTTGTAAATTGCCTAATTGGAGTGCTTCCACAATCCTTGATTGTATATCTTTCTAAACTGACATATTTAAGAGGGTATGTGTGTTTCCTGATGTCCAAACATAAAAACATATGAAAACAACGTGATACAACATTTCGGGGTGCATTTGGTATGCTGGCATGGGTTTCCTCCAAATGATTTTAGATATTTGTGTATAACCGAATTTGCAATGAAATATGCACTTGATTTGCACTGATGACACTTTATGTTTTAACTAATCGTGGTTGGGACTACCCATTGGGGGTCGCCCTAAGTATTGGTTAGACTATTTATGTGTGTAGCACTGTTGTTAAAACATCACTAGAGGAAGGGGGCACATTTATACACCCCCAGAAACATTGTGATATGGTGTGTGGTCACTAATCAATAAAGTATTCTTTGGAGTGCGACCCCGACTATGTTTTCTTCTGATATATCTATCCACCAAGGGTTGGATAATGTGAGGAATAAGCACCCACACTTAGTACGAGTGCAGAGGACTAATTTTGGGGAGCCAAAATGATTGTCCTGTGTATTGCCACAGAGCCAACCAATCCCCATACCACACATTGATGGCGCCAAATGTTTGACACACACATACAATCATAATCATATGTGTATGCCATCTTAACTAAGTAGAATATGATTAATTGTAATTTAAAAGAGAATTATACTCATGTAGCAAAATGACTGCTTTCTGCTTTTCCCATCTTGATTAAACATGTGATTTTCAATGCCAGAGATGGGAGAATCGTCAGTGACAAAGACTGTGGTAGGAGACAGAAAGAAAGAGGCCGGTTACTACATGAGCATAATTCTCCTTTAATATATGTTTCATTACCCTGATATTGACAGGAGTAGGGTAACTGACAACACTTCAAGTTACTAAATTTGCTATATGAGCATTTTCTGTCACGGATTGTAGAAGTTCTCACTATAAAAGTTGTTTTTCGTTAGAGATTCACAGAGTGTATCATGGTGTAGGTGGCACAAGGATTGTTAACCCCTAAATGCATCACCTTACGTTTAGCATCATCGCATCTGCCACTCGCCGCATTTTGATTAGCTGGGTCTGCTTGTAGCAATTGCACATCAGTTGTGAGCATGGATGTAGCTCCATGATTTTGCTAAAGCTTTTGATACTGTGCCATATAGGCGATTATGATAAACTGAGGACTGTTGGCCTAAAAAAAAACCATTTGTACATCGATAGAGAATTGGTTGTTGGATCACAAACAGCTAACATGTGTGGGCTAAAGTTCTAAGAGAGTGCCTCAGGGTTGTACTGGGGCCACTTCTTTTTAATCTGTTTATAAATGACTTAGAAGTGGGTTTTGAGAGAAAGTCTCGTTTGCTGATGACAATAAACTATTCAGAGCTTTGGAAACTTTAAATGATGTACAAATGCTGCAAGCATAGTATTGACATAGTAATTGGGGTTATGGTTGATGCAGTGCCGTTTTTTCTTTTGTTGTATCCGTTAAATAAAGACATGCCTCCATCAAGTCCAACCTTTTCATCCTCCTTTTTAACCCTACCTAACAGTGATCCAGAGGAAGGCAAAAAAAACCAGCTAAAAAGGGGAGAAAATTCCTTCCTGACCAAATGAGTATCGGAAAGTAGCCCTGGATCAACCAGAACTGCAGTTTAGTATAATACCAGTAATTCTCAATATATATAGTATCCCGTACCAACCAGAACTACAGTATATCTATTAATACCGTAATTCTCAATATTATTTGTTTTAGAAAATAATAAGCCCACTTTAAAGCTATTTAATAAACTTGCTATACCACATCTGCTGAAGACAGTTCCACAGTTTAACCGTTCTCATTGTAAATAAACCTTTCCTAACCTGAAGATGAAACTTAGTTTCTTCCAATCTTTAAGGATGTCCACGTGTCCTCTGATATGACCAATTAGAAACAATGCACCAGAGAGGTTATTGTATGGCCCATTAATATATTGTATATATAATGAGCATTTCCCCATGCAAACGTCGTCCTCTCTAATCTAAACAGTCCTAACTGTCTAATCTGCCTGCATAGTCTATCCTCTCCATTCTTTTATTATTTTAGTTGCCCTTCTATGAACTGGTTCCATTTCCAAGATGTCCCTTTTGTATATGGGATCCAAAACTGCACCGCATGTGCTAAATGAGGTCTTGCCAGTGCTTGTAAAGAGGGGGTATAATGTTTTTTTTTCTATTCCCTCTTATACAAGACAATATCTTGCTGGCTCTAACCGTTGCCGCAAGTCGTATTCTACCAGAACCCCCAAATATTTTTCCAGTCGAGATTCACTTAAAGGGCATGTCCACCCTTTAAATAAACTAAAAATTTGTAAATACCTTTTATATGTTATAGGTTTTGCTGGCCCAGCCCCAACCACATTAATATTATGTGCAGAAACTCCCCCGATCTTACTTACCTCCTCTTTTCTCCGCTGCACTGCCCCGCCCTCTGCTTGCATGGAACTGCAAGCAGGAGGGGACCGGCAGCCGCATCCGTGATTGGCTGAGAGGCAGGATAGAGGAGGATAGAGGGAAGGTAAGTAAAAATCTGGGGACTTTCTGCAAATAAATTAATGCAGTTGGGGCTGGGGAGCAATACCTATAACATATTAAAAGGGATTTCCACTAGGGGGAGGGGAGACCAAAACGGGAGGGAGAGGGAGGGGGGAGGGGGTGCTCAGAGCATGCCACAAACCTCTCAGAGGAAGCATCAGAGGTGGAAACAATTTTCCCCTCTGCTAGGCTCCGGTGGCCAGTTTTCAGGATAAGGAGGTGCATTGGATCTGGGATGTAAGGTAAGGATTTTTCTACACTACAGAGTGGGGCGATTAGTGGGTTAAATTATAATTTTTGGGGTGGACATGCCCTTTAACACAGAGTTATTTATGGTGTAGGGGCACCAAGGATTGTTAAACCCTAGATTTTATCACCTTACAATTTATCAACATTGAATCTCATCTGCCATACTGCTGCCCATTTTGATTATGTAGGTCAGCTTGCAGCAATTGCACATCATTTGAAGTTTTCAAAGCTCTGCATGTTTAGTGTCATCAGCAAAAAACAGACACCTTTCTCTCAATGCCAGAGATGGATTTAGATCATTTAGGGTCCCCCTTTTTGCTACATATATTGTTATAACTATAAATTGTTACTGCTTCTGAAGCTGGGCCCCCAAAAGTTTCCTGGGCCCTAGGCAGGTGCCGAGGGTTGCCTTGTGGATAATCCTGCTCTGCTCAATGCCCCCTTCTAAGTCATTATAGACAGTATGGAACCCTGAGGCAATCCACTTTAGCCCACATAGATGTAGCATTGTAGCCATTGACCACCACTCTCTTTTGCTATCCAATAACAATATATCTACCATGTACAAATGTTTTTTTTCAAGGCCAACTGTCCTCAGTTTATATTTTAGTCGCCTATGTGGCACAGTATCAAAAGCTTTAGCAAAATCCAAGTATACCACATCTACTGCATGCCAGAATCACATTCTTACTCTACTCTACTAAGCTCTCTTAAAATCCGGGATGTTTCCATCGGTCCTGGGGCTTTATTGATGTTAACTTTGTCTATTGTTTCTGCACCATATCCTCTGTCAGCCAGAGTGAATATTCCTCATCATTACTCCTCACACCATAACAGTCCCCACCATAAGGAGCAGGACCCTCCATATTGAATACAGAGGGGAAAAATGGTGTTTAGCACATTAGCTTCTTGGCTTTCCTATAAGCATCTCAGCACCATATTTAATAGTCCCACATTCTCAGTCCTCATTTTTTTACTATTGATATGTTTAAAAAACATTTTGGGTTAAACTACTTTGTTCTGCTATCTGTATTTTCTAATTAGCTAGTTGAATTGCTTTCTTGCACTGTGTATTACAGTGTATGCTGTTTGGCTCCCTCCAATTTCAAAATTTGAAAAGCCTTTTTCTTTTTTTTTCATTTCCCTTTTTACCTGCATTAAGCCAGGCAGGAGTGGACCTCATTATTTACACTTGTTCCTGAATGTATAAATTTAGAAATGTAATGGTTTAATTTCCCTTTAAAGCGGTCCACTTCTGCTCAATATTCTTACCTAGGAACAAATCCCCCAAGTCTATGAGCAGGAGTGATTCCTTCAACAACATAAATTAGCTTTCTAAAGTTAAAATTTTTGTTAACCCAGTGCACTTTTGTTTTTGCAACTTATATTAAATGACACTATTATCATCACTATTTCCTAAGCTTCCCATTACCTTATCTCTAAAATGAGCTCGGGTTAGATATCACCAGATCCAACAACGCATCTGTCTAGTAGGAACTTCTACCATCTGTGAAAGAAAATGCTCCTAAAGAAGATTTAAGAACTTGTTACTTTTTGAGGTAACATTGTTCAGGTTAGGTTTCATGTGAGTCAGGTATCATTCATCATGTATCAAACTCAGTTATCATTCATCAGGTATCAAACTCAGTATAATTCATCAGGTATCATTCTTTAGGTATCAAACTCAGTTATCATTCATCATCAGGTATCAAACTCAGTTATCATTCATCAGGTATCATTCATGAGGTATCAAACTCAGTATCAGTCAGGTGTCATTCATCGGGTATCAGAGTCAGATATCATTATCAGGTATCAGAGTAGATATCATTCATCGGGTATCAGAGTCAGGTATCATTTCAGGGTCAGAATCAGGTATCATTCATCAGGTGTAGAATCAGGTATCAGAATCCGGTATCAGAATCCGGTATCATTATCAGGTTTTCTTTTTTCTTTTATCCATTCATCATGATCTCTAAGGCTATCTAACTCATTTATCAGAGTCAAGATATCTTCATCGGTATCATGTCAGGTATCATTCATCGAGGTGTCCAGATCATGTATCAATTTATCCAGGTCTCATTCATCAAATGATCTCTAAAGGCTATCTACTAAGCTCAGTTATCAGAGTCTAGGTGTCATTCATTCAGGGTATCAGAGTCAGGCATCATTCATCGGGTATCAGAGTCAGGTATCATTCATACAGGTATCAGAATCAGGTCTCAAGTCAGGTATCAAGAGTCGGTGTCAAAATCAGGTATAATTTCTCAGGTTTCATTTCATCAATGATATCTAAAAGGCTATCTAACCTCATTTTATCAGGAGTCAGGTGTCATCATAAGGGATCATAATTTATATCGAGTAATAGTTTTTTCATTTAAATATTTCCTAAACTTTTGTTGTTTTTTGTTTGTTATTAAGCTTTTTGTCGCACCAGATAAAATAAGTTTAGAATAATTCATTTCATCAGGCATCAAGTCAGGCCATCAGAGTCAGGTATCATTCATCATGGTGTCAGAATCTAGGTACTACTGAATGCCTGAGCATGATACCTGAATCTGATACTAAGAAATGTGCGTGACTTGAGACCTGATGAATGATACGTGATGAATCGATAGTTACTATGATATCTTAACTCGTGATACCTGATCTCCTGTACCCTGATGAATGATTACCTGCACTTTGATACATGAAACGTAGAGCTGAGCCTAACGGTGTCCAATTTCATACAACATCATCAGTTCGGGATATTGGGGTATACCAGTTACAGATTTCGGGTACTTCTAGGTTCAGTTATCAGTGTGGCAGGTAGCATTCGTGTATAAAGGGCGGTCCATAGCACGAAGCAAAACATTAAATAGATTTAAACATTCGACAAAGCATTAGCAAATGGGGACGAGCGTTTGGTGGAATAACCATTAAAGAAGCTTTAATTAGAGGTGGCGCATACCCTTAACAACCAGTAATGACGATAAATGCGGTAAGGCGTCCAGGAGGCAGGTATAAAATAGTGGGCTCCTACTAGTCATGGAAGGGTAGGTCTATGGTGTAGTGTATACCCGGTGACGATATTGGGGTTATGTGTTTTTTGCGATTTTTTGACTATAGCTAACCGATTGTAGTGAGGCTTTGCCACAGAGAATGGAGGTGGGTCAGTTAGGTTATGTCATGTGTCTGTGTGGGGGTTGGAGGTATTATTTGTTGCATTTATTGGAACCACAAAGGACGCAGTTGGTTTTGATTCGCATGACACCCTTAACTCGAATATCCCATATTAGAGGATTGTCACCCATATTGGATCAAAAAAAAGCACATACCAAAGTCGCCTAGACAGATGAACTTTGCTTGTTGTATGCCGATAGCACTCGGGGTGGTTAATCTGTAAACCGACGCTGTCATATTTACGGGTGCGATGGTAAAGTATGGCTGCTCCATGAACCGCATAAAAGAGAACACATGATTAATTATGTTGTCCCATTTATAGTGCACTTGAAGCAATAGCTATTGTGATAAACAGGATTTTGAAACTGTGAAGACACGAGTGCCCTATAATCCGGGATGTCCTAAGTTGTTTAACTCAGTAACAACTTCCGCAGCACGTCGGCTTCAAAAAGATAAAACACTTTTGGCATCGTCTAAAAAGCAAGTGTAAGAAGAGATGGCAAAAGCTTAACCTTAGATTATGGGAAGAAGTATTCCATTAAAACAACATGTCAAAGCTAAGATCGGTAAGGCGATGCATGAGTAAAATCATTCTCTCAATGATGCCTGACGGGTGTAAGAATATACCAATTGAGAAAGCTGTGTCGGGGTTTTCGGAATTATTAGGAAATCCCTACACAATAAGAAAATCTTGGACAAAAACTATTTATCAGAATTTTAAGAAATCGCAGGGAAATTACTTTCCTTATGGAAGTCCATTAAAAAAGGACGTTTTCAAGCAGGTGAGTATATTCCATTGTAAAGAGTCCGTAAACCGAAAGTGAACTCAAAAACTCCCGGAAAAAATCACCTGCAAAAGTATAATGTTTCTCTTTCCAAACCCTTAATGAGTACAAGAATTCCATGGGACCAAGTAAATTTGTAATGAACCTACCAAAGGGCTCACTAGGATTGTTGCAATCCAGTGCCTTGTGGAAAGAATGTATAGATGGCGTGTAAAAACACGGATTAAACTAATTCAGATGAAAACACAGAAAAAGTTGGAAAAAGACGCATAGGACTCCATAAAGATTATCAGTCCATGGTCAAAAATTGTACCACCGAAACCATGAAATGTAGATCCAATAACCAAAACTCCTGCAGCCAAGAGCAAGGAATAGGGACCACGCAAATGGACTTGAAGAATAATTTATCCTAGACAAACACAAAAGAACTAGAGATTAATATCCACAAAACTAATGTCACTTTAGTGTATGTTTGAAAGGCATCCTCCAGGCGCAAAAAAATTAAATATTTTTACGCCTAATGTATTTGCCCCCGCACGAACCTTCGTTCACCACCATTACCTACCCCCAAAAGTACACATTTTCGTGGCATTTTACAACCTTCCCTTAATACGTACGAACGCTCCCACAAGCATCAGGCAAGTGCGCTTAATAACCAGCTCTCCTCGTGGGTAATGGACTGCATCATTGGCCGTGAACCGAACGCCGTTATATACCTGACTTTCCTCTTCCTTTTTCTCATTCTTTCGTGCGATGAGAATCAGGCTTAGGGTTAAAAAGTTAAGATTAATACAATCAACTCAGCATGGGAGCGTCACATTAAAGGGTAAGAGCGTTAAAACGCACACTAAGCGTTTGGGGCGTAATTAGGTTAAAGTGTAGTTGCGTGGAAAAAATTGTTATGTTGTTAATGGTTTCAACAAATCTCTTTTTGGCCAGGATTGTGAAAAAAAAAAATATACTGGCTTTTTTTTTTTCTGTCCCCCCTTCAAGAGCCTACTTTCATCCTGCTTTCATAAGATTTTCGGCATATAATGTTCAAATTCGTCTGGCTTTCTTCATCTCAGGATAAATATGGGTTTCCGGGAAAGGTTGTAGCTCAATCAACACCCCTCCCGAAATGACCCTGGTTCCCCAGTATCTCAAAGGTTCAACTTCCCGTTTTGATTCCAAGCGCGTGGTGTTGCCTTGCCCCGCGGTGCACCTGCATGGATGTTGCTGAGTGCACAATGACATGCTGTCAGTAGGCGTGTGACATCATTGCGACTTGTGCCTTGGCACGCGGATGCGCGGGCCCCATGACGGCGCAAACGGTCTTTTGACACGCACTATGTCATGGTCGCGGTGCGCAGCGAAACCCCTCATGTACGTGCACGTTGGACCTTTTTAACCTTTTAGACCAATGAACTGGAGGAACCAGGAGAATCTCGAGGGGTGAGCACACTTCCATATAACTGGTCCAACCCAGCAACTTTTAAGCAGGAAAAGGTAGGCGCAGGAGGTGATCATGTGTAGGTAACATGCTCAGCAGCTTCCCACTAACCCTTAACTTTTGTTTTTTTGTAGGATCTTATCTTTAAAAATACCATACCTTTTTTGCTGGCTATGGCCTTTAATTGTTCTGTGTACCTAAAGATTATTTGGACACACAGGATAGTTCTGGGTTCAAACCTCCATCTGAAAGGATTTTTGTAATTCCTCCCTAGTTCGGGTTTGGGGGCACTTCAGGGAAACTAAACTGTACTTTTTAAGAAGCACCTTGCAATATAAGATCAGAATGCCAGGGAAACACTGCAGACCTTACTAACCGGCACTCAGTAGGTAATGCTCCTATCAGCTGACAGGCTTGTGTCCTGATTTGCATGCCGATCATTTTTATTGGCCACATGCCGACCTAAGATAGGTCTGGTCGGGCACGACGCACCTGAACAGATCTGAAGGGATCTGAAGATGTGGACAGGACGTATGGTAAGGTACCCGCAGTGTTCCCGGGCGTTTCCATATATTCCCAGGGAGTTGGGACGCGTAACCTCACACTGAATAATACGAGGATACAAAGATTTCAAATCTGTTTGTGTTTCACTTCCTTCAATTTCCTCCCCTCCTCCCAATTTCTCCCCCTGCCCCCGGGCCCTAAGTCAGGAGGACACACGTGTTGTAAAATTATAAAATGAGGAAAATAAATTTACAAAAAAATAACCAGTAGTTTTTGTGTATGATGGCTTTAATTGTAAGCTTAAGGGGCCAGGGCCTGATTCTAAAATGGAATATTAATAATTTGTATATTATTGTACTTGTTATTAAAAATAAATAAAATTAAGTTTTTGTTTTTTTATTATAAATGTCTGTACTTTTTCTGTGTTGTTTAAAAAAGGGAAAAACCTCATTAAAAAAATTGATAACCATTGCACTGTGTAACCACACCGTTCCTTCAGTTCATTAAATAGGGGACCTGGGGTCTCCCTAGCAAGTGGCTTTATTAAAAAGGGAACACTCCTACCGTTAAAATTCAGAAAAATGCTTCTGCGTGCAGCTGCAAAACAAAAATTGTCGAAAGTTGCAACAAGTTTTTTAAGAGATTGTGTTTTTTTTTTCCTGCTATCCGGGTAGAGCTGTGACGGATCACCAGCACTTTGGGGATCTGGCCCCCCCAAGATTAAGGTTGGAGCAATAGCCCAGCTGCTGGGACAGAACAGCTCTGCAATCCACATAAGCCCAGAAGAGCCCCTTGCTCCAGAATGCTATAATAATTTCTTTAAGGTAGCCACGCTTGAAAGAAAACGTGTTTCTTCCCCACCCATTCTCATCTAAGAAATGGTCCACAGGAGAGAAAAGGACAAAGAAGGGTTGTGACGCCCCCCTCCTTTCTATGGATACTAGTTAGATAGCCCTACGCCCATTCCTGTGCCCGCGCCCCACCGCCGTCCGCCCGTGTCCCTTTACCTTCCCGCCCCTCACCTTCCCGCTCCACGCGCTCCGCCGTCCCCCCTCGGCCTTTTCCACACACGGCCCACCGTGACGCCTGTGGAGACCCCGCACCGGCACTGTCGCGCTGCCGCCCCCCGTGCCCCGGCTGGTTCTGGAGGCCAGCTCGACCGTTGCGATCCCGTTGCCCAAGCCCTATTGTTGAAGCCGTCAGAACGTTGCATGTCCATACATGCGCCCCGTACTTTTATTAATCTGGCAGACTACAACCGCCGTACGTAATTCATAGTACCACCGTGATGCGGTCCATCTGGTTCACAACCCGAACTCGCCCGCGAACGTAACAACCCCAACGGGCTCGAATACGCACCGATGTGGTAATTGAATCTTAACTTTGTACGCATCTTTACTCTTCTCATGATCCACTAACTTTTGCCTGTGAATACAGACTGAAGTTTGTTAAGATAATCCGGACGGCCCCAAAGTTTGTGGTAAACATATATTGTTTCTGCCCTGCAAGATAAGGGGCATATTAGACGTGAAAGACAGTAAGAGTCCCGCAAAGTATATCTATAATGATTTCGCCGCATTAGTCATATCGCAATTTTGGTTAGAAGATGAAAACTGAAAAAAGCGCCAACGTAAGGGGTCTAGTCTGGGTTTTAAAAGGAATACAAAAAGGCTATCACGCACAGAAAAAGAAGCAAGGGATTGGAACAAGATGGGGATCTAGTAAAGGTAGCTTTAACGAATGGCGCCAAAACCGTTTACCGCGAGCTAATCGCTAAAAAAAAAAAAACAAAAAAACCCTTGTTCTCGGCGACCTGAGGTACATAAAGAGAGCAGTTACAGACTAACTGAAAGGATTCCCTTGACTCTCCGCGAGTAAAGTGTCCATTATAACACCCTTTACGCCCATTACTATTCCGGAACTGCTGGGATGCAATATTGTCGTAAGGGGGAGGACTGCAAACGGTGTGAGTAAGGCAAAAAAAGTAGGGACATCGCGTCCGACATTTCTCGAGAAGAGGGGGATGCGAGATGGGTGGTTATTTTTCCGGGGTTCTAATCAAGACTCGGCGGTACAACATAGATTAACGTGCGCTAAATCATAAAAACAGAGATAAAGGAAGTGTTCCAATTAATAGGACACTAGAACTAGCAGCCGCACTGACCCCTGAAGTGGTGGAAAAGTCATTGTTTGGCGAAAGGCGCACTTCTAATCGGGTACTTAGCGCTTGAAAACAAGCCGAACGGCCTCATTAGAAGTGCATATTCGCTAAGCAATATTTTAGCACACATGAAATTATGCCGCGTTGGTATAAGCCCGCCATTATAAAAGGCTAGAGAAGGCGCCCAACCATTATAGAGAGGCTAAACGCGTAAGCGGGATCGCCTTAGAAAGGCGAACGCGGCATTAGAAAGGCTGCCCGCGGGGAAAGGTGTCTTAGAAAGGGACCGCGCATTAATATGGTGAAAAAGATATGTCACGCGTAGGTTGGTGACAGAGCGAACAGTCACATTAGTAATAGATAGTAAATTGAGCGATTATGTGCTTTTCAAAGAAAATTTGCTGATAATTGTCCCCAGTGAGAAATTCTCAAGACAGGTTGCGCGTGAAGATAGACAGAGCTGACTTCCTTTTGTAAATGCTTGAGGTGTGGGCCATTTTAACTTGACACTAAGTCATTTTGCCCTATTAGTGGCCGAGGTTTTCCTGGTTTTGAATGGTTTTCCTTTCGCAATGCATTATTCTTAGATTATATGCGTTAAGTTTTCGCTGCGAAAAACTGTTTCGCGGTCTTTATTTATCGCGCCTGTTCGCCTTTTGGGCAGCCGCGAACATCTGTGGTTTTTTTTTTTTTTTTTCCTTCTTTTTTTTTTTTTTTTTTTTTTCTCGCTTTTTTGTAAATAATGCAAACGAGCCCCAAATGGCGCTATTTTTTCGCTGCGATGTTGCTGCGCTTCTTATTTGGCGAAAAGACCCCAGCCTTTATAAATATGAAATTATGTGGTGCCCCTAATTTGAAAACTTAGGTAGTGTCCAGTAAAGGTTCCTTGCGTGGAAACGTTGTGTTCAAGTTCAACAAACCATTAACCCGATTACCACTTAATAAAAAGTGTCAGTAGGGGACCTATTAAAGGGCATCGATAGATCAACCAAAAAATAGGTTATTTTAAATTGGGACCATATCAACTCGGAACACTTACAATTCTTTACTAATTCCAAAAAATCCACGGAGTCAGTTGTTCAATTTTATCTGGTCTTTGAGATCGCCCCTATTGTCGTTATATATCCAACCTCAAATATGCTTTTTATTATTTAAGAGCTTGTCATTCAAGTGGTCCGCGGGTGCTCTTCTCAACAAACTATTCGATACCTGTATAATTTTTATACTGTGTCCAGGAAGGGTGACACACAAGATTTTGACAGTTGCAAATGTGCGGGATGCTTGTGGGGGGTGTGGGCTAGTGCTTTGACCGGGTTTTGTTTTTTTGGGAAAAAAGTCAGGTCGGATGGAAGTGTGCGAAAGGTGGATTAAAAGAGGAGGTGGTGAGGACGATATCTGCTTCCTGAAAAACCATAATTGGTGGTGCATACGGTATTTTTATAGTGGGACATCCAGCACTCACACACAATCAGAGTAGTGCTACTTACATGTATTCAATTATACGATTACAGATTAGGGCAAATACTTTTTTAACTATTTGGGCCTTTGGAGCCACAACTTATTGGTTCAGTTTTTTTAACAAATTTAAAGGTTGGTGTGGAGGCAAACAAACTGTTTTCCATACAAGAAGCAGATTACCTCCCCCCAACACTCCCCTTAACAAGGTACACTCATAAGAAACACGCATTTGTTACGCTTTTGTTTTCATAATCGAGGTTTTTACCCCGTACCCCTGCCTCTCTGCACCATTTTTGTCTGTCTCAACTAGAAGTGTATTTTGATCTGACGGGAATATTAGGGGGTATTGTGTCTGCCATATTTCGGAAATCCATCGGTGCAGCATTTGTTTAGCAATCTGGCATGATTTTCTCTTTTTTCCTTAAACTACTACATAACACAGAATCCCTCTAAAAAAAATAAAACAATGTGCGGTGCAAATCTGCTGAATTTAGGCTAGGCCATGCTGCATGTTTTCCAAGTTGATGCGATCTGTTAAGGTTGAGAATCAAATACCAGTACATTTAAATATTGTTTGGACACACATGTATGGGCTCTCAATCCGTATTTGTTCCGAGGGGGGACACTCCGGTGACAGGTGTATATATATGCCAAAATTGATTTTGTTTGCCCACTGGGAAAGCATGCGACTCTGAAAATGTTAACACTCTAGAAGAAAGACATTACCGACGTTTGTGCCTACCAGAGCCTATAAAAGGCCCCCGTACAACGACACACGGTGCGCCACACCTTGGCGGGGATAAGGCACCCACAAAAACAACTACAAACCCACGATGTTTAGGAACGGCCGTCTCCGGTCCATTCTTGGGCACTAATGTCTCTGAATAGTTCCACGACTCCAGGTGGATCATCTACGAAGTTAGTTCCGGGCGACCGCGCACCCATGCAACTTAACCCGTATCGTGTTTTTAGGTCTCCGGATCCACATATGACAAACGTGGGAAAGCTCTCAAAAGGTAACTGTGGTTTGAATTCTTCCAAATGACTATTAAGCTGATCTAATAATAGATAAATACCTTCCATACAAACGACCAGACCTCAAAATAAAATCTTAACTCAATTCTCTAGATTGAAAACGTTGTTTGTGATAGCAAAGTTTTTGCTGGAAAGGTTCATCAATGTTACGTTAACGTCAGTCCTTAATCCTGCTTGAACACTTCCTTGGTTTCAGTCATGTGACCAACTTGTAGTCATGTTCCATCCTCTCTGACATTAATGGCTCCCCCTTCTTAAACTTTGATTTTTTTTCTTTTTGTCCCCCAGGTATTTTCTGATTTCCCCAGCACTTAAGTGCTCAACTGAGCATGCTTCTCCCCTTGTCCCCCCGCATGGCGAACGGGAAGACGAGGTCAGGTGATTTCACTCACTCGACCAAACTGGAAGCAGAATTTTTGAACATTCACCCCAATCGGATCGAAGACCTTCATGCTGTTCCTTTACATGCTAATGTTTATCATATAGAATTTTGTGTTGTACCTTGTTTATTAAAATAGTCAATATTTTGATCTTTAATCACTTTAATAACACCATCATCAATAGCACTCTATCATCACTTTATGTCACTAGAGCACTTTAATAAATAATACTGACAACTTATCTAGTGATGCCCTTTAATAAGGGATTAACCCTTTTTAGAACATGCTTTTTTAGATAGTTCAGTACGAAGAGTTAACCACTAATGTTCCCTTCCGTGCTTCATTCCGTGTCCCCTGTCCCCTTCCGCCACGTCCATCTCGCAAAGGAATTGCTCATTCAAGTAGTTTGAGGTTTTCCTGTGTTCAAGAGGACTTAAACTCTACCGCTATCATAATTCATACAGACGTCTTCAAAAACTATCAAAATACTTCATGTGCCAGTCGTTTCTCTATTTCTTATGAGTTCCACAGGGAGTGAGAATGCTTACATTCTACCTCCCCTGTGAATAAATCGAAACGACCTCGGAGGAACCTGGAACTTTTACCTCTAACCGTGACCTGGCCGGCCTTCACTTGCAAGCAGACCCCGGCATGTCCTTCACTGAACAGGCTGTTCTCTCCCATCTTATCTCGTACGATTGGGGTCCGTCGCAGAGCGGGCTCTCCTATCATTTCCATGGGGGGGGCGGGTATTGTGTAAAGGGGATTGGTATTTGCAGCCGCGGCAATAGGGAGGTCACGGGTCCGACAGATTAGGCGCAGCGCTGGTCATTCGGGACAGGAGCGGCGGTCATGACGGACGGCCCGCGAGTGGAGCGGCGGTAGGTAGTGCCAGGGTCTCCCAGAGGTCCTATTTATTCACATCGGAGGGTGTGAGAATCATGAAAGTGTTCTCAAATACTCATCCCTCGTATGTAACTACTAAAAAAAAAGAGGGAGGGAACATAACGAAACTGTATGGCACAGAGTTCTTAATTTTTTGGGTTTAGTGTTTCCTGTTAAATAGCGCTAATGTGGTGGGTGAATTTACTTGGGGGAAGGAAATAAAAAAGGTCAGAACCAGTCTCTACCGACCGAAAGACGGTATGCTTGTCCGGTGCACACTGAATATGGGTTGTGCTGAATAAAAAGTATTTTTAATTATGATAACGTCCAAGTCCTTATGTGTGCACTAATTACAGAAATTCAACTTATAGGGAGTTTAAAGAGGGGGGGGGGTTCTCCCATCAAGCCAGACGTACCATAAGGCAATACACGAATGATTCCGTGTAAAGTGATGATGCCTCCTAACCTACAAGAGGTGAACAACTTGGAAAGGTTGTAACAACAAAAAAAATCATGTAAATGACAGAGCTCACGCGTGTATCGCCATACATAATCTGGGGGGGGGGGGCAAATGTTGGGGTTTTGTATTAAGTCACCCTTAAACCAATTAGACAACTTTTCTTGTGGAAAATATGAGTCTAAGATAACACATGCTTTTTTGTTAATAGTATATTAAAGAAAAAAAAAAAGGAAGGGGATCCTTACTCCCTGCATACAGCTTAAAAGGAATGACCAAAGAGAAAAAATGAATGAAAATAAACAAAGAACACAGCAAGAAAGGCGAAACACAGCACATATTAAAAGAAAAGGGAAAAGGAAGTATAAAGAAGAAGTGGTGAAAAAGGTCAAGGAATATCTCAGAAGGGAGAAGGAGGAAGGGGGGCAGGGGGGAAAAGGGGGGTCAAAAAAAGGGGGGGGGGGTCGTATTTCTGTAGTTGATTGGACCAGTTTTGATTGTATTAGTGGATACTGCACTTAACCTCTGAAATAGCTGCTAGCCTTTGAGGGGGGACAATCATATAACCTGTAGTGTAGACAAGAATGCTTGATGCACCAGTAAAAGGTGGACGCTCCCATACATGCAACAATATTATCAAACAATAGCCCCAGTATATTTATCGCAAAAATGAATTACTTCTTTTTTGTAATATTGAAAAAAGGCTGCATGCAAATATTTACAACACATATGCTGTGTATTCGTAAACGAATATACACGGCCTGATTAAGCGCTTCTTTCTTTTTTGCTTGTCATATTATACTTGATCTCGGCTTCTCAGTTTGCCTTTCCTTACTTTATTTCATATCCAACTCTCCATAAGATGCTTGTGTGGATTTCTTACCAACTTCCTAGTGTGTGACATCTTCTAGGTTTGTTGCCCATACCGCTAAATGGGTTACAACATTGTATAGCGCAGCTGACTCCAGGCGATACTCATGTCAATACGAACTGAGATATGAATTTTATTTAGTTGGAACTCCTTTCTGAAGTTGATACTCACGTACCAATGTGGTGAGGTTATCAGACAAGGGAGGAGGGAGAGGAGGGAGGATTTTTGTCTTATTTTAGTTGTGGCTCCTAGATATATAAGTTGTGATCTAAATCTAAAACTACCTGCCTATAGACATTTGTATATTTACTTTTCTACACATTATTATTGGTATTGTTATTTTCCTGTAGAGTAATACGGCTTATTTTGGCTATTATCATTTTCATTCAATTCCACCTTTCTGTGCCTGCATATTTTGTGCATGAGAATATTTTTCTGCTCCCTCAAGGGTAAGGAAAAACACAATGGCCTATAGAATGTGGTATATTTATTACCTTTTGTTTTTTATCCATCTGTTGTATTTAAATAGCAATTTTACCTTTTTCCTACTCTCTTGTGGAGGGATCCAACGTTGAACATCAACCAGGTTTGCGTTAGATTTTTAATGGGTCGAATAGCAACCAACATTATTGACGAGAGGTTACTATACGAGGTGACGAGGCTCGGGAGTTGTCGGGCAGGTTGAAGTGTAAATGGTCGTTTTTATAAAGGAAGGCCATTCGGTGCCCAGTACCTCCAGCGGGGATAGTACACTGGATACCGAGGCAACCTCAAGAACGATTAAGGTTATTCTTGCCCAGATTTTAGTTAAAATGGTAAATTGTATACTTACATACTAAATGGAAACTAATACAGTGGCTAGCCAGGTTGGAAGCGTGTGTAGCGAGCGGGGAGGGTGTAAGGAGACGTGGTGTGCGTGAGCGAATGGTCTAGCTGGAGGGGAAGGATACATGCACAGTTGGGGAGCGTATAGGAAAACTGGTGAAGGGCTCATAGGTGAATGGAACAGCTCGGCTTAAAAGGATTTCTTTGTGGGGGAGTAGATGTAATGAGAGTCACAGCAGTACATTGTCGACCTGAACACAGGGAAGGACACTGAACAATATATACGATTAATCGGGTAATCTGCGTGGGAACTGAAAGCTTGGGGATTACTGACTTTTACGTTTTTTTCATTTCTGTTCCTTCATTAATCAGAAGATCTCGATGTCATTACATCTGAACTGGATTGGATAGGTCTGTTGGTCATCTTTCCCATTTATCTCAAATCGCGTATCATTCAGGGTGTTAAATAGGGATAAGCCAAACTATATATAAAATTGTTGCCGCGTTATTTTGTAACCTAAAATCCAATCCTCTTTAATTCACTAGTGGTTTACTAGCTGCTCTTCATATACATACTCACTGAACAGGATTTGTTGTGTATGACATATAAATGTATTTTGTACGCTTTATTTCTTATTTATAATAGGGATGCTACAGAGGGACTCATAAACAAATAGGGTCGATACAGAGCGGGTTTGTCAATTATTATAGGGAGAATTTATGAACACAATGCAGGTAGCCTGATACTGCTTTCTGGTCTGTCCCCGTACGCCCTTCATGTAACAAATGACTCATCGTCCATATATTAACGGAAGATGGGAGACTCATCAGTGACATTTACTGTGGTGGAGGGAGCACGCAAGTTGTCAGTTCTTTAATAGAATAAATTCTCCCATTAAACGAAAAAGGCTGGAGGCCGGACACTGCACAAACGCACAGGAATCTACCGCCACACAAAAATTGCGAGGTTATCGCACAGAGCTGTTTGCGTTTTTGTGAGCGCATGAGGTCATTTTCGCATTTTTAGCGTTTACGGAACCGCTGTTATAACAGCCATGAGGGATGACCTTCTAAAAATGTGGTTGAACACCATAGGCTTTCCTATTTAAGCAAAATTGTGGGCCGCATTTTCTTTTCGCGAAAAAATATCGTGTTCGCATTGAGAGGGGGCAGGCAACTAAAAGCGCTATGTGTGGCACTAGCTCCCTGAGTGCTTTGTATATACCGGGTGGTTAAAATTCCATTTCACCATCTCTTGTAAGCCTGTACCGAACACATGAGTGGGGTGCCATTAGTTGAGAAGCTGCCTTAGTGAGAAGGGCCGATGGGTAAAGTGAGAGTGAATGGCGGGGGAATGCAATGCAGGAATCTTTCAATCTTTCAAACAAGTCTGAGATTTGGAAAAGTGGTATGCTATATTTCTGACGATATTTCCAGGTTTTACTCGAGGGTAGAAGGTAGCAAAACCTCTTATTTAACTCAGACCAGATTTACTGGAGATAAGTTTCCAAGGAAAAAGTCAATCGGAAGTGAACGTGTATACTAAGAAACACAGCACACTAACCCCCTACGTTGAGATGGAAAATTGCGTGGGTCGGGAGCAAGGGAGTGATGGGGGGGGGTGAAGGGAAGAGGGTGTTATTAAAAAGGGAGGGTAAAGCAGGGAGGACCAAAGGGAGAAATAGGGAGAGAGCAGCAAAAGAAAGAAAAAGGCAGAGAAAGGGAGAAGGGAGATAGGGGGGAGGGGAGGAAGGGGGGCAGAGCGAAAAGGGGGGGGAGAGAGAGGGGAATAAACGTAGGCGGGGATCGCCAAGAGCCCAGTGGACAGGGGGAAAGGGGATAGCGAATGAGTCTAAAGTTGGGGAATCCAATAGCAATGAACGAATAAAATAACACATAGATGATATATAGGAATACCAATTGGTATGTAGACTTACTGGAAGAGGGTGATAATGAAAAGAGGGGGGGGGGATTCGGGAGCCACTCATTGGCATGGTAAGCAAGACCTGTCAGTAATTTATTACCTGTCGAAAAATTTACCTAGAGGATATGGCAAGGAAAGTTGAATAGAGAAACCATAGAAAGCGAAAGTTACAATTGGTACCTGTACTAAAACATAATAACATCTAACTGACACAAAAAACAAAAAACTGTCGGTTAACATTGTTTCGCGAGGATTATGGTGCTACATAAAACTATCTTATATATGAAACAGCTGACCTGTCTAAATCTAACTAATCTAAGTATTGTTATCTTATAGACCAACGTAGGATAGAAAACTAAGAAAAAACCTATACTACCCTACTAACCTATACTCTAATATATTGTTCTATGTTCTAAAATCGGGGAAAAAACCAAACCCCCTGTTTTATGATGTTGAAAAACCTGAGCCCAGAACTGAAGAGCGGGTACGAGTGAGGATTATAATAGAATAGAGCTCACACGACTAGGAGGAGGCACGTGCGGTCTATGGACCGAACCTATCCTCAATAACCAGCGCTAGGCACTGCGGTCTTCCAGAGGAGAAGCCACAAAGACCTGCCGTTGAGTTTTCTAACTTTAAAATACGACTGTAGGTCCATGATGAGGTAGTGTCACATAACATATAGTGCAGTAGAGCATATTCGAGTACAGGCCTAACGTAAACAGAATAAAAGACTTTGTTATTGGTGTTTATAGTTTGTCTTTGCGTATATTCATTAGAAAGCTAGCAAATACAGAGAGCCTCCAAAGAGACAGCTAGAAAATAGAGAGCCTCCAAAGAGACTGCTAGCAAATACAGAGAGCTTCCAATGTGACAGCTAACATATACAGAGAGCCTGCAAAGAGACAGCTAGCATATACAGAGAGCCTCCAAATACAAACAACCTCCAAAGATACAGCTAGCAAATAAAAAGAGCCTCTAAAGAGACAGCTGGCAAATACAGAGAGCCTCCAATGAGAAAGCTAGCAAATACAGAGAGCCTCCAAAGAGACAGCTAGAAAATACAGAGAGCCTCCAAAGAGACTGCTAGCAAATACAGAGAGCTTCCAAAGTGACAGCTAACATATACAGAGAGCCTCCAAAGAGACAGCTAGCAAATACAGAGAGCCTCCAAAGAGACAGCTAGCAAATACAGAGAGCCTCCAAAGAGACAACTAGCAAATACAGAGAGCCTCCAAAGAGACAACTAGCAAATACAGAGAGCCTCCAAAGAGACAGGTGACTGACACAGAGGATCGAATTGTAGTAGGAGTTTCATGGAACACAGATTTGAGGTCAGCAGGTTTATACTTACCATTATGTGGCCGGAGCGGAAGTTGGAGGGGTGAAGAAGGTAGCCTTCCTCTACCATATGAGGTACACCTAGGTGCAGTGTCGGACTGGCTGATAGGGTTACAAGAGAATTCCCCAGTGGACCCACAGCCTATTTACTACAGAACCAAAGGGACAATAAGAAATGCAGGAGTCCGTATGAGTAAGATAGATAAAAAAAACGAGTGACAATAAACGTATGAAATGTTAGGTGGGCCCCTAAACTTGTCCTGGTGAAAAACACATCTCAGATTTCCTGGTGGGCCCCAATAGTCCAGTCCGACACTTTCTAGGAGAAGTAGCAGGTTGCATAGAGGAGCCTACCTGGTGAGGTCCCCAGGTGACAAGTAAGTTTGGTGTTCCGATCCATCTTAAGTTAATATTTTACAGTTTGGGGATATTTTTATGAGAACCAAATAATTTTCATCATCAAACAACATGAAAAACAGGGCCCTTATGAACTCAATGACTGAAAACACTTGTCTCGCTATGCTAATTAGAGATGGCCGAACTATATAAAGTTCGGTCTGTTTTTGAACTTCAGAGAAAGTTCGAATTTGGACCCATTCATGGGAGAGTGATAGTTTGAAAAGTCCGAGTGATATACAGCTAAACTAACAGTGGTAACTTACTGTAAATGGCTGTGGCATCTGGGAAATGGTCTGGGGAACATGTCACTGTCACCAAAACTTGTTAAAACACTTCCTGAAGTCAGGCAGGCAATTGTTGGGTTACATTCGATGATACATTTGAGCATTATCGAATAAACGAACGATCCTTCCTGGGTTAGCGAATGGTACATTCGAGGATTATCGAACGAACGATCCTTCCTAGGGTTAGCGAATGGTACATTTGAGGATTATAGAACGAACGAACGATCCTTCCTAGGGCTAGCGAACGGTACATTTAAGGGTTAGTTCGAACTATATGGTTATTATAATACTGGGTTATTATATGACTAGGTTATTATATGGTTGTTATATGGTTATAATATGACTAGGTTATTTTTTGATTATTATATGGTTATTATATGACTAGGTTATTATATGGTTATGATATATGGTTATTATATTACTAGGTTATTATGTGGTTACTATATGACTAGGTTATTATAGGATTATTATATGACTAGGTTATTATATGGTTATTATATGACTATTATATATTATTATATGACAAGGTAATTATATGGTTATTTATGACTAGGTTTATTATATGGTTATTATATGACTAGGTTATTATATGGTTATTGTTTTTTTATTTTGACAAGGGTAATTATATGTTTTATATGACTAGGTTTTATGTGGTTATTACATGACTAGGTTATTATATGGTTATATATGGACTAGGTTATTATATGGTTTTATATGACTGTTATTATATGGTTATTGTATTTTATTATATAGACAAGGTAATTATATTGTTATTATATACTAGGTTATTATGTGGTTATTATGTGGTTATTACATGACTAGGTTTTATAGGATTATATATGACTAGGTTATTATATGGTTATTATATGACTATTATATATTATTATATGACAAGGTAATTATATGGTATTATATGACTAGGTTATTATATGGTTATTATATGACTAGTTATTAATGTTATTGTATTTTATTATATGACAATAATTATATTATTATATGACTAGGTTATTATGTGGTTATTACATGACTAGGTTATTATATGGTTATTATATACTAGGTTATTATATGGTTATTGTATTATTATTGACAAGGTAATATATGGTATTATTGACTAGGTTTTATATGTGTTATATGTGGTTATTATGTGTTATTACATGACTAGGTTTTATATGGTTATATATTGCTAATGTTTTTATATGACTGGTATTATATGGTTATTATAGGACTGGTATTATACTGGTTATTATATGACTAGGTTTATTATAATGGTTATTATATGACTAGGTCAGTGATGGTGAACCTTTTAGAGACTGAGTGCCCAAACTGCAGACCAAACCCCTTATATTTTGCATAGTGCCAACACGATATTTTTACTTCAGAAAAAGAACTCAAAACAGATAGATACAGTGGATAGAATTGATTATAGATCAATATTGAATGTTACCAGAAAGGCCATGTCTCTCTGCCTTTCTGGTAACAAATTTGTTGAATTCTACTGTGCATGAGTGCCCACAGAAAGGGCTCTAAATGCCACCTCTGGCAAGAGTGCAATGGTTCGCCACACTGGACTAGATTATATGGTATTATATGACTAGTTTATTATATGACTAGGATATTATATGTTTTTATATAACTTGTTTTTATTATATGGTTATTATATTACTAGGTTATTTGTTATTTAATGGTTATTATATTACAGTTTTATATGTTATATATTACTAGGTTATTATATAGTTATTATAATACTAGGGTTAGCAAACAGTATATTCGAAGTTTATAAAAATGAACAAACGATCCTTTCTTGGGCTAGCGAATGGACATTCGAAGGCTTGCAAAAACGAACTAACAAATGATCCTTCCTAGGGTTAGCGAACGGTACATTCGAAGATTATCAAAAACGAATGGTACTTCTAGGGTTAGCGAACAGCCCAAGAGTCGATAGTCAAAAAAACAAACTAGTTCGAGCCCGAACTAGTTCAAATGTTTGAGTTCGTCCGAACTCAAAGTTCGGCTCAACACGGGCCCCGGTTCGAGTCCATCCCTAATGCTAATAGGATTATAATATATATATATATATATATATATATATATATACACACACACACACACACACACCCTCTCTACGTCTTCACAGCCCAAGATATAAGAAATGACTGACCAGAAAGTTAATGGCTTCTCCTGCACAGTGCCGCCAGTGAGCAAAGCCTCAGAGTCCCTCAGTGTGTGAGGGAGACAGGAAGTCCCTCCTCCTCTCTGCTGTGTGAAGTCCTGACAGAGTAGGTAATGGAATCTACAGCCCTTTTTTCCCACTATTTGAAAACACTTTGCAGGCACAGAGTTTTCTGTAGGGGGGGTCTGAGTGCCCACGCCCCTTGGAGTGGGTGGTGCTTGGGCACCCGTGAGTGATGGGGCTTAGGAGCCCACGGGTGGACGGGGCTTAAGCACCCACGAGTGGGCGGTGCTTAGGTGTCCGTGGGTGATGGATGTATTAATACAATAGAGACAGATAGATGATAAGATTGCAACTCCAATCTCATATGGCGGCACGCCCTGCGATAAAACCTGTTATGGTGCAAACTCAAACAAATTCAGTAAAAGTTATATTTATTACAGTATTTAGATTTTATTTAATTTTTTTGTATTTCCTTCAAATATTGTTTTGTACTGCCCTCTACAGTTATCTGGTAAAATGTTAGCACATGCATCTTTAAAGGAATAGTTCACTGGAAAACTGAACTATTCCTTTAATGCATTGATTAAGACTGGGAGGTTAAGAAGCTATTCCTTACCTCCCATTCTTCAATCATTTCTGTGGAGCCAGGAATGAAGGTGAAAGAACCTTACCTTTCTCGCAATCCACCATCGTATATTTTCGCTATTTACCACTCTCTTGCAGCACTCCTCTACTGACACTCTTTATTCCATTAACACTCCTCCGGTTTTGCAGACTACTTTAGAAATAAAATAAATGATATCCGTACTCTAATCCCTTCTACTTTCACCCATCACCCATCCGAGTCTTCGACCTCCTGTTGTCCTCGCCACTAACAATGTGTACTCTTGATCCCATTCCCTCCTTACTCAGCACTGCGTTAAAATCCTTTCACAGCGTGCATCAAACCTCTTCTAAAAAAAACCCTCTCTGAAACTACCACCATGTCTCCCTTTTACCGATTGCATCAAAACTCTTAAGCCTGGTACACAAGTTTAAATTTTTCCTCCTGACTGACCATTCAAGACTTTCGACTGGTCGGCCAGGAGGAAGGACTGTCAGTCAAAGCCACGCCTGACAGTTACCGCAACAGATCGTGCGGTCCATAGAGGTTTTCCGCCCCGTCCGATCGTGCTTTCGTCCGTTTCAGAGCGACATAACAATAATTCGGCCCGACTGACCGAAACACTGAAATGACAGTCAGTCGAGCTGAATTATTGTACACGCATTACTAAATACCTCCATGCTATTTATTGGACCCATTGCAGTCAGGATTCCGACCGGGACATTCAACTGAAACTGCCCTCTGCAAAGTCTCAAATGACCAACAAGCTGCCAAAGCCAAAGTAAAGTATCGCTGCCTTTGATACTATATGCAGATTCTATATTCCCTGGCCATCCGAAATCAAGCTGCGGCGTGGTAGTCTTCTTATCCCTCTGACAGTTCTTTCTCTGTCTCTTTTGCTAATAAGACTCCTCTCCTGTTCCGCTAAGTGGGGGGGTCCCTCAGGGCTTGTCTACCACTGTGCTAACCCCTGAAGTTCAATCCCAAATCTCTAAATGCCTGCTCTCTATCTCTTTCTGGATGAAGCACCACCGCCTTAAACTCAATCTATCTAAAATGGAATTAATAATTTCCCCTCCAAACTGGGACCTAGTCCACACTTCTTCAGCTTCATCTCACGACTGGGCTGTAAATGTAGAAGGATATGCCTTGTTTAGACAGGACAGAGAAAAAAGAAAAGGGGGAAGAGTATATGTTTATGTTAATAAAGAATTGAAGCCAAATTTAATAGAATGATAACTGGTGATATGGATGTTAAAGTGGAGGCAATATGGGTGGAATTATGCAACAGGAAAGGGGGTAATGTCATTGTGGGTGTCTGTTATAAGCCGCCAAATGCTAGCAGAGAGGGGTGAGTCAACTTCATATGCAGTTGAAGGGCTGCAATTTTGGGGAGTGTACTCATTATGGGGGACTTTAATTACCCTGACATTGATTGGTGTAGTGGAACTGCCATCACAGAAAAGGCGATGAGTTCCTGATTTTTGCTGCAGGATAATTTCTCTCTCACACTAGAAAAGGAGCTCTGTTGGATCTGCTACATCGTGGAGCGCATTATAGATATAGGTAACTGGAGGCTTAGGGAATAGTGCACCACGAAATAGTGGCGTTTGGACTTTGTTATCGAAGAAAAAGTGCGCTGGGTTAACAACTTAATTTCGGGAGGCAAATTTTTCCAGGTTAAAAGCAGCTCTTCAGAATGTCAACTGGGATAATGTATATCAGGTAAAGGTACTGAACAGAAGTGGACTGTGTGTTCAAGGGGATTTTAAGCCTTTCACATCTAAATTTATACCCTTGGGAAATAATGTAAAAAATAAATATGCGCCCATGTGGCGGAATTCTGATGTAAAGAGGCAAATGGAAAGGAAGAAAAAGGCATTTAAAACCTTTAAGGCAGAGTGAACGGAAAGGGACTTTAGGGATTATAAAAACTGTAACAAGAGTGTAAGAAGCAATCAAACTAGCTAAAATTACTAATGAAGTTAGGATAGCTGAACAAAGCAATCACTAAGCCTAAACATTTTTTAAGTATATTAATAGTAAGAAGATGAGGACTGGAAAGTGGCACCATTTATTAATGGGGATAAGTTAGTCTGGAGGCTGGCGATAAAGCAAATATCTTGAATAATTTACCTCTGTATACACTATAGAATCCAAATACAGATCATAGAGTATAGTAGCAATATGGATAAAAGATTCAAGTGCACTTTGGTAAACCGAGATATGGTACAAAAGAACAAAATAAGGTTAATATAATAAATCTCCTGGACCGGATAAAATACCCTCGGGTACTTAGGGAGCTGAGTTCAGTTTTATCTAGGCCATTGTTTCTTATTTTGGCAGATTCCCTCATGTCCGAAAGTGTGCCTCTGATGGAAAAAGGCTGATGTTATTTCAATATTCAAAAAGGGTAGTCGTTCCAGTTGGGTAATTACAGGCCTGTAAGTTTAACTTCATGGTGGGGAAGATCCTGGAAACTTTAATAAGGGAACATGTTCTAGAGTATGTTTCAAGGACTACATTATAAGTAGTAACCAGCATGGATTTAGGAGGATAGATCTTGTCAACTAACTTGCTTGGCTTTTATGAGGGAAGTAAGTAGACATTTGACTCTGGCATAGCAGTAGATGTAGTTTCTTGGATTTTGCAAAGGCTTTTGATACAGTCCCCCCAAGGCGACTAATGTATAAGCTGAAGTCTGTTGGTCTGGGGAGTCACATTTGTACATGGATAAAAATTGGTTGATAATTAGGATGCGAGAGGATTGTAAATGGGGCTTCATCATTATGGACTAAAATGCTAAGTGGGGTGCCACAGGGTTCTGTGTTGGGGCCGCTTCTGTTCAATATATTTATTAATGATTTGGAAGTGGGTATTGTCAGCAAGGTTTCTGTGTTTGCCGACGACACAAATTTGTCAACCATTAAAAAATTCAGAGGATGCGCAATCATTGAAGGGGGATCTAGATTGTCACATTGGGCTGCTAAGTGGCAGATGAGATTCAATGTTAATAAATGTAAGGTGATGCATTTTGGACTTAAAAATCCTTGTGCTACTTATACTATAAATGGCTCTGTGTTAAGTGAATCCCTGTTGGAAAGGGATCTTGGAGTTTTGGTGATAACAAACTTAAAGGTAGCAAGCAGTGCCAGCAGCAACAGCCAGAGCCAGCATGGTATTGTCTTGATAAAAAGAGGCATGGATTCAAGGGAGGAAATGTTATTCTCATTTGGAATATGCAGTGCAATTTGGAATCCTGTGTACAAAAGGACATCTTTGAAATGGAAAGGGTTCAGAGAAGGGCAACTAAATTAATAAGGGGATTGGGGGAGCTTGAATATGAAGAGAGACTGGAAAAGTTACAATTATGTACGCTGGAGAAAAGGCGCTTGCGTGGGATATGATTACTGTGTAAAATACATTAATGGGCCATACAATAAACTATCTGGGCATTGTTCACCAATAGAACATGTCAGAGGACATCCCTTAAGACTTGAAGAAAAAGTTTTAGGCTTCAATTTTGGAGGGTTTTTCACTGTGAGAATGGTAAGGCAATGGAACTGTCTTCCAGTGGACGTTGTTATGGCAGGTTCATTGGTCAGTTTAAAAAAAAGCTGATGAGTTTCTGCAACAAGGAATTGTTGCAAGTTACTGGTATTGATACATAAAGTAGGGTTGATCCGGGAAATTTCCGATTGCCACTTGGAGTCAGAACGAATATTTTCCCCCTTCATAATTTGGTGGGGTTTTTTTGCCTTCCTCTGGATCAATAGTTAGGCAGGAAATTGGATATTGTGTTTTTCAGCAATTAAAACTATTCTAAGCTTTGTTAAAATTTTGAAGCATAAACCTTATTCTGGATGGAAAATAGTTAAAAAGCCAAAACAGCTCCATACCAACTAAAACAAATATTAGGAGCAACACTTTGCTATAAATGTAGCCTTGTACTCTCACCAACCATCAAAGCCACTATAAATACCTGGGACAAAATAAAAAAAAATGTATGTTTCCACTAAAGATATTACATTAGACAGTGTCACCCTACTTATACCCAATTTTAAAATAACTGGACAAATATGAAAAACAAAGATCCAACACTATTTCAAAAAACACATATATCCCATTTATAGAACTCCAAAGATCCAAATTCCCAAAAATCAATCTATAAACATTTACAAATACTCTTTCCTCTCCAAAATAAAACTTTCAATACTGCTATAGACAACATAGAACCCAAACAACCCCCACAACTGCCGATATCAGAAAAATCAATAAAGATTTTTTTATCTAGCAATAACAAATTATCTACCAAAAGATAATTATATCAACAAATGGGAAACAGAAATGAAACAACAATTCACTGATGAGCAATGGTAAAGCGTTATTGATACCTTTTAGTTAAGTTATCTAAATGTGTGAATCATTGGGAAATGTCCAGAAATTTTTTTATAGATTCATAGATGCCTACACAATTAGCTAAATGGTTTACATCGGCCTCACCAATATGTTGGAGATGCAAACGAGAACCCGTAACAAGACTACATTTTTGGTGGAGTGTACAAAATTAAAATAAAATGTGGATGAAGGTACAGAGCTTTTCACAGAACCTATTCAAAATAATTCCCACTACATCCACAACTTACACTACTTCTGATAGATCTCGACAATCTACTGTAGAACAAAAACAATGTTTACCATATAATCATAATACAAACTACAATGCTAAAAACTGGTTGACTATAAAACTCCACACTAACGGAAATATAAAACAACTACCAATAAATATGCATATGAAAAATGTTTGCAATTTCCCAAACAAATTTGAAAAATGTTATTATAAATGGGAATATTGGTAACAGACATGAGATCTATTGTATAGGGCTATACAATAAACTTTATATCTTGGATGGGAATCACGTGGAAAGCCTGGAACCAACAAAAGGTATAAATTGCCACCCTCTCTTTTCTTATCTCTTCTTACACTTTTCTTTCTGAATCGGAAATACCTGTAAAATACACACCCTTTTCTCCCCTCTCCCCCCCTCCCATAAGTTTAAAAATGTTCACCAAAACAATTTGGAAGTTATATTTAACCAAGATTGAAGATTAATATGTACAATAATGTTTAAGGATTTTCAAAGAAGAATGTAAACACAAATTGTCTTTTATGTTTGAAATGTACAAGTTGACAATAGAACTACATGGAAAATGTTTACATTCTTGTAAAATCAATAAAAAAAATTATGTTCGTAAAAAAAAAAAAAAAAAAAGTTTCATTCTACAAGATTGCCACCTAGTGAGATTATGGAGATGACAGGTCAGTAGATGAATTCATAAAGCTGGATCTGCATACTGGTACTGATTGTAAAGGTTCTCATTCATCCAGGTCATGGTAAATCTGTGGTATTAAGTTAGATCAACTGGACTTGAAGTTTCTCAATTCGAATGACTTTAATGTTTGACTCCCACCACCCTTTTAGATCACAAGTCATCAGAACCCTACAACACGAGCAGTGAACATCCCCACAGCAACGAGGAGAAGGCTATGGAAATTAAGAGGACCCTCAAAACTTGTGGATATACGGACTTAGCCTTTTCAAAACTGGAAAAAGAAAGAAAGAACACGAATATAACCAGTGATGATGTTTATAATCTTATTTTGTATATGATTCTCCAATTTCTTATGTTTTGATCTGTATTATTGTATGTGATTGTCCATTCCCCGTCTCTTAAATCTATTATTTTCTATCTGTACAAAGTATTTTGTGTATTTAGACGTAGAACAGGTAACTTCATATATAGTTAGCAGGATGAAAGGACATCCTGTGTCTCAGTCTGTATTGCCCAGGTGCTAAACATACTCCAGACTCTGAATCAACAGGGGTGATTACGAAGTATTCATGTAACTTTATCCCAGTTCATGCCTGAGAAACAAACATACATCAGGATTCATATCTCGTTTTGTGACCATAATTTATGTGTACTGTTTTTAAAAGTAGACTCGGGTAAAATCTGTTTTTGGAATTAAAATGCCCTGGTCTACTTTTGTTTTACAGTTGCTTATGTTGTTTTATTGTCGGTTACTTTTTTCTTTAGCTTATTGTTTGCACTGTTTTTGATATTATTAAATGATATTTAAATTGTTAGCTGAATCTCTGATTGCTCTAATTGGAACTAAGGAACTCCCTCTGAGACGCTACGTTTTTACCATTATTTTATATTCTATTGTATTCTGTTATATTCCTGTACGTGGTAGTGCATGAACAGTCATTATTTTTAGTTTAATGGTACAGCTGTGTGTATGCTGGGTAGGTTTGTGTGCCTGTAACACACATGGTGGCAGTTACTTCATGGTAAATATACTGTATAAAAGTGACAGGCAACTCTCAGTTGGGTTTTGGGGTTTGTCGTATGAGCTAAGCGTGCTCAGAGCGCCCCTAGGCTAAGGGTGTATGTGTTCAATACCAACTTAGTGTTTGCACACAGTAACCCAGGTGGATTCTTGGGCCCGCACCTTCTTACTGTTCCAACCTAACAGTTATACTTGACAATATATAAACGAAGAAGGGGACCCAACAGCAGTATTCAACTGCAAACCACAAAGTGTTTATTGTGATGCCATTCCTTTCTAAAGCAATAAAAACAAATTACAACTCACATATATAAACCCACCGCCAATCAATAAGTGAACCACACCACCCTCAATTTTTGAAATAACCAATTCAGTGCAATCGCTGATTGAATAACAATTCAAAACATTTCTATAAATATAAGTGACACTTTATGTGCTGGTGCAAAATAGATAATTTATAAAACACATTAAAATTTTACTTAACAACATCTTAAATATTACCGATTCTTTAAAACCACTAAAGAAAAGGAATAAACCACCCCTTAGGAATAAACCAATAAGGGTTGTAGTGTCCCTGTAACACCATTTTCTGGGATGCAGGAAAGGCCCCACCTCTGTCATGCCCCAAAGCCCGGCCTCATGTTGAACATTCCTACCCTAAACAGACCCTTGATATTCTGGGTAGTTAGAGAAAGACTCACCTTTTTTACCAACCAAAAATTATTTATTTTAGCAATCCTCTGCTGTCAATTAGAATGTTTTTTTATCTCTGAAAGCAATAATGTTATTAAAATACAATAGTATTGGAGATTATTATATTTTTAATTGATCATATACAGTAAAATACATAATATATTACTTCCAGATCACCCTGTAATACTTTCAACACAGGAAGTAAATATCTTTCTCCCTCTATACTAACACAGCAAGATTGCTACTAGGTAGACTTGTCCTTTTATTAATCACAAAGAGTCACAAATGTCACGTTCTACTGTAAATAGGCGTACGATAAACACAAAGCCACTTATTTATTATTTAAATGCGGCAATTGGAATTGAGATATTATTATTATTGGTTTGTTACCAGTAATCTTTTGTGTATATTATTGCCTTTAATCTAATGCTTCATGTCCGTAGAATTAAAGGCTACTTGTCATAAACGCCAGTTCGCTGGGCCGTGATCTGACCAATCAATAAATTGACCACATATTCTTCTCCTGTATTAATTATCAATTCTCCAATACCAAACATGACCTGTGTGTAATACATATTTCCCAAGATTTAATAACATCGCCTTGGCAAGGGAATAAGGTCTCCATGTTGGAGACATTTTATGGGCCTACTTTCCAATTATACATATAAATAATATGGGTTCTGTCTTACATATTCAATCCCGAAATGGTTGTCCTTAAAACCTCTTAAGTACCCACCAGACCCCTAGCTGCAGAGAATTCCAGATACACGGTTGCCCCACATTGTCTGGAAAAGAGATCTGGTTCCATGCTTCACATATTGTAATAAAACAATAGGACTGTTCCAGGGTGGAATGGTATTTTTATTGATCCTTTGAAAGACCAAGTACCAATAGTTAACTCATTCTTGCCAGTCACTACACACTGTCGGACACCTCCCCTCTTTAAAATTGGCGCTGGGATGTGACTCCAGATCACCTCCACTTGGTACATAATCAGGTGGTTCTGATAGACATAATATCCACCTGCATTCCCTTTTTGTTCGGTGAATGTAAATCTATTTGCTCCACAATGTGATTTCACCTGCACATTTTTACAAAACTACCATCCTCTTTACTGTGGTTATGAGAACTGGGTTTGGGTTCACATTCACCAAGTAGATTGGTTAACCCTCTTGATGCCCAGTCTGTACACACTCCGATATAGAGAGCAAACCACCCATACTACCACTGTGTGACCACTCTGTGCGCTGACAGGTACGTTCTGTATTCACCACCTGGAGTACAGTGATATGTAGGGGACTGTCCCCGCTACTTCTAACCTCAGGCATCTGTCCTCCCTTTGATACACTCCTCCTGCTGAGACGAGTTCCCCAAAGTTATTCATCTCTGGACGCACCAGAGAAAAGTTAGCTCCTGAGTCTCGTAACCCCTGGTAACTTAAACTCCCACAGCCACAGTCTGCATATGATATATAAATTCTCTGTCTTACCAGATACGAGCATTACCACAGGATTGACAGGTAAAGCTGGTCCTTTTCTTTTTGGACAGGAACTCTTACATGTCCCGTCTGGTTACATATAAAACATCTGTGTGTTCTCCATGGTTTATACAAACATAAAAAGATAATCAATGCACCATTCCTAGGCCCCTACAATATCATATTATCTGCACCTGGCATACTTTATAAACAAGGGGTTTTAGTATACATTACTGTGATCACATGATGAAAAAGCCTTCCAACCCGTCAAGGTAACCCCAGTCTGGAAGGTCCTAACGTCTAACTTTTTCAATTTCTTTTACTTCAATTACATTAGCAAAACTTTTGCATTTCTCATTCTTACACACTAGATCCAATAACGGCAGCGTTTATCAGCGCTTCTCAGCCTTGCTTTTTAAAAGAGTGAAGAGGCCATCCAGTGCTTTATTTTAAAGCAGAGACCTCCATTAAAGGGGCGTGTGGGGGTGCTATTACCACATGGAGGCTTGACCAACTCCCCAATAATACATACAATACAAGAATTGTGAAGCACTCCAATTAGGCTAATTTACAACTACATTTACGGAGTGCTACTGATCTGGTCAAAACATTTATACAAACATGAAAAGATAATCAATGCACATTCCTAGGCCCCATACATATCATATTATCTGCACACTGGCATACTTTATAAACAAAGGGGTTTTAGTATACATTACTGTGATCACATGAATGAAAAGCCTTCCAACCACGTCAAGGTAACCCCAGTCTGGAAGGTCCTAACGTCTAACCTTTTCAATTTCTTTACTTCAATTAAGATTAGCAAAACTTTTGCATTTCTCATTCTTACACACTGGATCCATATAACAGGCCTCTCCCCTTCCCCCTCAGCCCTTAGGCTATTAAAATGAGGAAGAGGCCATCCAGTGCTTTATATTAAAGGCAGAGGACCTCCCATTAAAGGGGCGTGTTGGGGGTGCTATACCACATGGAGGCTTGACCAAGCCTCCAATAAATACTACAATACAAGAATTGTGGAAGCCCTCCATTAGGCAATTTACAACTACATTAGGGAAGTGCTACTGATCTGGTCAAAACATTTATACAAACAAAGTAAAAGATAATCAATGCACTTCCTAGGCCCCATACAATCATATTATCTGCACACTGGCATACTTTATAAACAAGGAGGGTTTTAGTATACATTACTGTGATCACATGATGAAAAGCCTTACCCAACCAGTCAAGGTAACCCCAGTCTGGAAGGTCCTAACGTCCTAAAACCTTTTCATTTACCTAGTCATATAATAACCATATAATAACCTAGTCATATAATAACCATATAATTACCTTGTCATATAATAATATATAATAGTCATATAATAACCATATAATAACCTAGTCATATAATAATCCTATAATTACCTTGTCATATCATCATATATATATCATATGAATAACCATATAATAACCTAGTCATATAATAATCCTATAATAACCTAGTCATGTAATAACCACATAATAACCACATAATAACCTAGTCATATAATAACAATATAATTACCTTATTGTTATTATATGACTAGGTTATTATGTGGTTATTACATGACTAGGTTATTATATGGTATTATATGACTAGGTTATTATATGGTTTTATATGACTAGGTTTATTATATGGTTTTTGTATTTTATTATATGACAAGGTAATTATATTGTTATATATGACTAGGTTATTATGTGTTATTATGTGTGTTATTACATGACTAGGTTTTATAGGATATTATATGACTAGGTTATTATATGGTTATTATATGACTATATATATTATATAGACAAGGTAATTATTGGTATTATTGACTATGTTATAATATGGTTATTATATGACTAGGTTATTATATGGTTATTGTATTTTTTTATGACAAGGTAATTATATTATTATATGACTAGGTTATTATGTGGTTATTCATGATCGTAGGTTATTATATGGTTATTATATGACTAGGTTATTATATGGTTTTGTATTTTATTGTACAAGGTAATTATATGGTTATTTATGACTAGTTATTTTTATGATATGGTTATTATGTGGTTATTATGTGGTTATTACATGACTAGGTTATTATATGGTTATTATATTGCTAGGTTATTATATGACTAGGTTATTATATGGTTATTATATGACTAGGTTATTATATGGTTATTATTGACTTAGTTATTATATGGTTATTATTGATAGGTCAGTGATGGTGAACCTTTAGAGACTGATGCCCAAACTGCAGACCAAACCCACTTTATTTTGCATAGTGCCACAACTATTTTTACTTCAGAAAAAGAACTCAAAAGATACAAATAGTGGATAGAATTGATTATAGATCAATATTGAATGTTACCAGAAAGCCCATGTCTCTCTGCCTTTCTGGTAACAAATTTTTGTTGATTCTACTGTGCATGAGTGCCCACAGAAAGGGCTCTAATGCCACCTCTGGCAAGAGTTGCAATAGGTTCGCCACCACTGGACTAGATATATGTGTTATTATATTACTAGTTTATTATATGACTAGGTTATTATATGGTTATTATATAACTTGTTTATTATATGTTATTATATTACTAGGTTATTTGGTTATTATATGGTTATTATATTACTAGGTTATTATATGGTTTATATAGTTATAGTTATTATAATACTAGGGTTAGCAAACAGTATATTCGAAGGTTTATAAAAATGACAAACGATCCTTTTGGGCTAGCGAATGGTACATTCGAAGGCTTGCAAAAACGAACTAACAAATGATCCTCCTAGGGTTAGCGAACGGTACATTCGAAGATTATCAAAAACGAATGGTACATTCTAAGGGTTAGCGAACAGCCCAAAGATTCGATAGTCAAAAACAAACTAGTTTCGAGCCCGAACTAGTTCAAATAGTTTGAGTTCGTCCGAACTCAAAGTTCGGCTCGAACACGGCCCAGTTCGAGTCCATCCCTAATGCTAATAGGATATATATATATATATATATAGATATCTATATATATATACACACACACACACACACACACCTCGCTATATACGTGCTTCACAGCCCACGATATAAGAAATGACTGACCAGAAAGTTAATAGGCTTCTCCTGCACAGTGCCGCCAGTGAGCAAAGCCTCAGAGTCCCTCAGTGTGTGAGGGAGACAGGAAGTCCCTCCTCCTCTCTGCTGTGTGAAGTCCTGACAGAGTAGGTAATGGAATCTACAGCCCTTTTTTCCCACTATTGACAGCCTTTGCAGGCACAGAGTTTTCTGTAGGGGGGTCTGAGTGGCCACGCCCCTGTGAGTGGGTGGTGCTTGGGCACCCGTGAGTGAGTGGGGCTTAGGAGCACACGGGTGGACGGGGCTTAGCACCCGAGTGGGCGGTGCTTAGGTGTCCGTGGGTGGATGGATGTATTAATACAATAGAGACAGATAAGATGATAGATTGCAACTCCAATCTCATATGGCGGCACGCCCTGCGTAAAACCTGTTTGGTGCTAAACTCAAACAAATTCAGTAAAAGTTAATTTATATTACAGTATTTAGATTTTATTTAATTTTTTTGTATTATCCTTCAAAATATTGTTTTGTACTGCCCTCTACAGGTTATCTGGTAAAATGTTACACATGCTCTTTTAAAGGAATAGTTCACTGGAAAACTGAACTACTTTAATGCATTGATTAAAGACTGGGAGGTTAAGAAGCTATTCCTTACTCCCATTCTTCAATCAATTTCTGTGGAGCCAGGAATGAGGTGAGAAACTTACCTTTCTCGCAATCCACCATCGTATATTTTCGCTATTTAACACTCTCTTGCAGCACTCCTCTACTGACACTCTTTATTCCATTAACACTCCTCCGGATTTTGCAGACTACTTTAGAAATAAAATAAATGATATCCGTACTCTAATCCCTTCTAATCTTTCACCCATCACCCATCCTGAATCTTCGACCTCCTGTTGTCCTCGCCACTAAACATGTGTACTCTTGATCCCATTCCCTCCTTACTCAGACACTGCGTTAAAATCCTTTCACAGCGTGCATCAAACCTCTTCTTAAAAAAAACCCTCTCTGAAACTACCACCATGTCTCCCTTTTACCAGTTGCATCAAAACTCTTAAGCCTGGTACACAAGTTTAATTTTTCCTCCTGACTGACCATTCAAGACTTTCGACTGGTCGGCCAGGAGGAAGGACTGTCAGTCAAAGCCACGCCTGACAGTTACCGCACAGATCGTGGCGGTCCATAGAGGTTTTCCGCCCCCGTCCGATCGTGCTTTCGTCCGTTTCAGAGCGACATACAATAATTCGGCCCGACTGACCGAAACACTGAATGACAGTCAGTCGAGCTGAATTATTGTACACGCATTACTAAAATACCTCCATGCTATTTATTGGACCCATTGCAGTCAGGATTCCGACCGGAATTCAACTGAAACTGCCCTCTGCAAAGTCTCAAATGACCAACAAGCTGCCAAAGCCAAAGTAAAGTATCGGCTGCCTTTGATACTATATGCAGATTCTATATTCCCTGGCCATCCGATCAAGCTGCGGCGTGGTAGTCTTCTTATCCCTCTGACAGTTCTTTCTCTGTCTTTTTTGCTAATAAGACTTCCTCTCCTGTTCCGCTAAGTGTGGGGGTCCCTCAGGGCTTGTCTACCACTGTGCTAACCCCTGAGTTCAATCCCAAATCTCTAAATGCCTCGCTCTCATATCTCTTCTGGATGAAGCACCACCGCCTTAAACTCAATCTCCTAAAATGGAATTAATAATTTCCCCTCCAAACTGGGACCTAGTCCACACTTCTTCAGCTTCATCTCACGACTGGGCTGTAAATGTAGAAGGATATGCCTTGTTTAGACAGGAAGAGAAAAAAGAAAAGGGGAAGAGTATAGTTTATGTTAATAAAGATTGAAGCCAATTTAATAGAAGTGATAAACTGGTGATATGGATGTTAAAGAGGCAATATGGGTGGAATTATGCAACAGGAAAGGGGGTAATGTCATTGTGGGTGTCTGTTATAACCGCCAAATGCTAGCAGAGAGGAGGTGAGTCAACTTCATATGCAGTTGGCAAGGGCTGCAAGTTTGGGGAGTGTACTCATTATGGGGGACTTTAATTCCCCTGACATTGATTGGTGTATGGAACTGCCATCACAGAAAAGGCGTTGAGTTCCTGAATTTCTGCAGGATAATTTTCTCTCTCACTAAAAAGAGCTCTGTTGGATCTGCTAACATCGTGGAGCGCATTATAGATATAGGTAACTGGAGGCTTAGGGAATAGTGACCACGAAATAGTGGCGTTTGGACTTTGTTATCGAAAGGAAAAGTGCGCTGGGTTAACAGACCTTAATTTCGGGGGCAAATTTTTCCAGGTTAAAAGCAGCTCTTCAGAATGTCAACTGGGATAATGTATTATCAGGTAAAGGTACTGAACAATGTGGACTGTGTTCAAGGGATTTTAAGCCAGTTCACATCTAAATTTATACCCTGGGAAATAATGTAAAAAAATAATATGCGCCCATGTGGCTGAATTCTGATGTAAAAGAGGCAATGGAAAGGAAGAAAAAGGCATTTAAACCTTTAAGGCAGAGTGAACGGAAAGGGACTTTAGGGATTTAAAAACTGTAACAAGGAGTGTAAGAAAGCAATCAAACTAGCTAAATTACTAATGAAGTTAGGATAGCTGAACAAAGCATCACTAAGCCTAAACATTTTTTATTATAATTAATGTAGAAGATGAGGACTGAGAAGTGGCACCATTTATTAATGGGGATAAGTTAGTCATGGAGGCTGGCGATAAAGCAAATATCTTGAATATTTACCTCTGTATACACTATAGAAGATCCAAATACAGATCATAGAGTATAGTAGCATAATGGTATAAAAGTTCAAGTGCACTTTGGTAAACCGAGATGGTACAAAAGAACAAAATAAGGTTAATATTAATAAATCTCCTGGACCGGATAAAATACATCCTCGGGTACTTAGGGAGCTAGTTCATTTTTTATCTAGGCCATTGTTTCTTATTTTTGCAGATTCCCTCAGTCCAAGTGTGCCTCTGATTGGAAAAAGGCTGATGTTATTTCAATATTCAAAAAGGGTGTCGTTCCAGTTGGGTAATTACAGGCCTGTAGTTTAACTTCAGTGGTGGGGAAGATCCTGGAAACTTTAATAGGGAACATGTTCTAAGTATGTTTCAGGACTGACATTATAAGTAGTACCAGCATGGATTTAGGAGGATAATCTTGTCAAACTAACTTGCTTGGCTTTTATGAGGAAGTAAGTAGACATTTAGACTCTGGCATAGCAGTAGATGTAGTTTACTTGATTTTGCAAAGGCTTTTGATACAGTCCCCCAAAGGCGACTAATGTATAAGCTGAAGTCTGTTGGTCTGGGGAGTCACATTTGTACATGGATAGAAATTGGTTGATAATTAGGATGCAGAGAGTAGTTGTAAATGGGGCTTCATCATTATGGACTAAATGCTAAGTGGGGTGCCACAGGGTTCTGTGTTGGGGCCGCTTCTGTTCAATATATTTATTAATGATTTGGAAGTGGGTATTGTCAGCAAGGTTTCTGTGTTTGCCGACGACACAAATTTGTCAACCATTAAAAAATTCAGAGGATGCGCATCATTGAAGGGGATCTAGATTGTCCATTGGGCTGCTAAGTGGCAGATGAGATTCAATGTTAATAAATGTAAGGTGATGCATTTTGGACTTAAAAATCCTTGTGCTACTTATACTATAAATGGCTCTGTTTAATGAATCCCTGTTGGAAAGGGATCTTGGAGTTTTGGTGGGATAACAAACTTAAAGGTAGCAAGCAGTGCCAGGCACCAACAGCCAGAGCCAGCATGGTATTGTCTTGTATAAAGAGGCATGGATTCAAGGGAGGAAAATGTTATTCTCATTTGGAATATGCAGTGCAATTTTGGAATCCTGTGTACAAAAGGACATCTTTGAAATGGAAAGGGTTCAGAGAAGGGCAACTAAATTAATAAGGGGATTGGGGAGCTTGAATATGAAGAGAGACTGGAAATTACAATTATGTACGCTGGAGAAAAGGCGCTTGCGTGGGATATGATTACTGTGTATAATACATTAATGGCCATACAATAAACTATCTGGGCATTGTTCACCAATAGACCATGTCAGAGGACATCCCTTAAGACTTGAAGAAAAAGGTTTAGGCTTCATTTTGGAAAGGGTTTTTCACTGTGAGAATGGTAAAGCAATGGAACTGTCTTCCAGTGGACGTTGTTATGGCAGGTTCTATGGTCAGTTTTAAAAAAAGCTGGATGAGTTTCTGCAAACAAGGAATGTTGCAAGTTACTGGTATTGATACATAAAGTAGGGTTGATCCAGGGAATTTCCGATTGCCACTTGGAGTCAGAACGAATATTTTCCCCTTCATAAATTTGGTGGGGTTTTTTTTGCCTTCCTCTGGATCAATAGTTAGGCAGGAAATTAGGATATTGTGTTTTTCAGCAATTAAAACTATTCTAAGCTTTGTTAAATTTTGAAGCATAAACCTTATTCTGGATGGAAAATAGTTTAAAAGCCAAAACAGCTCCATACAACTAAACAAATATTAGGCACACTACTTTGCTATAAATGTAGCCTTGTACTCTCACCAACCATCAAGCCCTATAATACCTGGGACAAAATAAAAAACAAAAATGTATTTTCCACTAAAGATATTACATTAGACAGTGTCACCTACTTATACCCAATTTTAAAATAAATGGACATGATGAATAACAAAGATCCACAACTATTTCAAAATAACACATATATCCCATTTATAGAACTCCAAAGATCCAAATTCCCAAAAATCAATTCTATAAACATTTAAATACTCTTTCCTCTCCAAAATAAAAACTTTCAATACTGCTTAGACAACATAGAACCCAAACAACCCCCACAACTGCCGATATCAGAAAAATCAAAAGATTTTTTTATCTAGCAATACAAAAAATTATCTACCAAAAGATAATTAATCAACAATGGGAAACAGAAATGAAACAACAATTCACTGATGAGCAATGGAATAAAGCGTTATTGATACCTTTTAAGTTAAGTATCTAAATGTGTGAATCATTGGGAAATTTCCAGAAATTTTTTATAGATAGCAATGATCCTACACAATTAGCTAAATGGTTTACATCGGCCTCACCAATATGTTGGAAGATGCAACGAGAACCCGTAACAAGACTACATATTGGTGGAGTTTTCAAAATTAAATAAAATGTGGATGAAGGTACGAGCTTTCTACAGAACCTATTCAAAATGAAATTCCCACTCAATCCACACTACACTACTTCTGATAAATCTCGACAATCTCCTGTAGAACAAAAAACAATTGTTACCATAAATCATAATACAAACTACAATAGCTAAACTGGTTGACTAGTAAACTCCACAACTAACGGAATATTAAAACACTAACAATAAATATGCAATATGAAAAAATGTGCAATTTCCCAAACAAATTTGAAAAATGTTATTATAAATGGGAATATTGGTACACAGACATGAGTATCTATTGTATAGGGCTATACAATAAACTTTATATCTTGGATGGATCACGTGGAAAGCTCTGGAACCAAACAAAAGGTATAAATTGCCACCCTCTCTTTCTTATCTCTTCTTACACTTTCTTTCTGAATCGGAAAAATCCTGTAAAATACACACCCTTTTCTCCCCTCTCCCCCCCCCCCTAAGTTTAAAAATGTTCACCAAAACAATTTGGAAGTTATATTTAACCAAGATTGAAGATTAATATGTACAATAAATGTTTAAGGATTTTCAAAGAAGAATGTAAACTACAAATTGTCTTTTATGTTTGAAATGTACAAGTGACAAAAAACATACATGAAATGTTTACATTCTTGTAAAATCAATAAAAAAAATTATGTTCGTAAAAAAAAAAAAAAAAAAAAGTTTACATTCTACAAGATTGCCACCTAGTGAGATTATTGGAGATGACAGGTCAGTAGATGATTCATAAAGCTGGATCTGCATACTGGTACTGATTGTAAGGTTCATTCATCCAGGTCATGGTAAATCTGTGGTATTAAGTTAGATCAACTGGACTTGAAGTTTCTCAAGTCAGAATGACTTTAATGTTTGACTCCCACCCCTTTTAGATTCACAAGTCTCAAACCCTACAACACAGAAGTGAACATCCCCACTAGCACAGAGGAGAAGGCTATGGAATTAAGAGGACCCTCAAAACTTGTGGATATCGGACTTAGCCTTTTGTCAAAACTGGAAAAAGGAAGAAAAGAAACACTATATACCAGTGATGATGTTATAATCTGTATATTTGTATATGATCTCCAATTTCTTTGTTTTGATCTGTATTATTGTATGTGATTGTCCCAGTTCCCCGTCTCTTAAATCTATTTTTCTATCTGTACAAAGTATTTTTGTATTTAGTAGTAGAACAGGTACTTCATATATAGTTGCAGGATGAAAGGACATACCTGTGGTCTCAGTCTGTATTGCCCAGGTGCTAAACATACTCCAGACTCTGAATCAACAGGGGGTGATTACGAAGTAATTACATGTAACTTTATCCCAGTTCATGGCCATTAGAAGCAAACATACATCAGGATTCATATCTCGTTTGTGACCATAATTATGTGTACTGTTTTTAAAAGTAGACTCGGGTAAAATCTGTTTTTGGGAATTAAAATGCCCATGGTCTACTTTTGTTTTACAGTTGCTTATGTTTTTATGTCGGTTATTTTTTGACTTTTAGCTATTGTTTGCACTGTTTTTGATATTATTAAATGATATTAAATTGTTAGCTGATCTCTGATTGCTCTAATTGGAACTAAGGAACTCCCTCTGAGACGCTACGTTTTTTACCATTATTTTTATATTCTATTGTATTCTGTTATTCCTGTACGTGGTAGTGCATGAACAGTCATTATTTTTAGTTAATTGTACAGCTGTGTATGCTGGGTAGGGTGTGTGTCCTGTAACACACATGGTGGCAGTTACTTCATGGTAAAATACTGTATAAAAGTGACAGGCAACTCTCAGTTGGGTTTTGGGGTTTGTCGTAGTGAGCTAACGTGCTCAGAGCGCCCCTGAGCTAAGGTTGTAGTGTTCAATACCAACTTGGTGTTTGCACACAGTAACCCAGTGGATTCTTGGGCCCGCACCTTCTTACTGTTCCAACCTAACAGTTATACTTGACAATATATAAACGGAAGGGGACCCAACAGCATATTCAACTGCAAACCACAAAGTGTTTATTGTGACATGCCATGTCCTTTCTAAAGCAATAAAAGACAAAATTACAACTCACATATATAAACCCAACCGCCAATCAATAGTGAAACCACACCCTCAATTTTTGAAATAACCAATTCAGGTGCAATCGCTGAAGTTGAATAACAATTCAAAACATTTCTATAATATAAAGTGACACTTTATGTGCTGGTGCAAAATAGATTAATTTAAAACACATTAAAATATTTAACTTACAACATCTTAAATATTACAGTCTTGTTAAAAACCACAATAAAGAAAGGAATAAACCACCCCTATAGGAATAAACCAATAGGGTTGTAGTGTCCCTGTAACCATGTTCTGGGATGCAGGAAAGGCCCCACTCTGTCATGCCCAAAGCCCGGGCCTCATGTTGAACATTACTACCCTAAACAGACCCTTGATATTCTGGGTAGTTAGAGAAAGACTCACCTTTTTTACCAAGCCAAAAATTATTTATTTTAGCAAATCCTCGCTGTCATTAGAATGTTTTTTTATATCTCTGAAAGCAAAATATGTTATTAAAATACATAGTATTGGAGATTATTATATTTTATTTTGATCATATCAGTAAAATACTATAATATATCTTCCTAGATCACCGTAATACTTTCAACACAGAAGTAAAATATTCTTTCTCCCTCTATACTAAACCAGCAAGATTGCTATTAGGTAGACTTGTCCTTTATTAATCACTAAAGTCACAAATGATCACGTTCTACTGTAAATAGGCGATACGATAAACAAAGCCACTTATTTATTATTTAAATGCAGCAATTGGAATTGAGATATTATTATTATTGGTTTGTTACCAGTAATCTTTGTGTGTATATTATTGCCTTTATTCTAATGCTTCATGTCCCGTAGAATTAAGGGCTACTGTCATAAACGCCAGTTCGCTGGGCACGTGATCTGACCAATCAATAAATTGACCACATATTCTTCTCCTGTATTAATTATCAATTCCTCCAATACCAAACATGACCTGTGTGTAATACATATTCCCAAGATATTAATAACTCGCCGTGGCAGGGAATAAGGTCTCCATGTTGGAGACATTTTAATGGGGCCTACTTCCAATTATAACATAATATTGGTTCTGTCTTACATATTCCATACCGAATATGGTTGTCCTTAAATAACCTCTTAAGGTACCCACCAGACCCCTAGCTGCAGAGAATTCCAGATACACGGTTCGGCCCCACATTGTCTGGAAAAAGATCTGGTTCCATGCTTCACTAATTGTAATATAAACAATAGGACTGTTCCGGGTGGAATGGTATTTTTATTGATCCTTTGAAAGACCAAGTACCAATAGTTAACTCATTCTTGCCAAGTCACTACCCACTGTCCGGACACCTCCCCTCTTTAAAATTGGCGCATGGGATGTGACTCACAATCACCTCCACTTTGTACATAATCAGGTGGTTCTGATAGACATGAATATCCACCTGCATTCCCTTTGTTCGGTGAATGTAAATCATATTGCTCACAATGTGATTTACACTGCACATTTTTACAAAACTACCATCCTCTTTACTGTGGTTATGAGAACTGGGTTTGGTTCACATTCACCCAAGTAGATTGGTTAACCCTCTTGATGCCCAGTCTGTACCACTCCGATATAGAGAGCAAACCACCCATACTACCATCTGTGTGACCACTCTGTGCGCTGACAGGTACAGTTCTGTATTCACCACCTGGAGTACAGTGATATGTAGGGGACTGTACCCAGCTCTTCTAACCTCAGCATCTGTCCTCCCTTTGATACACTCTCCTCCTGCTGACAGAGTCCCCAAAGTTATTCATCTCTGGACGCACCAGAAGAAAAGTTACTCCTGAGTCTCGTAACCCCTGGGTAACTTAACTCCCACAGTCACATTCTGCATATGATGATATAAATTCTCTGTCTACCATATACGAGCATTACCACAGGATTGACAGGTAAAGCTGGTCCTTTCTTTTTGGAGGACATACTTACATGTCCCGTCTGGTTACATATAAACCATCTGTGTGTATCTCCATGGTTTATACAAACATAGAAATAATCAATCGCACATTCCTAGGCCCCATACAATATCATATTATCTGCACACTGGCATACTTATAACAAAGGGGTTTTAGTATACATTACTGTGATCACATGAATGAAAGCCTCCCACCACGTCAAGGTCAACCCCAGTCTTGAAGGTCCTAACGTCTAACCTTTTCAATTCTTTCTTTACTTCAATTACGATTACAAACTTTTGCATTTCTCATTCTTACACACCCTGATCCTTAACAGGCTCTCTCCCTTCCCCCTCAGCCCTTTGGCTTTTTTAAAAAGATGAAAGCCATCCAGTGCTTTATTTTAAAGCAGAGGACCCCCATTAAAGGGGCGTGTTGGGGGTGCTATTACCACATGGAGGCTTGACCAGCTCCCAATAAATACATACAATCCAAAATTGTGGAAGCACTCCAATTAGCTAATTTACAACTACATTTACGGAAGTGCTACTGATCTGCTGGTCAAAACATTTATACAAACATGAAAAGATAATCAATGCACATTCCTAGGCCCCATACAATATCATATTATCTGCACACTGGCATACTTTATAAACAAAGGGGTTTTAGTATACATTACTGTGATCACATGAATGAAAAGCCTTCCACCACGTCAGGTAACCCCAGTCTGGAAGGTCCTAACGTCTAACCTTTTCAATTTCTTTTACTTCAATTACGATTAGCAACTTTTGCATTTCTCATTCTTACACACTGGATCCATATAACAGGCTCTCTCCCTTCCCCCTCAGCCCTTAGGCTTATTAAAATGAGGGAAGAGGCCATCCAGTGCTTTATATTAAAGGCAGAGGACCTCCCATTAGGGGGCTGTTTGGGGGTGCTATTACCACATGGAGGCTTGACCAGCCTCCCAATAAATACTCATACAAGAATTGTGGAAGCACTCCAATTAGGCTAATTTACAACTACATTTAGCGGAAGTGCTACTGATCTGGTCAAAACATTATACAAACATAGAAAGATAATCAATGCACATCCTCGGCCCCATACATATCATATTATCGCACACTGGCATACTTTTAAACAAAGGGGTTTTAGTATACATTACTGTGATCACATGAATGAAAAGCCTTCCAACCAGTCAGGTAACCCCAGTCGGAAGGTCCTAACGTCTAACCTTTTTCAATTTCTTTTACTTCAATTACGATTAGCAAACTTTTGCATTTCTCATTCTTACACACTGGATGCATATCAAGGCTCTCTCCCTTCCCCCTAGACCCTTATGCTTTTTAAAAATGAGGGAAGAGGCCTCCAGTGCTTATATTAAAGGCAGAGGACCTCCCATTAAAGGGCGTGTTTGGGGTGCTATTACCACATGGAGGGCTTGACCATGTGCAGATAATATGATATTGTATGGGGCCTAGGAATGTGCATTGATTATCTTTTCTATGTTTGTATAAATGTTTTGACCAGATCAGTAGCACTTCCGCTAAATGTAGTTGTAAATTAGCCTAATTGGTAATAGCACCCCCAACACGCCCCTTTAATGGGAGGTCCTCTGCCTTTAATATAAAGCACTGGATGGCCTCTTCCCTCATTTTAAAAGCCTAAGGGCTGAGGGGGAAGGGAGAGAGCCTGTTAATATGGATCCATGTGTAAGAATGAGAAATGCAAAGTTTGCTATTCGTATTGAAGTAAAAGAATTGAAAAGGTTAGACGTTAGGACCTTCCAGACTGGGGTTACCTTAACGTGGTTGGAAGGCTTTTCATTCATGTATCACATATGTATACTAAACCCCTTTGTTTATAAAGTATGCCAGTGTGCAGATATATGATATTGTATGGGGCCTAGGAATGTGCATTGATTTCTTTTCTATGTTTGTATAAATGTTTTGACCAGATCAGTGCACTCCGCCGCTAAATGTAGTTGTAAATTAGCCAATTGGAGTGCTTCCACAATTCTTGTATTGTATCTCCATGGTTTACACTCACACTGGGCCTTTCAGACAAATTCTCACCAGCCTTGACATTCTGCTGTGCTGCTTCCCTGTGGTGACGCTCCTTCCGCTTGGTGATCTTTATAAAGTTGTACCTATTCTGGATATGTTGGCACCCTGTTGCTGCATAGGTGTCTGTGACTTCTTCTTTTTGCGCTGTTTTTGGCTCTGATCCAATACAAAACTGTCGCACATCTCCGGACAGATATAAGGAACTGATCCATTACCATAAGATCCTCCAGCTCCTCAAAATTTGGTAACCGACATCCTTTAATTCCACTGGCAAAAACTTGTATCTCAAATTACTCACAACAACAGAGTGCTGTCATGGAACCTCTCTTCAATGTTCGAAACTTTTTGCGATACACCTCTGGGCGTGAGTTTAAACTTTTTAATCAGAGCCTGTTTCAAAGAATCATAGTCCCCATCAAGCTCTGGTGGTAGTTCATCAAAGGCACTAAGCTTTGCCTTTTAATCCAGGTGTCAAGTATCTTGCCCACTGCTCAGTGGCAACTGATAACTGTCTGCAGCACTTTCCAAAACTTTGTAAAAAATGGTCCAAATTGCTATCATTGTCCATGACCGAAACTTGGTGAACCATGCAAGCAACGGACCCTCTCTGGACTCACTGGACTGTGGTGCTGGAGCTTTGCCAACTACGTTTGAAATGCAACGGTCTGTGGCTGCAGCTTCGAATTCTCTCTGTCACCTGCCACTCAGCTGCTTCCCCTTCCCGCTGGGCTTGCCGTTCAGCTCTCTCAGCTGCGCTGCCTCCCTCTCCTTATGCTGCAAGATCAATTAAGACTGCTGTGGGTTCTCTGAACCCAACAATTGTAAATCCTTTGCAGGGAAAGATTACGGTCTTTCCTGCATGTAGTATTCTCATGCTGAGAAAATCCAAGGTTAACAACCTCTCTGGGATAGCTAAATCCACATCGCTCCCAACTCAGTTGTGTAGTTCTGCTGCTCTGGTCACTCTCCAACAATGCCCTTATCAGCAGCTCCTGGACTTTCCAGGACACCAATACCCTTTCCTCACAGAGGTTGATCGGACCTCCTTCGTTTGTCTCTTGAAAGGTTGCCATCCTCAGCTAACCTTGCCAAATAAAGATAGAAAAGAAACAGAGAAGGGGGGGAAACAACTGTTTGTACGTATGTCTTTTTAAAAAAAAAAAAAAAAAAAAAGAGTTTGTCTTTGAGGACTGATACCCTCGCAAGGATACAGTTCTTTAGTCCAAGGGTTAATACTTATTCAGCACTATGCTCTAATAAAAATTATTTTCCCACCGCTGCCAGCCAATTTGTCAAGAACCCAGTTCGCTGGGCACGTGATCTGACCAATCAATCAATCGGTACAAGCTGCCACTTTGTTATGGCCTTAGAAGCCCCAAAAACACACGGACTCTCACAACTGCACACCCGGTCCTGGCAGCTAAATGGTTAACACTAACACATTCACTCCAGCAACTAACTGGTTAATTACATCAGTCCTTCACAAGCAGTCACGAGTTATTAGCATTTACACTGCAAAACATTCCATTCAACCACATATAAACTTAACAGAGGCTGAGTTCTTTTAACGCACAAGACCAGCATATACAAAACTTATTAAATTTTAGATTACTATTCCAAAAGGTGGACAGTGCATATAATACAAAAATAAAAGAGAATGGTGTTATAATAAAATGACATACAATAGGTTCAACAGTTATAAAATAAATAAAAAGGCTAAACATATTCACAGACCCTACTCACTAGAGCAGCCTGTATCCCGGGGCGGGAAGAACATTGGGTCCATACACACGCATATGCATGTCCCTCAGTATGAACACCGTTATAGGGGCTACAAGGATTTTTAAATAAACCCCTTGATGAACCACCCCCCTCCTTGCTATGCATGAGGAGGGAGGTCTAGGAATGTCCAGATTAATGACAAGCCAAAATCATTCATTCCCCCTCAGCTAGGCAACTCCATAAAATTTAATATGTACTTTGTATTGGGATATTGACCACATATTCCTCTCCTGTATTATACCAATTCCTCCAATACCAACCATGGCCTGTGTGTAATCCAATTTCCCAAGATATTAATATATCAATGTTGGGTATCATTTTAATGGGCCTACCTCTCATTCAACAATATTAATATTGGTTTCTGTCTTACATATTCCAATACTGAAATACATTTATTTTCCGTAATTTTTATGTATGGTTGTCCTTAATGACCTCTTAAGGTACCCACCCGACCCCTAGCTGAAGAGAATTCCAATACACGGTTCGGCCCACATTGTCTGGAAAGAAGATCTGGTTCCATGCTTCACCAATCGTATATAAACATAGTACGTTCCAGGGTGAATGTATTTTATTGGTCCTTTGAAAACCAAGTACCAATAGTAACCCATTCCTTGCCAAGTCACTACACACTGCCTGACAGCTACCCTATAAGTCATGGCCTTACTATTAGTGCTAATAATCATTTATTATTAAACTGTCAATGAAGCCTTAATATACAGCTCTACTTGGCCATTAAGGTATATGGTTTCTTAATAACCCTCCGGAGCATCTCCATCACGAAGCAGATGTGATTGTTTAAAACGTGGCGTATAAATCCACTATAAATGGGATGGGATCCAATTACAGATCTTTCAGTTACTGTAGGATCAACTGTTAGGCAGGAAATGTGGGTAATTAGATGGACGTTTATCTTTATTCAACTTCAAATACTATACTATACTATACAGGGAAAGTGAGAGAACATCTAATCCTATTAGAAGTTCAGTAGATCAAGTACTTCCCAAATCCCCCATTCCCAGAACTGGACAGAGTGGAAATCATTAATCGGGTAGTGCGTGGGCTGAAATAGAACCTAGAATCAAATGATTTACAATCGACACAAACCTGGCTCCCGAATCCGGAATCAACAAACAACACGAGAAATATCACACAAAACCTCCCAACCTACCCCTAACACACATCCAAACCACACCATTTTAACATAAGAGGAGGAAAACTTATTATGTTGAAATTTATGAAATGCAATAAACATGACTGGTATATTAATATTATTTATATAAATAATATTACATTACCTGGGATGTCAGATACTTTTTAAAATTCTGATGTGCTGCAAATTTAAGTGGCTACAGTACGAGGGGACACATTAAAAGCCACCTGATGGAATGTCTGGTTCCAGATGTTCACTGGGGTCACCAAGGAATAGAATCCTGAATCATATCCAGTGGATATTCAATAGACAACACTGGAGTTATTGGCTCTACAGTCATTTCAATAAAGAGTGAAATCAGTTGTATAAACTTTAAAATGCCAATTAATTCAGTGTAAAGCCAAAGCAACCACTATGGCAGCCCCCAGTGGATTTTCACATACACAAATTCCACATGAAGCTGAACTTACCATTTACTGTCCATTAATAACTACAGTCATTTCACTGTAAATATAATCTGGGGATCATATTAGCAATAAAAATGCAAACTGTATTAACATAGTAGTGAAGGTTGACTAAAGACATTTCCATCTTGTTGGATTATTGAACAAGTTGTATTTTTATGTTTATTAATATTGAGAGATGCCACATTGGTTGTCCAATATAAACCATCTAATTAAATAATATTCATAGCCAAAGTACTACTGTATGGCAACTCCCATTCACGTGTCTATCAGGATACACAAATCTGTCGGTAGCTGAATCTTACTGTTCCTGGTCTGTGTCATTAAGTTATGGTGCCAGATGTTCACAAGGGACACAGGGGAGAATCCTGATCCATGTCCAGTAGATCATCCAGGTGTCGACGAGAATGATTGTTAGGGATATGGAAGTTCTTACAGAGTCTGACCCAAAGAGCTTAAATCTATATTCAACACCCATCACTTGATTTAGTTTAACTTAATAATAATAATCACCTGATGGATGGTGGTGATTCCTCTACCTCAGTGTCAGTCACTGGTCCTACTACCGCAATAGCCAGACTTGCTACTACAATTAGAGAACTAATGGGTTACCCACCTCTTTCTCAGGCATGGACAGGAACAACAAACTCTATAAATTTGCTCCCCCCCCCCCCCCCACTCCCCATTCCTTAGTTAGGACCTAGTGTGCACAAGGGGAGGGATTGTAGTGACCACTGCCATTCCAGTCCAGGACAAGAAAATGACCGTAAGAATGAAGACTTTTCAACATTCCTGATCCTGAATGGCAGGTCCTAATGGGACATACAAAACAGTGAAACACCAGGGAGGGTGCAAAGAAAATAAATTTAATCAAGTAGAGCAGTCTCAAACTCTGTACTTTCTTAGAGAAGAATAACTAGGTAGGTCAAGTTTCTAATGCTTCATAACGTATGAGCTGAGCCCAAGTAGCTGCTTTACAGATTTTCTAGGAGAGCACACCCACCTGACATGCCCAGGTCGAGGACACCGCTCTCATGGAATGAACTTTGATACCAGGGGGTACGGCTTGGTTGACACTAAGTAGGCTTCCTTAATGCAGGAGGAATCCATCTTGCCACTGAAGATTTTGCAGGATTCATCCCAGCTTTTTTACCAGCATGAGGACTAAAAGGCTAGTCTATTTTCTAATGTTGCTAGTTCTCTGTAAGACTCTTAACATCTGGCAACATCTAGATTATGAAGTTTCTCTTAAAATCCTCATTAAATGGAATTCTGAATATCTTTTGGATATCTAAAATTTAGAAAATCCAATCATTTTACCCCCCCACAATGACTCATCTTTTAAACTGTGGGAAATTTGCAACAAATTCCCCTTCCCTCCCTCTCTCCCCTGGGTCTCTCTGAAAGGGAAGTGTCTACATGGAAATCCTTAAAAACTCCACCCACATGGATCCTATCAGTAGATGCGTTCAAAATTCCACCTCATCTATGGTATGCTTATATGAGGACTACCACTTAAAACACTGCAGACCTGTACAAACAACAAATCTCACCATTTTGAGAAATTATGTGACAACAACATTCCACTACCGGATTGATTCGGCTATCTACACCATTATATGGCACGATCACAATCACCAAAATGTCAACAATGGGAAGATAGATTTTCAAGCAGAATACAGTGAGGAAAAATGGACATCATTTATTTACATTCTTACAAAGCTCATCTAATATTATACCAGAGAACGCACCTTTAAAATATTATACAACTGGTATACTACTCCTGAATTTCTCCCACAAATATCTAACTCTTAGATTGTGGGTTGTGGGTTTCCCGCTCTCAACAACACTGTTGGTGGTTCTGCCCTATAGTCAAAATTTCTGGCGGATTAGCGAATCTCTGATCAATAATATTTTTTCAACAAACATCCTCTTCCTCATTTCCTGCCCTATCACATGCCAATAGACTCACTAACACACTCCGGCAAATAGACTAATATCACACATATGCTCTGTCAGCAAGAGACTTACTAGCAGCTCCTGAAATCCCAACCCCCCACCAGACCCGAACTGATCAATAGAATCTGGCAGATATACTCAAACGAATATCTCACACTACAGCACAAAACTCTATGAAGACCTGGACTAAGGTCTGGTGTTCTGGGAGCTCGGACATGCAGCCACCTAGCAGAATGTATGGTATGCAAACATCAAGTCCACAAGGTGAGGAACCCTAATTTCATAGAATTCAATACTTTTGTAATGCACTTGAATGCTATAATCTGCTTTCCTTGATACTTCTATTTTTTTTCTCTGAAAAAGAAAAAAAAACGGATTTCCTGTTTAAATCACCAGCATATTTTGCGAATTTTCCCGTGTCACGGCAGGACTTCAGTCTACAGAGTATATTTGAAAATCATAAAGATGTTCTTATATTTTGAAGTGTATAATATATGTAAATGTTATTTATTCACTGTCGAACCAGAACCTATTTATTTTCTTTATTTTTTTTCATGTTATATCTGTTTATTGATTGTGGTTATTCTTGATTTACTGAAAATAAAAAATTTATTGAACGAAAAAATGGAATTCTGAAATTCCTTTAGGAATAAAGGCACTGTTAAGTCTGCACACCAAAAAGATCAAGGATTCCTCCAAAGATCAAACTCAGAATCTCAGATACTTGTTGCTGAAGCAATGGCTAAAGAAAGGCCAATTTCCAGAGAGTTTCAGTAATGGAATATTAGCATTGTTCAAAAAGGTGGTCTGGTGGTTCTAAAATGCCTTTAGAACAAGAGTAAAATCCCAGGAAGACATTTTATTCCTCCTAGCAGGTTTGATTTTCTTCTTAGAGCCTTAAAGAATCTAAACTAAGGATGCAATGACCATTTTTCCTCAGAGATAGAAAAGATGGCACACCTGGGTCCTCAAGGTAGCGACGCTAATCCCTTGTCTAAAACCATCTGAAGAAATTCCAAAAGATGAAACTGTAAAGTTTACCACAGGAGGATCTTTGGCCGCACACCACATATTAAGATTGCCCCTGAGTTGAATAGAGGGTGAAAATGCAATAAGGAATAACTGGATCGCTTTGAGTTCCTTGAAATTTATTGATTTGTGGAGAGACAAGGTTTCAATCTTTGACTGACTAATTCTGACCAGAGTTATAACACTGTTTCTTGTAAAGAGGCAGGGAGACCTGGAATTGTCTGTATTCCAGAAGGGAACCCAAAAACTCCAGATTTCTGATTTGGTTGAAGCTGAGATTTTTTGCCAGTTTATTAGCCAACCAAAGTTTTGAAATGTATGTAAATCTGTACCCTGTGACACAGAAGAGTCTGAAACTCTTGAGCCTTATTAAGATGTCATCTAGATACAAAAGGAAAATTCCTTTGATTTACTAGATCAAGAACTGGAGCCAGAACTTTTGTGAATGTCCTTGGAGAGAGCCAACCCGAATGGAAGTTGGTTGAACACTAGCCTAGTAGGAATCTCAGGAATTTCCGATGAGGGGCCGATATTGGTATGTTAAATACGCACTTGGAGATCTATTTTAATTAGCCAATCCCCTTCTGTATGTGAAGAAGAATTGCCTTTAACGTCTCCTCTTGAAAGTTTGACTCGAATATAGCAATTCAGTCTTTTCAAATCCAGAATGG